>OY731406.1:55579248-56046652 GCA_963425845.1 Sphenostylis stenocarpa
ACCTTATAGAATAGGGTTCATACTGGGTGAGGGTAGGTACTCACCAGAGCCTTATAGAATAGGGTTCGTACCAGGTGGGGGTAGGTACCCACAAGAGCCTTATAGAATAGGGTTCGTACCGAGTGAGGGTAGGTACTCACCAGAGCCTTATAGAATAGGGTTCGTACCGGGTGAGGGTAGGTACTCACCAGAGCCTTATAGAATAGGGTTCGTACCGAGTGAGGGTAGGTACTCACCAGAGCCTTATAGAATAGGGTTTGTACCGAGTGAGGGTAGGTACTCACTAGAGCCTTATAGAATAAGGTTCATACCAGGTGGGGGTAGGTACCCACAAGAGCCTTATAGAATAGGGTTCGTACCGGGTGAGGGTAGGTACTCACCAGAGCCTTATAGAATAGGGTTCGTACCGGGTGAGGGTAGGTACTCACCAGAGCCTTATAGAATAGGGTTTGTACCAGGTGGGGGTAGGTACCCACCAGAGCCTTATAAATAAGGTTTGTACCGGATGAGGGTAGGTACTCATCAGAATCTAGCAAAAATGCAGATTCATACCAGGTGGGGGTAGGTACTCACCAGTGCCTTATAAATAAGGTTTGTACCGGGTGAGGGTAGGTACTCACCAGAGCCTTATAGAATAGGGTTTGTACCGGGTGAGGGTAGGTACTCACCAGAGCCTTATAGAATAGGGTTCGTACCAGGTGGGGGTAGGTACCCACCAGAGCCTTATAAATAAGGTTTGCACCGGATGAGGGTAGGTACTCATCAGAATCTAGCAAAAATGCAGATTCATACCAGGTGGGGGTAGGTACTCACCAGTGCCTTATAAATAAGGTTTGTACCGGATGAGGGTAGGTACTCATCAGAATCTAGCAAAAACGCAGATTCGCATCAGGTAGAGTAAAATACTCACCAGAGCATTACAAAAACGGGTTGCAAAGACCTTGCTTCTATTAGAGGATAGTTCAGTGTTGAGCACCTCAGAAGTGAGTACCCACAAGAGTTTAGCAAAATGCGAACTCGTACCAGGTGAGGGTAGGTACTCATCAAAGCCTTGCAAAACAAGGTTCGTACCAAGTGGGGGTAGGTACCCACAAGAACCTTATAGAATATGGTTCGTACCAAATCAGAATCTAGCAAAGAGTAGATACATACCTAGTGGGGGTAGGTACCCACAAGAGTCTAGTGAAATACAGACTCATACCTGGTGAGGGTAAGTACTCACCAAAGCCTTACAAAAGAAGGCTCAAACCAGATAGGGGTTGGTACCTATCAAAAATATTTATCGTCCGGAGGATTAGCAAACTTCAAGCGAAGGAGCATTTGAAGGACAACCAGGAAAAAAGGGTTAACTCCTTCCCCTACCAACTAATTTTGTCGGCACATTAGGCCAAACAATTAGTCAGGCAGGTGAAGGGGGGGTAGCTGTAGACCCCTAATTTTTCCCGACCTCTCAAGAAAGGCAAAGGAGACTTCCTATAACAAGATAAAGGCAAAGGAGATTTCCTATAACAAGATAAAGCTTGGGTGCCATCCTGTGGGAGCCATCCTCATGGGTCCTCTCATCACACCACTAGCTGAGAAGTGGGGGTGCCGCGACGGAGAAAGCATCCCCTCCGATCTTCGACCCGAGTCCATCAACGGGTCTATGCTTGTCAGCATGGGGATGCTCATTCGGCAAGGAGCCTAGTTGGCCCTTCAGCCATCGCTCGTCATGAACCTAGACCTCCAGGACCTGGTGGCGATGCAAGACCTGCCGACACCTCCGGAGTTCCAGCAACAACAACAACAACAATGGCAGTAGTAACAACACTATGGGGACGACTTTGCTGGCATCAACCGCAACATCTACGACATGCGCTAGCAATTCGACCAGATGTCCCTAAGACAGGATATCTTCGGTCAAATACAGGAGGGGATGAGACAAGACCTGGCATTGCTCCGGCAAGAACATCTCGGCTCAGTCCGAAGCTAGGAAGAGTTTCAGAGACACATGTACCGGCCGTTTCCCCCTCTCGGATCGTCTCCCGGCTCGAGTCCGCTGCCGTCTTAGGGATATTACCCCAAAATAACTGTTGTAATAAATTTTATCATAAATAAAATATCTTCCATTCATTTTTACTCTCTTTTCTAAAAAAGTCAGCGTAACAAAAAAAGAGAGTGTAGACCCCAAATCTTGCCCGACCTCACAATAAAGATCAGAAGACCTCCTTTTCGAAGATGGACGAAGCCTAAAAAGCCACTAGGAGAGACTATTAGGACCCATACTAGGATAGGAGGGATTTTTGGCACAAAAATAAGAATTTTCTCCTTTTGGGGTCGAGACCGCCTTCTCGTATCCGAGACCGCCGTCTCACCTTGCGCAAGTGGCGAGACCACCGTCTCGTTTGGCGAGACCACCGTCTCGTTTGGCGAGACCGCCGTCTCACCACCTATGAATGGCGAGACCACCGTCTCGCCATTCCTGCAAGGTGAGACCGCCGTCTCGACTGTCGAGACCGCCGTCTCGACCTTGTCAGACGAGACCGCCATCTCGACCTGACAGGCGCGAATTCCTATAAATAGGGCCTCCATTCCCATCATTTCACAAAACTTTCTCACTCTCTCTCTAGTCACGTCACTAGATTCTCTCTCTAGAATCCCTCTGACGCATTTCTGGAGCTTCTGAGTGTCTTTAGAGGTTTTTATAGCGTTTTTGAGAGGTTCCGACGCTGTACAAGAGTGAAGGGTTGCCAAAAAGCACCCTAATTTGCAAAAGTTAATAGAAAAGCTTGCTTCGGAGGTTTCTACTCTCTCTCTATCCTTTACCGCCTTATTTTAAATTACGCAATAGACATTAGGGCCATGTAGTCATAAATTTAAATTCCGCAAAATAAAAGGGTAAAAACGTATTTTTTTGGTTTAATCATTTAAATAGCTGGCCTATCATAGGGAACCCGAAAGGGGCGTCGTAAAGAAACTAACACTTCCTTTACATGTAACTAACTCCCTTACCCAACTCTGGTTCTAACGACCAAAGTTGGTTTTTTGAAAACCAACACCTTTTAACTCCTTTTCCGATGTTTCCGGTAAAAACATCGGTGGTGACTCCAGAGAACCCTTCAAAACTAGCTCTTGGGTTAGCCCGGTTATCGGATAATCCAAGAGCACCCTTTCAAAAACCCTGCCCCTAGGTTCAGCCCGGTTATCGGACAACCTAAAGGCATTGTAACCACCAATAAAAACGCGAAAAATGGAAAGTCGAAAACCATCGCGTCGCTCCGACCGCCTCATTTTGACGGCAGCGACAGATGGCGACTCCACTGGGGAAGCCTAGAGAGGTGATCCCATTTAGTGATGGGTCAGCTTAAAAATAAATAAACCAAGAAAATAACGCTTTTGCCCTACCTTGTATTATAACATGTTTTACTGTTTGGCTTTAATAACTGTTGCTTGTTTATACTTACGCAATTGTTTGAAATACAAACTATACACAAAACCCTTGCACACAACAGTTCCCTCTATACCCGGGGGCAAGTGAGAAATCCATAGGGAGTGGGTGGAAGGTACGGTTCGCTGTAGTGATCGCCTTGTGCCCACCGGTGTGATCGGAAACCACCACTCAAGGTGATAACCTTCCTCTTTTGGCACAAAGACTGACTATGGCCTTAGTGCTAAGCATGGTCGGAAGGCTGGAGAGTGGAGACCCTATAATGGGGGCACCTTGGGGGCCTTAGCCTTGGTGAGAACAGTTAGAACCTACCTTCGCCAAATCACTCTTTTGCAGGAAAACCTTACCTCGTGATAAAAACGAATTCTCGTTTGTTCGTGGATGATCGAATTGTGTGTGCATATATTTGTTGCATTTGTCCGTTGCATAGCATAACCTAACAACAAAAGAAAAATTACGAAAAAATATTTTTGCAATAAACACCCTTATCTCGGACAGTCTGCCTTTTAGCTAGCCTGGTTTCAGGTTCTTTGTAAGCTAAGTAGCCACGCAGTTCCGACAAAAGAGATAAGGGACGCTAAATATTCTTTCGCATAAAGCCACATTTTATCTCGGAAAGTCTGCCTTTTAGCTAGCTTGGTTTCAAGTTCTTTGTAAGCTAAGTAGCCACGCAGTTCCGACGGAAGAGATAAAAGGCTATAAAAATAACAATAAATAAAATAAAATAAAATAAAAAAACGTTTCCAAAAACCATAAATGGGACCTGATTCATAAACATCCCAAATCATTGATATAGGTAGTTTATTTTTCAGAAAAGAATAATACGTAAACATCATACAAACACATGATAAACATGATAAACACTCACATTCATTCAAATAAGCATCATTTTCATAAAACATGTATTTTGGTTTTAGAAAATGGAGGGGACTAGTAGACAATTGAAGAAGGTGGATATTCCCCGATATCATACTGAGAAGTTGGAACGGCTTTGCGCGGTAATGCCACCGGAGGTCCGCACCGACTTTGAAAAATCCTATGGACGGATTCTCGACCTGTTAAAGATCTGTGTCGATCAAGTGTTCCTTAGGGAATTAATTCACTTTTGGAACTCTAGTCTGCGATGCTTTGAATTCTTGCAGTTCGATATGGTTCCTACCTTGGAGAAGTATGAGATTATGTTGAAATGGCCCAAATCAGCTGGGGTCCATATCCGCCACGGGGCGTATACTCCTTGTAGACCCCAAATCTTGCCCGGGCTCCAAATAAAGTCAGAAGACCCCCTATTTGAAGACGGCTGAAGCCTAACAAGCCACTAGGAGAGACTATTAGGCTCCCGTACCAAGATAGGAAGGTTTTTCGGGCCAAAAAATAAGTTTTCTCGCCTCGAAGGGACGAGACCGCCTTCTGGATGACCCAGACCGCCGTTTCGTCTCGCGTAGCAAGCGAGACCGCCGTCTCGTCTAACGAGACCGGGGTCTCGTCTAACGAGACCGGGGTCTCGTTGCCTACGAAAACGAGACGGCGGTCTCGTTCACCCAAACCGGGGTCTCGTTGCCTACGAAAACGAGACGGCGGTCTCGTCCACCCGGACGGCGGTCTCGTTGCCAGTAAAGAACGAGACGGCGGTCTCGTTGGACGAGACGGCGGTCTCGACCCTGTCAGACGAGACCGGCGGTCTCGCCATCTGACAGCGCGAAAACCTATAAATAGGGGCTCTCCCCCCCTCATTTCCACACACCACAGCTGCATAGCTCTCCCTTCTCTCTAAAACTTCTCTCTAGAATCCCTCCGACGCATTTCCGGAGTTTCTGAGTGTTTTCAAAGAGTGATTTTCGGCGTTCGAGAGGTTTCCGACGTCTTGTAGAGTGAAGGGCTGCCATAAAGCACCATCTTTTTCCAGAGAATTAATATAAAAAGCGTGCTTCGGAGGTTCAAATTCTCCCTTTCCACCTTTACCGCTTTTATCTTAAATTATGCAGTAGACAGTAGGGCCATGTAGTCATACTCTTAAATTCCGCAAAATAACAAGGGCAAAAGCGTTTTTTTTAGTTTATCAATAAAAATAAGCCAGCCTATCATAGGGAACCCGAAAGGGGGGTTGTAAAGGGACTAATACTCCCTTTGCACGTAACCAACTCCCTTACCCAACTCTGGTTCTAATGACCAAAGTTGGTTTTCGAAAACCAACGCTTTTTTAAAACCCCTTTTCCGATGTTTATGGTAAAAATATCGGTGGCGACTCCATAGAACCCAAAATAAATAAGTCCTTGGATTAGCCCGGTTATCGGACAGCCCAAGGACACTTTTCGAAAACCTCGCCCCTAGGTTAGCCCGGTTATCGGACAACCTAAAGGCGTTGTAACCACCAATAAAAACGCGAAAACAAGAGGGTCGATAACACCATCGCGTCACTCCGACCGCCTCGTTTTTTACGCGGCGACGAGATGGCGACTCCATTGGGGAAGCCTAGAGAGTTAATCCCATTTAGTGATGGGCCGGCTTAAACAATAGATAAACCAAGAAAACACTTTTGCCCTTAACTTGTATTTATAACATGTTTTATTGATTGGCTTTCAATAAAGCTGTTGTTTGTTTATATTTACGCGATTGATTGAAATATAAACTGCACACAAAACCCTTGCACACTACGGTTCCTCCTATACCCGGGGGCAAGTGAGATAACCATAGGGAGTGGGTGGCAGGTACGGTTCGCTGCAGTTAGGGTCGTGTGCCCACCAGTGTGATCGGAAACCACCACTCAAGGTGATAACCTTCCTCTTTTGGCAACAAGACCGACTCTGACCTTAGTGTTGAGCATGGTCGGACGGCTGGAGAGTGGGGACCCTATAATGGGGGCACCTTGGGGGCCTTAGCCTGGTGAGAACAGTTAGAACCTACCCTAAACCAATGCACTTTTCTGCAGGAAAACCCTACCTCGTGATAAAAACGAAATCTCGCCTGTTCGGGGATGATCGAATTGTGTGTGCATATGATTGTTGCATATGTTTGTTTGTTGCATAAACAAACAACAGAACAAAATCGCAAAAATATTTCACAAATAAACACCCTTATCTCGGACAGTCTGCCTTTTAGCTAGCCTGGTTTCAGGTTCTTTGTAAGCTAAGTAGCCACGCAGTTCCGACAGAAGAGATAAAAGGCTATAATATAAACAAATAACAATAAAATATAAGCAAAAAAAAAAACAAAAAAAATCATTTTTTCAAAATTCACAAATAAGACCTGGTTCAAAACATTGTATTCATAAAACATTCATATAGATAGTTTATTCTTCCAAAAACTAAATGCAAATACCATACATCATGTAGAAGAAAAAACATGATAAAATAGCGAAATAAACACTCACATTCATACAATAAACAAATCATACATTTTGGTTTTAGAAGATGGAGGGGTCAAGTAGACAAGTGGGGAAGGTGGACATTCTCCGAAGCCATACTGAGAAGCTAGAGCAGCTTAGTGCAACAATGCCCCCAGAGGTCCAAACAGAGTTTGAAAAATCCTATGGACGGATTTTAGACCTTCTGAAAATCAGTGTCGACCAAGTCTTTCTCAGGGTACTGGTTCACTTCTGGAACTCAAGTCTGCGGTGCTTTGAATTTCCGCAGTTCGACATGGTACCTACCCTAGAGGAGTATGAAATCATGTTAAAATGGCCCAAATCAGCTGGGGTCCATATCCGCCACGAGGCGTATACTCCTGCAGCACCAGTCGCTGCCCTTATCCATCTGCCATACCGACAGAGTACCCTGATGGGAAGAGGGAACACCCAGGGGTGGAAAGTAGCAATGTTAGAAGACCACCTGTCCTACCTGGCTGAAAGGGCAGAGTGGGTTGCCTTCAACAAAACCCTGGCGCTATTAATCTTCGGAATAATCCTGTTCCCCTTTCAACTCGACACTGTCGACCACGCCGTCATGGATGCTTTCTTCGCCTGGGACGTGAACTCGAAGAGTCCCTTGCCCGCCATTCTTGCCGACACCTTGCTTTCTGTAGACTTCTTCCGTCAGAAGCAAGGAAGAACACTTCCTAAACCAATGCACTTTTCTGCAGGAAAACCCTACCTCGTGATAAAAACGAAATCTCGCCTGTTCGGGGATGATCGAATTGTGTGTGCATATGATTGTTGCATATGTTTGTTTGTTGCATAAACAAACAACAGAACAAAATCGCAAAAATATTTCACAAATAAACACCCTTATCTCGGACAGTCTGCCTTTTAGCTAGCCTGGTTTCAGGTTCTTTGTAAGCTAAGTAGCCACGCTAGTTCGACAGAAGAGATAAAAGGCTATAATATAAACAAATAACAATAAAATATAAGCAAAAAAAAAAACAAAAAAAATCATTTTTTCAAAATTCACAAATAAGACCTGGTTCAAAACATTGTATTCATAAAACATTCATATAGATAGTTTATTCTTCCAAAAACTAAATGCAAATACCATACATCATGTAGAAGAAAAAACATGATAAAATAGCGAAATAAACACTCACATTCATACAATAAACAAATCATACATTTTGGTTTTAGAAGATGGAGGGGTCAAGTAGACAAGTGGGGAAGGTGGACATTCTCCGAAGCCATACTGAGAAGCTAGAGCGGCTTAGTGCAACAATGCCCCCGAGAGGTCCAAACGAGTTTGAAAAATCCTATGGACGGATTTTAGACCTTACGAAAATCGGTGTCGACCAAGTCTTTCTCGAGGTGCTTGGTTCACTTCTGGAACTCAAGTCTGCGGTGCTTTGAATTTCCGCGGTTCGACATGGTACCTACCCTAGAGGAGTATGAAATCATGTTAAAATGGCCCAAATCAGCTGGGGTCCATATCCGCCACGAGGCGTATACTCCTGCGAGCACCGGTCGCTGCCCTTATCCATCTGCCATACCGACGAGTACCACGATGGGAAGAGGGAACACCCGGGGGTGGAAAGTAGCAATGTTAGAAGACCACCTGTCCTACCTGGCTGAAAGGGCGAGTGGGTTGCCTTCAACAAAACCCTGGCGCTATTAATCTTCGGAATAATCCTGTTCCCCTTTCAACTCGACAACGTCGACCACGCCGTCATGGATGCTTTCTTCGCCTGGGACGTGAACTCGAAGAGTCCCTTGCCCGCCATTCTTGCCGACACCTTGCTTTCGTAGACTTCTTCGTCGGAAGCAAGGAAGAACACTTACGTCTTGCTCTTCGCTGCTTTATGTGTGGAGCATCACGCACCTCTATGCCTCCGAGTCATATGGGGATATTCCCCGACCCATTGAGAAGCTTCTCCAAGATCCCCCTCCAACGACGCCTGACCATAGAATGGAGGGATGAGTTAGAACAAAAGGATGCCAACAACATATCTTGGGTCCGTCCTTGGTTCAGGCCGGCCAGTTCTCGTCGAGATGCGGGAACCATCCGAACGTACCCTTGATAGGACTCGGGGGTTGCATAGCCTACTCACCCGGAGTAGCTATAAGGCAACTTATGAGGACCCAAACTACCATCTCCCGAGGGGAACTCGGAGGGCCGTGCTTCTTTGGAGACCCATGCACAATGGCCAACTCACTAGCTGTGAGGAAAGCATGGGAGAAGCCGGTTTATATGGGAGACAGAGAACTAGGAAAGGCTCGGGTAGTCTGTCACCGAGTGATTATGAGGCATGGAGGAGAAGAAGAGAGATGGCCCGACCATCCACCACACCCGCTCCAATTGCCAACAACGAAGAGTTGCGGGCACAAGTCAATGCCTTGACCCGGAGGGTAGAGATAATGGGAGCCCGGATACGGGTCCTTGAGGAAAAAGAACAAGCCTCTATCCTCACAATCGACGGTCTGCGGAGGCAAGGCAAGAAAAAGGATCATGAAATAGAACGCCTCAAGGACCAATGTGCCGACGCCAACGAACAAGCTATCCAGAGCATCCAAATCCGCCGGAACCAGCTCGGATAGCCAAGCTGCAAGAGATAACTACCAAAACAGCACACCTTGAGGCGGAAGCGGCTCGGCACGCTCAAACGATCAAGGAGTTATCGGAACAACTCCTCCAGGCCGGCTAGACCTCCGCCAAGAGCGAGAGAACAACGGAAAACTCAGTAGAGGTATCTATGAGCTGCGCATTAAAGAGAAAAGCGGGCTAGCTCAATATGACCAAGTGCTACAAGAAAAGAAGCCGAGGCTGTCGCAAGACTCGACGAACTAGAAGCCTTGGTCATACATCAAGAGGCGAAGATCAAGGACGCTCGAGCAATACAGCGAAGAAATGAGCCAAGCGATCCACAAGCAAAGCGAAGCGCTCGCTCAACACGTCCGGGAAGCCGAAAAGAATTACAAAGAAAACAAGACCCGCCTGTGGGTTTCTTTAGGCTTTTCCAGCTCCGTCAAAAGACGCTTCATAGTATGGAGTAGGAGAATGTACACCTCCCATCGAATTAATGAAATCTTTTCCTTATTCAACATTTGTCTACTTGCATACATACATTTGCATATTTAATTTCCCCTCCTTCACACTTAATAAATAAGATAATAAAAAGGAAGGATTAACTAACACGTCTTCCAACTCGGAAGAATGAGAGAAAGCCACTCCTAATAAAGCTCACCCCAACGGTCGAATCATCGCAAGAGGAAAGTAAACCTCGGCCGTTGGTCCTCAAAAATAAAGAAGAGGGGGCAAGGACGCCGGTGCGACTTTTTATGCCACGTCCTTTCCCCTACGAATCGAGATAAAGCTGTACCATGGAGATATGGGGAATCTTCACCAATAAAAGAAGAAATAACAAACATAGCCAGGCATTGGGGGAACAACTAGAAGTGGAAGAATCTACTCCCCAAGGACACACAAGAAGATGTCCTCCAAAATAAAGGAAAAAATAAAAGGACCAGAAGAAGAAAAAGAAAATAAAGAATCCAAGGAGGAGACAGAGGAATTATTTCAATTTATAAGACAAAGCGAGTATTCCATTATTGACCAAGCTCAATCGCACACCTGCAAAGATCACGTTGTTATCCTTGATAATGAGCTCGGAACCACACCGAAATGCCTGCTGAAGGTCTTGAGCGAGGCGCACGTACCTCACACCATATCCCAAGAGAAGGTCGAGAGGATCGTCGGTCACATTACGGCAAGCGATCACCTCGCCTTCATGAGAGGAAGAACTCCCTCTCGAAGGGTCAAAGCACAACAAGCCTTTGCATATCTCAGTCAAATGTAAGGAATACCTCATCGCCAAAGTTCTTGTGGATAACGGGTCATCCCTGAACGTAATGCCCAAATGCACGCTGGATAAGTTAACTATCCAAGGGACCCATCTGCGCCCAAGTAGCACCATCGTTCGAGCCTTCGACGGATCAAAACGGGAAGTAGTGGGAGAGATTAATTTGCCAATCCAGATTGGACCCACTATCTTCGACGTCGATTTCCATATAATGGACATTACTCCGAGCATATAGTTGTCTCCTCGGCGAGGCCTTGGATTCATGACGCTAAGGCGGTACCTTCGACGCTCCACCAAAAAGTCAAATTCATAGTGGAGGATAAAGCTGGTCACGGTCCAAGCGAGAAGACGATATCTCGATCGGTGGACCCTCCACCCAACCCTATGTGGATGCGGCCGAAGAGGCACTTGAAACGTCTTTTCAAGCGCTCGAAATTGCCAACATAGAGCGACTTCCCGAAACACCAAAGCGGCCGTATGATGTTGAAACA
This sequence comes from Sphenostylis stenocarpa, assembly GCA_963425845.1. NCBI lineage: Eukaryota > Viridiplantae > Streptophyta > Magnoliopsida > Fabales > Fabaceae > Sphenostylis > Sphenostylis stenocarpa. The sequence continues at coordinate 55,590,382 of OY731406.1, forward strand.
TGGTTACCATCCTGGCCAAGGGCTGGGGGCGGATTCCCAAGGAATGAGGGAACCCCGGAATTCAAAGACAATCCTCACAAGTATGGCCTAGGATATAACCCATTCAAGGGTCGAGCAGGAAGAATAAAAGGGAAGTCCCCTCTTCGCACACTCAAGCAGATTTTCCGAAGTGGAGGAGTGCAGGCGTCAAGAGCCACTCTAGTCATTAGGAAACCTTTTTCTTTGTTTAAGGGATGTAAACCCCATGAGCTGTTAGAGACTATCCCCAGGGCGAGCCGACCCAGGGCATTTTAGGGCACATATTCCCTTATTAATTAATAAAGAATGATTCTTTCTATCTGCTTCTCTTCTTTCTACTTTCGACTAGACCACATAAATAACCACTGTCTAAGTAAACACAAAAAAGAGAAGAAAAGAAAAGAATAAAAAGCGCTTCCAAATGATTGAACCATTGCTATCATCATCAAGTTAGGCGATTAGAAGCACATAAAAATAAAGACTTCACCTAAACCATAAAAGAAAGTCACGCTTCGACGATACTGTGAACCAAAAAATAAATCCATAAAAAGAAAAAGCCTAAAGAAGCCAAAGGCCAAAGAAAAGGGCAAATTACCGGTAGGAAACCCACTAAGGGGGCTACACAAAAGTTAGGGTCAACCGGTAGGATACCCGAACGACAATAAAGGGTAGCCTAGGCAAAAGTTAGGGTTACAAATAAAGGTCCGCTAGGATTTCTCCAAAATTTTACAAGAGAGTAAACCTAGACAAAAGTTAGGGCCAACACACGGTATCCTAGTTCGAAAACCCAAAGGGCGATCTAGGGAAATCGATCGACTATCCAAAAAAGCGATGGAAATAAAACCAAAGAGCGCAAAAAAAAAAACAAATACAAAAAGAAAAGAGAGAGGAAAAGGTTTGCTTAGACAAAAGCTTAAACACTCATGCTTAACCCTTAACCGACCATTCTTACAAATTCTTTATCAATAAAAATCAACCCTCTAAAACACAAACCATTGATTTTTACCTCATCTTACTTCTCTTCTCTTGACCCTCACGACAATATTCTAATAATTAATTTAGGAATATGGAGGCGTATAGTCAACAAGAGGATTGAAACCCCTAAAGCAAGGAAAAAGGGACACTACATGACAAAAAGTGCTCTACCAAAAGAAAAAAACCAAAAAAGAAGAGAAAAAAGGAGAGAAAGAAAAAATAGAGAAAGAAAAATAGAAAGAAAGAAAGAAAGAGATTATCCTTCGGTCACAAAAATCCGGCATGGTACAGACCAAAAAGGAAAAATGCGGCAAATCGGAAGGCTTTCGGCCACAACAAGACACGTCGGTTAAATCCTTACGAAAACTTAATCAAAATAGGCATTATAGGACATCAAAACATAAAAACATTGCATGCATAAAATGTTTTTAGACCAGGTCCTATTACTCCTTTCAAAAAATAACAAAAAAGCAATAAAAATACAAAAAATGAAAATTTTCTCTTCAGCGAAACGAGACCGCCGTCTCGAGCGCACCGAGCCGCCGTCTCGGTTGCACGACAAAACGAGACCGCCGTATGGGCCAACCAGAACGCCGTCTCGTTGTTGTCAAAAGCGAGAACGCCGTCTCATCGCACCCGGACCGCCGTCTCGTCCGGAAGAAAAAGCGAGACCGCCGTCTCGTCCACCCGAGACGGCGGTCTCGATCCGGAAATTTTCCCTATATATAGGGGCGCGACTTTGGGCTTCCTCACAACTCATTTTGGCCCAGAACCTCCTCTCCCTCAACTCCTGCACTCCCAAGCCCCCTCTAGTCAATATGTTTGGAAGAAGCGCTTCTAGAAAGAGAAGGGGCACTGCCGGTGCTAGTAGTTCCGCAGCACAGCCATCCCGGGACCCTTCCCGGCTTGCGCCACGGCACCGAGGCCCGTCTTGAGAATATCCGGACCTACCAGTGGCACCACTATGCTCAAGCTGGATTTTAACATGCTTGGCTGAGTTCGGATGGGAGGACGGCGTCCGGGCCCACCTAGACGACATTGGGTGGGGATTCTGCTGCACCCACCACCTACACATGTTTACCGCGGGCGGTCTTGGAATTTTTAGCCTCCGTCTCCTACTCAGAGAGCCCCTCCACTGTCCCGGGCCTACCACCCACTCGGATGGTAACCTACTTTATGAATGGGCGGTACCAGGACTTCCACCCTCAAAGAATTCAACATGGACATCGGGTTCATCCGGCCGAGGAGGCCATGACCCGGGAGTGCCGTGACGCCATCCGCTCACGGCCGCCCACCTGCTGCTCTGTCGAGATGTGGCGCGAGCTCACGGGAGCCACCACATTGCCCACGGCCCGATGAGGGGATCTGCACTTCCCCGACACTCGCATACGCCACAAGGCTGGCTGCTGGAACTATCCATGGGAGGAAAGAAAGTCAAGGCAAGATATCCCTCCCGACCTCTTCATACTATCTTGCATGAGCCGAGAGGCGGCGCGCAATCCGGGTACTTCTTCACGAAAGCCCTCGGGGACTTCGGGAGCAGTCTGCGGGGGCGTCCTCGTTGCTCCCCTCATCACCCCCTTAGCGAGAAAGGATTGGGTGCCACTGGCGGGAAGAGGCGGCCCATAACCTGCGACCGAATCAATCGGCGGAACAATCTTGGTCGGCATGGGAATGCTTGATCCGCGAGAGGAGCCAGTGGCTCTCCACCCCACCCTGGATTTTGCCTTAGAGCTCCGAGGATGTGATGCGGTCGTGCCCACATCCCCTGGTTCCCAGCGACGGCAGCAGCGGCAGCAGCGGCAGCGGTGGCCGCCCGGTATTCGAGACGACTTTCTTGGCATGCACCTCCACATGGACGACTCGTGCCGCGGCTCGATGGTATGGCTGTGAGACAAGAACAGGTGTCCCGAGGCGTGAGCGGCTATTCCAAACGAGTGGAGCAATTGTCCCAAAGGCAAGAGGCCTTTGACACCGACTGGGGAGATGTACCGGCACCAACAAAGCATGCGCCAAGGCTGGGCGACTTTTCGGCAGAGGTACCGGGATGAAGTCCAAGAGATGGAGGACTTCGGATACCATATGTACCAGACATTACCCTCCCCGGGGATCAGGCCCGAGAAGATAGCCCTTAGGGATAGTAGCTCCAAAAATAGGGTTGTAATAAAATTTTCCCAATAAATAAAATTTTATTTCATGCATCTTTTTGCCACCCTTTCCAAAAGTCGGCGTAACAAAAAGAAAACTAAGAGTAAAAGACATACGCTCAATGAAAAAAGCCAAAATCCTAAATCGCGAGAAAAGAGAGATAAACCGCGAGAACAAGGCGGGATTAAGCCATCGCACCAACCAATAAAGTTTCGACCACTAGAGCAAAAGCCAAACAAAACCAAGATCCATCCAACCAACCAGACCGGGATTGGAAGATCACTACCAAAAGAACAAAAACAAAGGACCCCGGCAATCGGCAAAGGCCGATTGATCACCAACAAAATCCCGGCATGGCCAGGATGACTATTCAAGAAATCGAAGCGATCAAATCAACACAAGACGCATTCTCCGAGAAGAATGCGCCTGATCTGCGCTCGAGCCGGATCGATGAAGTCGCATTACCACCACGATGGGGGGTTCATACCCATTCGGTCCCGCACGACGGATGTCACGCCACGATGGGGGGCTCGTACCCATCCGGTCCCGCACAGCGAACTGCAACTACCGGCCTGATGGGGGGTTTATACTCATCAGCAGAAGGATCGGCTACGTCGGGAGTAGTATCAGGAGGTTCCACCACGTGTCCATCGAAGGGATCGGCTACGTCGAAGTAGTATCCTGGAAGTGCACGAGCACAGAAATCATTCCCCGAGAGTCGGCGCATGAGCCACCGAGCGATGCGCCGCCACTACCACCGGTCCTCACGCAATGGGCCGTACCGAGCCGAATAGGAGGTTTATACCTATCAACCGGCACACGAGAGCGCCTAGCCGGCGCATGGGCCACATGATCGTAAGCGCCATTACCACCACGATGGGGGTTCATACCCATCCAGGTCCCACACGACGGACCAGTACCACCACTGATGGGGGGTTCATGCCCATCCGGTCCCACACAACGGACCAGTACCCGGCCTGATGAGGGTTTATACCCATCAGCCGAAGGATCGGCTACGTCGAAGTAGTATCCGGAGGTTCTACCACGTGTTCACCAAAGGGGTCGGCTACGTCGAAATAGTCTCTCGGAGGCACATGACCATCTCCCCGGAAGGATCATCCAGCCACAAGATGGGACATCCGAAAGGCAGCCAGAGCAAGAGGGTCAACTCCTTTACCCCCGGTCGATCATCCCGACAACGAAGGCCGGCGATCGGCTGGACGGGTAAAGGGGGCAGCTGTAGACCCCAAATCTTGCCGGGCTCCAAATAAAGTCGAGAAGACCCCCTATTTGAAGACGGTGAAGCCTAACAAGCCACTAGGAGAGACTATTAGGCTCCGTACCAAGATAGGAAGGTTTTTCGGGCCAAAAAATAAGTTTTCTCGCCTCGAAGGGACGAGACCGCCTTCTGGATGACCCGGACCGCCGTTTCGTCTCGCGTAGCAAGGCGAGGCCGCGCGTCTCGTCTAGCGAGACCGGGTCGCTCGTCTGACGAGGCAGGGGTCTCGTTGCCTACGCAGCGAGACGGCGGTCTCGTTCACCCAAACCGGGGTCTCATTGCCTACGAAAACGAGACGGCGGTCTCGTCCACCGGACGGCGGTCTCGTTGCCGGTAAAGAACGAGACGGCGGTCTCGTTGGGCCGAGACGGCGGTCTCGACCATGTCGAGGCAGGCCGCGCGGTCTCGCCATCCGACAACGCGAAAACCTATAAATAGGGGCTCTCCCCCCTCATTTCCACACACCACAGTTGCATAGCTCTCCACTTCTCTCTAAAACTTCTCTCTAGAATCCCTCAGACGCATTTCGGAGTTTTCGAGTGTTTTCAAAGAGTGATTTTCGGCGTTCGAGAGGTTTCAGACGTCTTGTAGAGTGAAGGGCTGCCATAAAGCACCCTCTTTTTCCGGAGAATTAATATAAAAAGCGTGCTTCGGAGGTTCAAATTCTCCGCTTTCCACCTTCTACCGCTTTTATCTTAAATTATGCAGGTAGACGGTAGGGCCATGTAGTCATACTCTTAAATTCGCAAAATAACAAGGGCAAAAGCGTTTTTTTAGTTTGCTCCAGTAAAAATAATGACCTATGTATAGAGGCTCACGAAAGGGAAAGAACAGCAAAGAGGACTAATTAGCTCCCCGCTGCCATGCATTGACTCCCAGGCATAGCGCTGCAACTACGGTTCTAATGGGCTTAGGGATTAGTTTTGCCAGACTATGCTTTTTCAGGCTATTCACAAACACTGCCGTCGATTTTATTCAGGTGAAAAGAATGATGGGATGAAGATACCATCACATTGGGCTCGTCACCACCTGCTTTCATTACAAACGCCAATAGTGAAGAGCTACGAGGCTCGAGTTCGACGTTCACCGCCACGGGGATAGAAATCATCCTGGGAGCCCAAGGACTGAGGGCCCGAAGAAATAGCGACAGAATCTATCCTCACCATAGATGGTCTGCAAAGGCAATGCAAGAAAAATGATCATGAAATAGAGCGCCTCAAGGATCGGTGCCTTGACTCCAACGAGCAAGTTATCCAGAGCATCCAAAGCTGCGAGAACCGGCTCGGATAGCCAAATTCAAGAGATAACCGCCAAGTCAAGGACACATCTTGAGGGCCGAATCAGGCAAAGCAGGGCTCCCGAGACGATCAAGGGAGGTATTGCAAGAACTCACCAGGAACTCGGTACTCGAGAAATACGCCAAGAGCGAGAGGCCAGCCGAAGACTCAGGTCACTCGTTCAGTGGCTCGGCATACGCTGCAACGTAAAGGAACACTGGGACTGAGCCAGGACTGACCGATGGATACCTAGGCAAGAGAAAGGCCGAGCCATTGCGAAGCTCGATGAAGCTTGCAAGCCTTGGTCATCCATCAAGAGGCGAAGATCAAAGAGGCTCAAAAGTATAGTGAAGACATGAGCCTGGGCGGTTCGAGGAGCAAGCGAAAACACTTGCTCGTCACGTCGAGGAAGCCAGAAGAGAACTACATAGAGATCAAGACCCGCTGTGGGTTTCTTTAGGCTTTTCCGTTTTTGCCAAAAGTTGCTTCGTAGTATGGAGTAGGGGAATGTACACCTTCTAAATGGATAAATGAAATTCTTCTTTATTCTACAATTGTCTACTCGCATGCATATCATTCATTTGCATATCTAATTTCCCCTCCTTCACACTTAATAAATAAGATAATAAAAAGGAAGGATTAACTAATCACGTCTTCCAAATCAGGAAGAATGGAGAGAAAGCCACTCCTAATAAAGCTTACCCCAACGGTCAGACTCACTAGAGGAGGATAATAGGCCTCAACACGTTGGTCCTCAGAAATAAGGAAGAGGGGGCAAGGACACCAGTGCGACTATTTATGCCACGTCCATTCCCCTACGAATCAAATAAAGTTGTACCATGGAGATACGGGGAATCTTCACCAGTAAAAGAAGAAATAACAAACATAGTCGGCATCGGGGGCATGACCAGAAGTGGAAGAGTCTACTCCCCCAAGGACCCACAAGAAGATATCCTCAAAAATAAAGGAAGATGACATTTTGATCAGTGGACCGTCTACCCAACCTTATGTGGATGCGGCTGAAGAGGCCCTTGAAACATCTTTTCAAGCGCTCGAAATTGCCAACATAGAGCGACTTCCCAAAAACACAAAGGTAGCCCGCATGATGTTGAGGCATGGCTACCATCCTGGCCAAGGACTGGGGGCAGATTCCCAAGGCATGAGGAAACCCCCAGAATTCAAAGACAATCCTTTCAAGTATGGCCTAGGATATGACCCTACTAAAGGTCGAGCGGAAAGAAGAAAAGGGAAGTCTCCCCTCCGCGCACTCAAGCAAATTTTCCGAAGTGGAGGGATGCAAGCATCAAGAGCTACTCTAGTCATTAGGAGATCTTTTCTTCATTTAAAGGATGTAAACCCCATGATTGTTAGAGATTATCCCCTGGGGCTAGCCCAACCCCCGGGCATTTTAGGGCACATATTCCTCTTATTAATTAATGAAGGATATACTTCTGCTCATGTAGATCTGCTTCTCTTTCTCTTATGACGACTAGACCTCATAGATGACCCGCTGTCCTGAGTAAACAAAAAAGAAGAAGAGATAAAAGCGGCATACAGGAAATAGTCAACATTCGCCATTGCCATCTCAAGGTCAAGCTAGTTGATTAGAAGCACATAAAAATAAGACTTTACCTCACCATAAAAGAAAGTCATGCTTCGCCAATATTGTGAACAAAAAATAAATATACAAAAAAAATAAAAAAAGAACAAGCCCGGAGAAGGCGAAAGGCCAAAGAAGAAGGGCAAAATACCTAGGTAGGAAACCCACTAAGGGGGCTATGCGAAAAGATAGGGTCGACAGGTAAGATACCCGAACAAAAATAAAGGGTAGCCTAGGAGAAAATTTAGGGTTACAAAGAAGGTCCGCTAGGATTCCAGCCGCAGGCGTTGAGGAACCGACAGAACACGTCAGTTAAATCCTTCTCGAAAAATTCACTAAAATAGGCATTATAGGACATCGAACATAAAAACATTGCATGCATAAATATGTTTTTGAACAGTCCCTATTTTACGCACAAAAAAATACACCAAGAACTCTCAGGACCGCCGTCCAGGGATCTCCAGGCTGCCATTCCGGTTCTGACAAATTCAAGACCGCGGGTCTCCGACTGCAGGCAAAGCAAGGACGAGTCCTCGTCTGAACCCAAAGGCGGAGACCGTCGTCTCGCTGATCAGAAGGTGGGTACTCGCCTGGCCAGACCGAACCAGGTCTCGACTTCCCAAACGAGCGGTCTCGAGTCGAATTTCGCCCCTATATATAGGGGTGGCGCCTTGGGGGATCCTCACAACTCCCCTTGCCTCCAAAGCCTCCAGACTCTCTAGATCTCCACTTCAAAGACACTTCCCGGCCAATATGTTCGGTGGAAACCCCTCAAGAAAGAGGAGAGGCACCGTCGGTGCTCAGCGTCCTATGCACCAGCCCCGAGGATCCTACTCGGCTTCCGCCACGGCACCACGAGCCGCGCCTCGAACACATTTGGGGTTATTCGCTGGCACCCCATGCTCGAGGCTCGACTTCAGGCATCCTCACGGAGTTCGGTGGGAGGACGATGTCCGGGCCTACATAGATGGCATTTGGTGGGGCTTCCTCCTGCGAGTCTCCACCTACCCACGTGTACCCTCGATGCCTGGACGGCAGGTTCTTGGCCTCATCATCTCCACGCCAAGTAGGCGCGCCATCACGTGATCCTTAGCCCTCGCGCCACCAAGATGGTGAGACTTGCAGCTGCATGCGAGTGGAAGATCTTGGACTCTTCTACCCCTCTGACAGCAGGTCCAATGTGAGACATCGGATTCTGTCCTCAGGCCCCGAGGATGTTGCTCACTGAGGGTTCTTCCTGCAGGAGGCTCATGCTCTTTGCGCCACCAGCCTTGACCTCACCGCCCGCCAGAAATGTGCAGGGAGCTCACCGGAGCCACCCACGCGCCCACGCCAATGTTGGAGGCTCGAGGCCTGCCATCCCATCTTCGCATTGCGCACTGGCGTTGTGTGGACGAGAGTCCATCCTGGAGGGAAGGAAGGTGAGGTAGGTACGCCTGCCGAGACCTCTCTATACTCCTGATTGCATGGGCCCAAGAGGCGGCTGCAATCACGACTACTTCTTCCCGAGGGCCCTTAGGACTTCGGAGGCGAGACCGAGCGGAGCCGTCTTCATGGCTCCTCTTATCACTCCCCGGAAGAAAAATGGGGATGTCGCTGCCGCGTCTCAAAAGAGAGATAAGGTCGGTCGGAAGCGACGCGATGGTTTTTCGACCCTCTTGATTTTCTGCGTTTTTATGGGTGGTTACAACGCCTTTAGGTTGTCCGATACTCAGGCTAACCTAGGGGCGAGGTTTTTGAAAGGCGTCCTTGGGTTGTCCGAATGCCTAGGGCTAACCCACGGACTAATTTGTAGGGTTACGTGGAGATGCATGCCTTTGAGTGCTTTTACCGGAAACATCGGAAGGAAGAGGTTATAAAGGCGTTGGTTTACGAAAACCAACTTTGGTCATTAGAACCGAGTTGGGTAAGGGGAGTTAGTTACGTGTAAAGGAAGTATTAGTTCCTTTACTACGCCCCTGTCCAGGTTCCCATGATAGGCGGCTATCTAAAAATATTTAAACCGGTGAAAATAACGTTTTTGCCCATTTATTATGCCGGAATTTAAATTTATGACTACATGGCCCTAATCTATTGCATCATTTAAAATTAAAGCGAGTGAAATAGGAGAGAGAATTTAAACCTCCGAAGCAAGCTTTCTTTTTTATTCTTTAACAAAAATGGGTGCTTTTTGGCAGCCCTTCACTACTACACGAACCCGGAAACTCTTCTAGACGTCGAAAAACACTCAAAAGGCACTCAGTAAGCTCAGAAAATGAGTCCGGAGGGATTCTAGAGTAGAGAAGTTTTAGAGAGGAAGGGAGAGACAAAAGGCATGGCGCGTGGTGCTGAAATGAGGGGGAGGACCCATATTTATAGGTTTTCGTGCAGGCAGTGCGCGGGGCGCCGTTCGTCGTCGACCAGCGGTCGAGACAAGCCGTCTCGCCAAACCCGAGCAGCGCCGTCTCCGCGTCTGCGCAGGTGGGCGAGACTCGCCGGTCTCGTCAAACGAGACCGCCGTCTCGCCATTCGCAGGTGACGAGACCGCCGTGCGGGAAAGCGGGACCGCCGTCTCGCCATTCGCGAGTGGCGAGACCGCCGTCTCATCAAACGATGACTGGCGGCTTCGCCACTTGCCCGAGGTGACAGACGGTGGTGCTCGATTTCAGACGAGCGGTCTCGTCCCGAAGAGGCGAGAAAACTTATTTTTGGTGCCGAAAGTCCTTCCTGTCCTAGTATGGGGCCTAATAGTCTCTCCTAGTGGCTTGTTAGGCTTCGTCCATCTTCGAATAGGAGGTTCTTACTGCTCTTTATTAGGAGGCTCGAGCAAGATTGTGGGGTCTACAGCTGCCCCCTTTCCCGATCCGATCGTTTGCCGGCCTTTTGTGCCAAGGTGATCGGCGGAGGGTAAAGAAAGTTGACCCTCTTTCCGGTTGCCGCTTCGATGATGCTCCGTCTTGCGCGACCGATCTTCTGGGGGAAGTGTTGTGCTTGTCTTCGAGGATGCTTCTTCGGCGATAAGCCGATCCCTTCGGCTGATGAGTACGAACCCCCATTTGGTTTTGACGAGTATGAACCCTCGCCTCATAAGCCCCTTTTGTAAGGCTTGATGAGTACACACCCCCATCTCGGTGTTTGACGAGTATGAACCCCGCCCGGTAAGCCCCCTTTTTGTAAGGCACGATGAGTACACACCCTCATCGGTGTTAAGCCTCCGGATGCTCCATCTTGCGGTAGGCTGATCCTTTGGCTATGGTGGCGGCTTACTGCTCTAGCTCATGCGGCTCGGCGTGAAACTCCTCGGGATGCTCCTTTGACGCTGCAGTAGGCCCGACCCCTTGGTTGGACGAGTATGAACCCTCGTCGGTCTTGGTGCCCTCTGGATGCCCCTCTTGCGGTAGGCGATCCTTTGGCTATGGTGGCGGCTTCCGCTCTCAGCTCATGCGCTCGGCGTGAAACCTCCGGAATGCTCCTTTGACAGCGGCAGCTAACCCCTTGGTTGACGAGTACGAACCCTCATCCTGGTTTGGTGCCTCTGGATGCCCCTTCTTGCGTAGCGCGATCCTTTGGCTATGGTGGCAGGCTTCATCGCTCTAGCTCATGCGCCAGAGCGTGAAACCTCGGAATGCTCCTTTGAGGCGGTAGGCTGACCCCTTGGTTGACGAGTACAAACCGCTCGTCTGGTTTGGTGCCTGCGGATGCCCCTTCTCGCAGGTAGCGTGATCCCTTGGCTATGGTGGCGGCTGCCATCGCTTCTAGCTCATGCGCCGGCGTGAAACCTCGGGATGCTCCTTTCGAGCTGGTAGCCGACCCCTTGGTCGGCGAGTACGAACCCTCGCTCGGTTTGGTGCCTCTAGATGCCCCTTCTTCGCGGTAAATGCGATCCTTTGGCTATGGTGGCGGCTTCTCGCTTCTAGCTCATGCGCACTCCTTGGGGAGTGACTTCGTGATGTATTTGGACCTCTTTGAATGGTCATTCTGGACTCGTGCCAGGGATTTTGTGCTTCATCGCAGCTTCGTTGGTCTTGAGGGATTCTCTGTTTTTGTTCAGACTCTTGCTTGGATGAGTCTTGTTGTTTTATTCGAATTTTACTTGGTAGTCGAAGTTTTGTCGGTTGATGTGATGGCTTGTGTTAATCCTCTGCCTTTTCTCGCGGTTTTTATCTCTTTCTCTAGCGATTTAGGATTTTGGCTTTTTCTTATTGAGCGTATGCTTTTTTTCCTTTTTAAGTTTTTTTTGTTACACTAGCTTTTGCAAGGAGGTAGCAAAGAGATGCATGAAATAGAATTTTTATTTATAGGAAATTTTATTACAACCACTTTTTTATTTAGAGCAAGTACCATCCCCAAGGCTATCTTATGGAGATGATCCGCTGGGAAAATTGCTTGGTAGAGGTGATCACAGTGAGAGCCTTGCTACTTTCTGGGACTTAGTCGCGGTACTCTGTTGGAATGTTGTCCATTCCTGCCGCATCACCTGGCGATGCTTTGGCACATCTCTTCTTGTACGGGTATGGTAGGCTTCTTGGCGCGCCGTCATTTGGTCGAATTCGCGGCCAGCAGGTGCGTTCATGTTGCGATGTCATGCGGCCGAAGTCGTCCGCTGCATAGGTGGTTGCCGCCTGCTGTATTCGAATCGTGGGGCGTGGGGGATATCCTGCATCGCCACCAGCCCACGGAGATCTAGTGCGAAATCCAGTGTGGGGATGGAGGGCCAAATGGGTCCCTCGACGTATCAGCATTCCCATGCGGCCAGTAGGTCGACCGTTAGTCGATGGTCTCTGGTTCGCAGAGTTGGAGGCCAGCTCTTCCCGGCCAGAGGACCCCCATCTTTCCGCCAGGGAGTGATGAGGGGAGCCACGAGGACGGCCCCTGCGTGCATCTGTTTCCGAAGTCCTTGAGGGCTCTGAGGAAGAAGTAAGCTGGGGTTATAGCGCGCTTTCAGCTCATGCAATAAAGTACGAAGAGGTCGGGAGGAGACCTTGCCCCCGGCTCTCTTTACCTCCCATGGATGGTTCTGCACCGCTGTGACTCGCCAGTGCGCGGATCTGCGCGAGTCTGAGGACGGCTCACGGAGCCCTCATCGGCGTGAGGCGCGTGGTGGCTCTCGTGAGCTCATGCCACATTTCGACTAGCGGTGAGGATGGTGGGCCGGGAGCAGATGGCCTCACCGGTATCCCCGGGTCGGCGTGTCCACGGGCCGGACGAACCCGATGGCCATGTTGAACTCGCTCGAGGGTGGTGGTCTGTAGCTTCCACCCATGAAATAGGTCACCATCTTGAGGTGGGTCGTGGAGGCCCGAGGCCGTGGGTGGGGACCTTGGAGTCAGGAGACCAAGAGCCAAGAATTCCGGAGCGCTCTGGTCGGGTACACATGTGTGGGTGGTGGCTGCGGCAGAAGCCCCACCCGATGCTATCTATGTGGGCTCTGGACTGTCGTCACTCCCACCCAAATTCCACCCGAGGATGCTGAAATCAAGTCTCGGCATCGGGTGCCGACTGATAGGTCGGATGTTGTCGAGGCGGGCCTGGTGTTGTGGTGATAGTGAGAAGGATCCTGGGGTGGCGGTGCCGCAGAGCTGCTGGCACCGGCAATGCTCCTTCTCTTTCTTGAAGCGCTTCTGCCAAACATCTTGACTAGAGGGGGCTTGGGAGTGCAGGAGTTGAGAAAGGGAGGTTCTGGAGGCAAGGAGAGTTGTGAGGAACCCCCCAAGCGCGCCCCCTATATATAGGGAATTTTTCAAATTTGAGGCTGCCAGTGCGGGAAGCGAGACAGCCGGTCTCGTGTCTCCTCCAAGTCGAGACAGGCGGTGCCTGACCATCGGAGGCGACGGGCTCGACGTTAGGCTCAAGGCTACGAGACGGTGGTCTCGCCTAGCGAGACTGGCAGCCTCGCTTTCGCCTGAGTCGAGACAACAGTCCGGTTGCGTCGAGCCCGAGGCGTTCTTGCTTGCTGTCGCCGAGATGCAATACGAGACCAGGCTGATGCGGAACCATGAGCGAGCGGTCTCGAGATGCCTACAAGTGTTTTTTTTTTTTTGAAAGAAATAGGACCCGGTTCAAAAACATTTTTATGCATGCAATTTTTTCATGTTTGATGTCCTATAATGCCTATTTTGATTAAGATTTCGAAGGATTTAACCAGAGCGTGTCTTGTAGCGTCGAGTGCCCTTTGATCTGCTGTGTTTACTCTTGGTTGTACCATGCCGGACTTCTTATGACCGAAGGATAATTTTTCTTTCTTTTCTTTCTTTTTTTTTTCTCTTTTTCTTTTGCAGCACACTCTTTGTCATGTAGTGTCCCTTTTACTTCGCTTTAGGGATTTCAATCCTCTTGTTGACTATATGCCTCCATATTTCCAAATTAATTATTAGAATATTGACGTGAGGGGTCAAGAGAAAAGAAACAAAGAGGCAAAAATCAATGGTTTGTGTTTTAGAGGGTTAATTTTTATTGATAGAGTTTTTATAAGAATGGTTGGCTAGGGTTAGGCCTAGGTGTTTAAGCTTTGCCTAAGCAAACAGCTTCCTTCTCTTTTGTATCTACGCCTTTTGGTTTTATTTTCATTGCTTTTTAATGGCTGGCTGATTTCCCTAGAATGCCCTTTGGGTTTTCGAACTAGGATACTGTGCTTGGCCCTAACTTTTGTCTAGGTTCCTTCTTTTTGTAATTTTTGGAGAAATCCTAGCGGACCTTATTTGTAACCCTAACTTTTGCCTAGGCTACCCTTTATTGTTGTTCGGGTATCCTCCGGGTCGACCCTATCTTTTATGTAGCCCCCTTAGTGGGTTTCCTACCGGGTAATTTGCCCTTTTCTTTGGCCTTTGGCTTCTTTGGGCTCTTTTCTCTTTTTTGTGGATTTATTTTTTTCACAGGTATTGGCGCGAAGCATAGACTTTCTTTATGGATGAGGTGAAGTCTTATTTTTATGTGCTTCTAATCAACTAGCTTGATGGCAATAACAATGGTAAATGTTGATTATTTGGATGCGCTTTTTATTCTTCTTTCTTCTTTTTTATTTACTTAAGGCAGGGTTATTCATGAGGTCTAGTCAAAAATAGAGAGAAGAGAAGCGGATAGTAAGAATTATTCTTTATTAATTAATAAGGGAATATGTGCCACTGAGAAATGCTCTGGAGTTCGGAGCTAGCCCGAGGATAATCTCCTAACAATCATGGGGTTTACATCCCTTAAACGAAGAAAAAGATTTCCTAATGACTAAGGTGGCTCTTGACGCTTGCACCCCTCCACGCCTGGAAAGAGTTGGCTTGAGTGTGCGGAGGGGGCACTCCTTTTCTTCTTTCCGCTCGGCCCTTAGTAGGGTCATATCCTAGGCCATACTTGCGGGGATTGTCTTTGAATTCTGGGGGTTCCCTCATGCCTTGGGAATCGCCCCTGGAGTCCTTGGCCAGGATGGTAACCATGTTTCAACATCATACGGGCTACCTTTGCATTTGCGGAAGTCGCTCTATGCGAGGCAATTTCGAGCGCTTGAAAAGATGTTTCAAGGGCCTCTTCAGCCAGCATCCACATAGAGGCTGGGTAGACGGTCGGCTTGATCGAGGATATCATCTTCCGCTTGGGCGCTGACCGGTTTGTCGTCTACTTATGAACTTGACTTTACGGTGGAGCGTTGAAGGTGCCTGCCTTAGCGTCGTGAATCTAGAGTCCTGCCCAAGGAGACAACTATATGCCTGGAGTAATATCCATTACATGGAAATCGGCACGTCGAAGATAGTGGAGTCCGACTTGAATTGTGCAAATTGACCTCTCCCACTACTTCTCGTTTGGATCAAGTCGAGCGCTCAAAGCGATGGTGCTGCTTAGCGCTGATCGGGTTCCCTGGATAGTCAACTTGTCTAGTGTGCACTTGGGCATCATGTTTCAAGGATGACCCGTTATCCACAAGAACTTTGGCGATGAGGTATTCCTTGCACTTGAGTGAGATGTGCAAGGGCTTGTTGTGGTTTGACCCCTCGAGGGGGAGTTCTTCCTCTGTGAAGGGTGAGGTGATACGCTTGCACGTAATGTAACCGAGCAATCCTCTCAACCTTTTCTTGGGATATTGTGTGAGGTACATGCGCCTCGCTCAAGACCTTCGAGCAGAGGCCGTTTCACGTGCGGTTCCGAGCTCATTATCAAAGATAGCAATGATAATCTTTGCGGTGTGTGCGATTGAAGCTTAGCTCTATAAATGGAATACTCACTTTTGCCTTATGAAGCTAGGAGTAATTCCTCTCGTCTCCTCCTTGGATTCTTTATTTTCTTATTCTTCTTCGGTCTTTTTTATTTTTTCCTTTATATTTGAGGACATCTTCCTGTGTGTCCTTGGGGGAGATGGACTCTTCCACTTCTGAGTTGTGCCCCCAAATGCGCGGCTATGTTTGTTATTTCTTCTTTCTTTATTGGTGGAGATTCTCCATATCTCCACTTGATGCATAGCTTTATTCGATTCGTAGGGGAAAGGACGTGGCATAAATAGTCGCACTTGGTGTCCTTGCCCCCTCTTCTTTGTTTTTAAGGACCAACGTCCGAGGCTTATTTTCCTGCGTTTGACGAGTCGACCATTGGGGGTAAAGCTTTATTAGGAGTGGCTTTCGCTCCATTCTTCTGATTTGGGAAGAGGTGTTAGTTAATCATTCCTTTTTATTATCTTATTTATTAGGTGTGAAGGAGGGGAAAATTTAAATATGCAAATTGAATGCTTATGCATGCGAGTAGACAATCATTTGAATAAAGAAAATTTTATTTATTCGACGAAGAAGGTGTACATTCCCCTATTCTATACTGCGAAGCAACTTTTGGCAAAAGCGGGAAAACTTTAAGGAAACCCACAGGCGGGTCTTGGTTCCTCTGTAGTTCCCTCTCAGCTTCCCGGACGTGATGAGAAAGTGCTTCGCTTTGCTTGCGGACCGCCTGACTCATATCTTCACTGTACTTTTGAGCCTCTTTGATCTTCGCCTCTTGATGAACGACCAAGGCTTGTAGTTCATCGAGCTTTTCAACGGCTCGGTCTTTCTCTTGTAGTACTTGGCCATACTGAGCTAGCCCGTCTCTTTCTTTGCAGCGTAGCTCAGCGAGACTTCACGTTGAGTCTCCGATTGGCCTCTCGCTCTTGGCGGATATCTAACCGAGTCTTGAGGAGCTCTTGCGACAACTCCTTGATCGTTTGAGCTCTGTTGATGATTCGGCCTCAAGGCGTGCTTGACTTTGGCGGTTATCTCTGCAGTTGGCTATCTCGAACCCGGTTCTGCGGTTTTGGATGCCCGGATAGCTTGTTCGTTGGAGTCGGCACTGCTTGGTCCTTGAGGCGCTCTATTTCATGATCCTTTTTCTTGCCTTGCATTTGCGGACCATTAATTGTGAGGATAGATTCTTGCTCTTTCTCTTCGAGGGCCCTCATCTGGGCTCCCATGATTTCTATCCTGCTCGGGTCGAGGCATCGATACCGAGCACTGCAGCCCTTCATTATTGGCGCTTGTAGTAGGTGTGATGGATGGTTGAGCCATCCCTCTTCTCTTTCTCCACGCCTCATAGTCAGCGGTGACGGCCTACCCGAGCTTTTCCTAGCTCTCTGTCCCCATGTAGGCTCGGCCTCTCCCATGCTTTTCTCACCGACTAATGAGTTGGCGATTGTGCACGGGTCTCCAAAGAAGCACAGGTCCTCCGAACTCCCCTCGGGAAATAGTAGTTTGGGTCCTCATGAGCTGCCGCTCATAGCTACTCTAGGTGAGTAGGCTATGCAACCCGCGGAAGTCCTATCAAGGGTACGGCTCGGATAGTCCCCACATCGACGAGAGCTCGGGTTGGAGTCGGAACCAGGCGACCAGACGCAGGATAGACCGTTGCGGCGTCCTTTCGTTCCCACTCATCTCCATCCAGTAGTCGAAGTCAGACGACGCTAGAGGGGGATCTTGGAGAAGCTCCTTAAAGGTCGGGGAATATCCCCATGTGGCTGGGGCGTAAAGGTGCGTGGCGCTCGACACAAATAGCAATGAAGAAGCAGCGGTCTAGTGTTTTTCCACTTCCGGTGGCAGAATTCCCACCGAGAGCAGGGTGTCGGCAAGTACGGCAGGCGAGGGACTTTTTGCAGTTCACGTCCCAGGCGAAGAAGGCGTCCATGACGCCTCGATCCTACCGTGTCGAAGTGGAAGGGGAACAAGACCGTTCCAAAAATTATGAGGTGTCGTGGTTTTGTTGCAAGGCGACCCACTCGCCCTTCGTGCCAGTAGGACAGGTGGTCTTCTAGCATTGATACTTTCCAACCCGCAGGCGTTCCCCTTCTTATGAGGGAACTCTGACGGAATGGTAGTTGAATAAGAGGCGGCGATCGGTGCTACAGGAGTGTATGCCTCGTGGCGGACATGGGCCACTGGCTGATTTGGGTCATTTCAACATGGTTTCGTACTCCTCTGAATGTGGGCACCAAGTCGAACCTGCGAAATTTCAAACACCGCAGGATTTGAATTCCAAAGGTGGATTAGTGCCCTTAAGAACATCTTTCGGTCGACATCTAATCTTTAGGAAGTCCACAATCCTTCCATAAGATTTTTCAAAGGCTTGGCCGGACCTCCGATGGCATTGCCGCTAAGCCGTTCCAATCTCTCAGGAATGGAAACGGGAATATCCACCTCTCTTTAGCTGTCTACTTGTCCCCTCCATTTCTAAAACCAAAATGCATGTTTGATGAAAATGATGCTTATTTGAATGAATGTGAGTGTTTATTTTCTTATTCATCATGTTTTTCTATATGATGTATGGTAATTGCGTGTATTTTTTATTTGAAGAATAAGACTATCTATATGAATGTTCTATGAGTGCAACATTTTGGCACCAGGTCTTGTTTTGGAAATGGATTTTTATTGATGTTGATTTGATTATTCTTTTATTTGTTTATATTTGCTTATCTTCTGCTCGTAACTAATGCGGCAATGAAGCTTACAAGGAGCCTTGAAACCAGAGCGGAGTGCAAAAGGTGAACTGGTCCGAGATAAAATGTGGTTGTATGCTGAAAGATATTTAGCGGCCTTATCTCTTCTATCGTCGGACTGACGTGGCTACTTAGCTACAAAGAACCTCGAAACACGAGGCTAGCTAAAAGGTAGACCGTCCGAGATAAAGGGTGTTTATTTGCGAAAATATTTTTTGGTTTTTAGTGTTTTGATTGTTTGTTTATGCTATGCAGACAAATGCAACAAACATATGCACACACTTCGGTTCATCCGTGAACAAGCGAGAATTCGTTTTTATCACGAGGTAGGGTTTTCCCTGAGAAGTGTATTGGCAGGGATTGGTTCTAACTGTTCTCACCAGGCTAAGGCCCCCAAGGTGCCCCCATTATAGGGTCCCCACTCTCCGTCACCGTCCGACCATGCTTAGCACTAAGGCCATCAGTCGAGTCTTGTCGCCGAGAAGAGGAAGGTTATCACCTTGAAGCTGGGCTGGTTTCCAATCACAGCTCAGGTGGGCTCAAGGCCCTCACTACAGCGAACCGTACACCGCCACCCCACTCCCTATGGTTTTCTCACTTGCCCCTGTATAAGGAAGCTGTTGTGTGCAGAGGGTTTGTGTACAATTTTCATTTCAGAACAATTGCATAATTATAAACAAACAACGCTTATTAAAGCCAAGCATTAAAACATGTTATAATACAAGTTAAGGGCAAACATTGTTTTCTTGGGTTTATTTATTCTAGCCTTACTTCTATCACTAAATGGGACTCAACTCTCGAGGCTTCCCCAATGAGTCGCCATATGTCGCGCGTCTCAAAAGAGAGACAAGGT
Organism: Sphenostylis stenocarpa; assembly: GCA_963425845.1. Classification (NCBI taxonomy): domain Eukaryota; kingdom Viridiplantae; phylum Streptophyta; class Magnoliopsida; order Fabales; family Fabaceae; genus Sphenostylis; species Sphenostylis stenocarpa. The sequence continues at coordinate 55,609,441 of OY731406.1, forward strand.
CGATTTGGGAAAGACGTCTGATGGTTTTTCGGACCTCTGACTTTCGCGCTTGTTTCCATGGGTGGTTACAACGCCTTTAGGTTGTCCGATAGCCGGGCTAATCCAAGGACTAATTTTGTAGGGTTCTTGGAGGTCGCTATCGATGTTTTTTACCTGAAACATCGGAAAAGGGCTCTTAAAAGGCGTTGGTTTTCGTAAAACCAACTTTGGTCATTAGAACCGCAGTTGGGTAAGGGAGTTAGTTACGTTGTAAAGGAAGTATTAGTTCCTTTACTACGCCCTTTCGGAGTTCCCTATGATAGGCCGGCTATCTAAAAATATTTAAACCGGTGAAAATAACGTTTTGCCCTTTATTATGCAGAATTTAAATTTATGACTACATGGCCCTAATCTATCGCATCATTTAAAATTAAAGTAGTAAAAGTAGAGAGAGAGAGAGAGAAATTAAACCTCTAGATAAGCTTTCTTTTTTATTTCTTTAACAAAATAGGTGCTTTCTGCAAACCCTTCACTCTGCATGCGACGCTGGAAAACTCTTCTAGACGTCGAAAAAACACTCAAAAAAGCACTCGGAAGCTCCAAAAATGCGTCGAGAGGATTCTCAGAGAGGAAGTTCACAGAGAGAAGGAGAGACAAAAGAGCAGGTGGTGTGGAATGAGGGGGGGAGGACCACAATTTATAGTTTTTGCGTTGGCGCGCGGCGGTGACCGCGCCCGTCTCGTCTACGCAGTGCTGACCGCACGTCTCGGCCAAACCAGCACGCCCGCTCTCGCCATTCGCAGAGTGACGCAGACTGCCGTCCCGGGAAAGCGCAGACCGTCTCGCCATTTGACAGCGGTGGTGAGACGTGTCGTCTCATCAAACGAGATCGCGGGCCTCGCGACGCTGTGCAGGCGAGAGCGGCGGTCTCGATTTCGAGACGCTGGTCTCGTCCCAAAGATGCTGAGGAAACGTATTTTTGGTGCCGAAAGTCCTTCCTATCCTAGTACGGGGCCTGTGAGTCTCTCGCTGGTGGCTTGTTAGGCTTCGTCCATCTTCGAATAGGAGGTCTTCCCGCTCTTTATTAGGAGGTTCGGGACATATTTAGGGTCTAGCGTGCAGGATCGCCGCGCCGAGAGGAACCGGCCTCCAACTTACGACCCGAATCCATGAACGGGTCATCCCAGTCGGCATGGGGATGCCGATGCACGAGTGGGACCTAGTTTGTCCTCCATCCCTCCCTGACTTACGTCTGTTCACCTCCAAGACATCGTGGGCAATGCACGATCTCCCGACACCTCCTCGATTTCCAACGAAGCCCGGCAACACCCCCACAGATCCACACGAGACGACTTTGCTGGCAGGCGAACACGCAACATCAACGATCGCGCCACTGCGGATCGATGAGATCGATGCGGTAAGAGCATGATGTCCCTAAAGCCGGAAGCCTTTGGACACCCGCTTCGGAGACGATGTACCAAGGATCGGCCGAGGGGATGCGCAGATTGGACAACCTTCCAAACAAGAATACGCAGTGATGAAGCCCAGGAACAAGCAGAACTCGGGAGCATCGCATGCCGGCAATTCCCTACCCCGGATCGTCTCCAAAGATAGCCCTTAGGGATAGTACTTGTAAAAATAAGTTAGGTCGTAATAAAATTTTTCCTTATGAATACAAATTTTATTTCACTCATGCATTTTTGCCATCCTTTCTAAAAGTCAGCGATCAACAAGAAACTTAAAGAAAAAGACTTACGGCTCAAGAAAAATCCAAAATCCCAAAGTCGCGAGAAAAAAAGAGATAAAGCCGCAAGAAAAAGGCGAGTATCTAAGACAAGCCATCACCTCGACCGAGCAAAGTTTCGACGACCCAAGGAAGGTTCGAACAACAAACAAAGATTGCCCAACACAACTAGCAAGAGTCAAGTGATCACTATCAAAAAACCAAAATCAAAGAAACCCCAGCAACCAACAAGTTGGATGGAACACCAACAAAATCCCCAGGCGTCTGCGATCTGGATGCACCATTCCGCAGAAGGTCCAAACACATTTACCAACACAAAAATCACTCCCCATGAAGCTCGGGGCATGAGCTGGAGCAGCGAAGACGCCACCACGACCAAAGGATCGACCACCGCGTCAAAGGGGCATCCCAAGGTTTCACGCTCGGTGCATGAGCCACCGAACGATAGTCCGCCACTACCACCAGGTCCTACACAGTGGACTCAGTACCAGCTGATGGGGAGTTCCATACCCATCGATTCGACACTACGGCCTGTATTGAACTACCGACTGATGAGGGGTTTATACCCATCAGCCAGAAGGACGCGGCTACCGTCGAGAAGGAGTATCCTGCGAGGTTTTACCACGTGTCCATCAAGGGATCGGCTACCATCGAAGGAGTATCCCTGGAAGTGCATTAACACAAGTTTTCCCCAAGAAGATCAATCGTTGCAAGACGGAACATCCGAAGGGTAGCAGGGCAAGAGGGTCGACTCCTTTACCTTCCTATCGATCCGCATCCGGCACCACAAACCATGGCCGACTAGCAATCGGGTAAAGGGGGGCAGCTAGGTAGACCCCAAATCTTGCCCGCGCCACAATAAAGATCGAGAAGACCTCCTTTTCGAAGATGGACGAAGCCTAAAAAGCCACTAGGAGAGACTATTAGGCCACATACCTAGGATAGGAGGGATTTTTGGCACAAAAATAAGAATCTTTCGTCTTTTGGGGTCAGAGACCGCCTCTCTCGTATCGGAGACCGCCGTCTCACCTTGCGCAAGTGGCGAGACCACCGTCTCGCTTTGGCAAGACCGCCGGGTCTCACCACCTCGAGACTGGTGAGACCGTCGTCTCACTTGGCGAGACCGCGTGCTCGCCATTCCTCGCATAGGCGAGATCGCTAGTCTCGACGCTAGCAGGTAGCGAATTCCTATAAATAGGGCCTCCATTCCCCTCATTTCACACAACTTTCTCACTCTCTCTCTAGTCTACATCACTAGATTCTCTCTCTAGAATCCGCTCCGATGGCACTTTCGAGACTTCTGAGTGTCTTTAGAGGTTTTTATAGCGTTTTTGAGAGGTTCCGTGCTCGTACAAGAGTGAAGGGTTGCCAAAAAGCACCCTAATTTTCAAAAGGTTAATAGAAAAGCTTGCTTCGAGGAGGTTTCTACTCTCTCTCTATCCTTTACCAGCCTTATTTTAAATTACGCAATAAGACATTAGGGCCATGTAGTCATAAATTTAAATTCACGCAAAATAAAAGGGTAGAGCGTATTTTTTCGGTTTAATCATTTAAATAGGCTGGGCCTATCATAGGGAACCCGAAAGGGGCGTCGTAAAGGAACTAACACTTCCTTTACACGTAACTAACTCCCTTACCCAACTCTGGTTCTAACGACCAAAGTTGGTTTTTCGAAAACCAACGCCTTTTAAACTCCTTTTCGATGTTTCGGTAAAAACATCGGTGGCGACTCTAGAGAACCCTTCAAAACTAGCTCTTGGGTTAGCCCGGTTATCGGACAATCCAAGAGCACCCTTTCCAAAACCTCGCCCCTAGGTTCAGCCCGGTTGCTCCGGACAACCTAATGGCGTTGTAACCACCAATAAAAACGCGAAAAATGGAAAGTCGAAATCATCGCGTCAGCTCAGAACGCCTCATTTCTGACGGCACATGAGCGAAGAGGACTAAAAAGTGGAAAGACTTACGCTTAGTCTCGAAAACAGCCAAAATCCAAAGTCGCGGAAGAAAAAAGATAAAACTGCGGGAAAAAGGTAGTATTAAAGTCAAGAAATTGACCCAATAATGTTCGGCAAGCAGGGCAGGTCGAAGACTCTCGACAATCAACAAGATGGATGACCACCCAGAGCTAAAAAGAACTCCCGGAGCACCAAAATGACTTCATCCACACAAGAAACCATCCTTCAAACATCGGCGCATGAGCCGGGAGCGATGGCGCAGCCGCCACCACCAGGTCATCACTGAGGAGTGGACTATACCCGGCCGAATGGGGGTTCATACTCATCAACCTGCGCACAGGGTGTGCTACGATGTCGCACACGAGTCGGGACTAGTAAGTCGCTTAATCGATCCTACTGTTGTAGACCTTACCGGCCCCGATGGGGGTTTATACTCATCAGCACGCGAAGGATCGACTCTACCGCAGAAAGAGCATCCACGAGGTTCTACCACGTGTCCAACCAAAGGGTCGGCTACCGCAAGAGAGGAGCATCCCGGAGGCGCACAACACAATATTTTTTCCCTGAGAGGATCGGACACCTGTAAGACGAGATGAAGGCATCCGGGGGCAAGAGTTAACTCCTTCACCCTCAGGTCATTCTTCAAGGCGTAAAATAGGCCAACGGTCGGCTAGCTCGAGGTGAAGGGGGCAAGCATGAGCCCCAATTCTTGCCCGACCTCCAAATAAAGAGAGCGAAAGACTTCCAAATCGAAGATGGGTAAGGCCTAAAAAGCCACTAGGAGAGACTATTAGGCCCCGTGATTAGACTAGGAAAGGTTTTTCTATACAAAAAATAAGGATTCCCACCTTAAGGTGTCGAGGCCAGCCGTCTCGTGTTTCGGGGCCCGTCATCTCACCTGAATGGCAAAGTCGGGACCAGCAGGTCTTGTTTGGCCGAGACGGCCGTCTCACCACTTGCCAGTGGCCGAGAGGCCGCGCCTTTCCATTTGGCGAGACAACCCTCTCGTCACTTCGGCAAATCGATACCGTACGTCTCAATTGGCGAGACGATGGTCTCTCCATTTGTAAGAAATGAGACCGCCATCCCGAATGGCGAGATGACTGTCTCGACCTTGCCAGAGCGAGACGCGATGGGTCTTGACTCCGAAGGCGTGAATCCATATAAAGGGAGGCGCTTCTCCCCTTCATTTCACACGGCTCTTCCACTTCTCCTTCTACCATTTCTTAGAATTCTTCTCCTAGAGCCCCTTGAAGCATTTCGGAGTTTTTGAGTGTCTTTAAGAGAGTTTTTATAGCGTTTGAGAGAGAATTCAACGTTGTAAGAGCGAAAGGCTGCCAAAACGCACCCTATCTTTTAGAGAATTAATCAAAGCTTGCTCCGGAGGTTTCTTCACTCTCTCTCTCCCTTTTTATCGCTTTATCATTTATGCTATGCATTAATTAGGGCCATGTAGTCGTTATCTTTTAATTTCGCAAATAAAAAGGGTAAAAGCATCATTTTTAATTTATTTGTGAAATAACGAGACCTATCATAGGGAACACAAAAGGGCGTCATAGGGAAGCCTAATACCTTCGGCGTACACGTAACTAACTCCATACCCAACTCTGGTTATAATGACCAAAGTTGGTTTTCTTAAAAAACCAATGCCTCTCTTTTTTCCTTTTTTCGGTGTTTCAGGTAAAAACATCGATGGCGACTCCATAAGAACCCCTTCGGAAAACTTGCTTTTAGGTCCGGACCTAGTTATCGGACAACCTCAAAAGCACTCCTTCGAAAAACCTCGCCCCGGGTCCGGCCCCGTTATCGGATAACCTAGAGGCGTTGTAACCTCACTCACAAAATGCGAAAGCTTGGTAAGTCGGAACCATTGCGTCGCTCCGAACGCCTCTTTTGATGACTGGCGACGAAGTTTTAATTAATTAATTCGTGGTTTTAATCTATTAAAATATTCTTGACCCTTTTTAAAGAAAGTGAGGTTCAAAAAATTAATGTTATGTGAAAAATGTATCATTTATAATGTTCTAATCCATTAGCACTTATTTTTCAAGCTCACTATTTTAATATGTTAAAATGCGGTTTAGTGGATTAAACTTTTCTTGGGTCACTTGACAAAATTTGTACCAAGGTACTTTTAATTGATTAATTTGAAATTTAATAGGTAAAATGCATCTCTACACTTTGTTGATTCTTAAGGTTTTTTTTTTGATAAATTATACTATTTTTGACCAGTTAAAATAATTTGAAAATCTAAATAATCAATTAATTGGAATTTTAGTTAAATTAATCAATTAAAATGACGACTGAATTGATTAAAACTACCAGAACTCTCTATAAAACAAACTGCTTCATTTTATTTGTGACACACAACTTTTACAGGAGTTTAGACAATCATTTGAGAGTGCTTTGGGATCAAAATCAATAAAATACTATCACTCATGATTAGATATATATCTTGAGGCACTTTGATATTTTCTTTATGTGATCTATCAATAGTGGAATTCTGCAATTAGGCTTTTCACCTATTAGTTCAATTTCTAGGTAATATCATTCTATTTTTGTAATCTTTCTATTGTGTCTTTAGTATCTTTGATTGGTATTGGAAGGTACTGGTGTGTGGTGACTGAAATTTGGTCATTGATTGTAATAAGAGTGGTTCTTGGTGGATCAAGAAGCTCTTGTAGTAGATAGGTTGTGCAATACTAATTGTAGTCTTGAATTCTATGTTTAGTGAATGTTCTTGGCCGATGTGACTTAGGAAACTAGATGTAGCCTCAAGTGATTAAATTAACCTGTAAAAATCTTTTTGTATTCTCTCTCTCTTACCTCAACATTTGTTTTTACTCTTTTTATACAAATACTTGTGCAACGGGTTGGATCCAAAATTTGGGTTTTGTGAAAAAAATTTAAAATTTCAATTCACCCCCTCTTAAATTTGGCCATTTTTTCTTATAAAGTAGTTAGTTTTATGTCATATAAGTATTTACTTTTATATGTGAATTTAAATTCCATCCAATAGTGTTTGTGAAAACAATTCATCAATGTTTTGCTCAAAATTCACCTAGGGAAATCTTTGCTAACATGACGATTTTGATCGTACACATCTACAATTTATCACGATGTTCCATGATATCACACTTTTCTGCAATTAAACTCATACACATTAGTATACATATCACTTAATGGTGTACATGACATAAACTAAAAACTTGTTCAAAGATGATGATTCAAATCTTAATGGAGTAATTGATATTATATGAAAATCAAACAAAATTTTTAATTGTATAAACAAAAATATTATCATTTTCATTTTATGAAAAACATATTTTACCCTTAATTAAATTAGTTGAACAAAATTCGATACTTTAAATCCTCATCTCTTTTCTCATTTTTCTATCAAAATCTTTTTAAAGTTTCTGATCTTATCTCTTAGATTCAACTCTTCATGATTCCTACAACTATAATGCACACTAAAATGAGAATGGTCACACATTTTTTCATCAAAAAGATTTTCTCAAGGTTTGAAAGATTTTAACAAAAATGAATTGACAAAACTTTTCACAAAAATTGTCAAGTGTGCATGTAGCCCTATTTGGACCCAAGGAAGGTCTTCTAAGACATATTGAGATGAGGCCTACTTTTTGTAATGGATAAGGCTACTATTGAAAATCTCTAAAAAGAAATAAATTTTAAACGTAAACTAGACATGTTCTAGTCTAAAAGTCCAAGTGAGATTTATGATACTCTAATAAGACTTATACAAGTCTAAATGTTTACTATTACACAATTCATTTTGGGAGATGAGATTGTACCAAATACTTTTCTCAAGACATAAAATTATACCAAAGCAAGAAAGTACAAGAAAAAAAATCCCGTGACAAAAATAACTAAACAACAAGCACAATTTAGTAATGATTTTGTTACAAATTAATAGTTAGTGACAGATTTGTCCACCACAAATTCGCCATTATTATGTTTAGAGCTTATATTTATGGATTTTGGTCCCAAAATTTTCTCTTCTCACAAGTGTTTGCACTCTTTTGTAGCCCGCATTACCTCTTAAGGTCACCAAAGAAGTAGCTTTAACAATTCTCCAACAATCCCTAAAATGTTACCTTAGTAAGAGGTAAAAAAACAATGAAATAGTTAAGCATTTTCAATTAACTCAAGAATAAGAAGAGGAAAATAAAGAAAAACTCAATTAGAGATGGGTTATCTACTTTCAAATGAAAGAGAACAAATTACAAAACTCAAAGAATTCCAAAAATGAATAACAAACAAAAAGTAAGGCAAATTTAGTAGTAAGCATACAAAAAGAGTCCTAATGAATAAGTCTAGATTTTGAGTACTAAAACAAAATATAATGTAAGTTGGATCAATAACAAGTAAAACAACAATTTCAATTACGGTTTGAAATTAAAACAGATCATACACTTTAAGATGCTCACAACACAAGTGCATTTATAAGATTAACTAATTGTACCAAAAAATGCGTTAAAAAGTGTGGTTTATAATGTGAGGTGCTCTATTTTTTTGCTTTTATTTTATATATGTATGGGCTTACACTATTTTCTTTCTTTTCTCAATTTTTTTGTTTATGAGGAAATGCCTTTTGTTTTTCTTAATTCAATTCCAAGAGAAACTAAAAAAAATTGTTTAAATTCAACTCCAAATTCAACAAGCAAGGTGAGTTTACAAGAGGCAAAAAGTCTTTATTTATAAATGCCTAACCCCGTTGCACCTATTGACACAAAAACCGTGGGACTAAAAAGTGTAAAGTGGATGTCCAAGCTTGCAAAGTAGCACCCAAATAAAGCCTAATTTTGGCTTCTTCCAAGTGATGTATGACTTTATGCTTCATATGTCTCTTCTTCATGACTTATCTGAATTTTTCTATGGTTTGTCCTTGGGTTATTTGTCCAAACAATGCACAAATTTGGCCCACATGTAACTCTACAGATTCTACAAAAATACAAAGAAAATATGCACCTGCATAAGCTATGCAAGACTAAGAAGAAAGAAAAAAAAATCCTAGTATATACTCCAATGTAGGAGAGTCTTCTTCTTCCATCTTCTTAGCCATGGGACCTTGACAAGGGTCCAATATGTTGTCTCATAGATGGTCCTCCATCAATTTTACTTTGTTGGTTGTTGTTGTGGGAGAGGTAGAAGTGTTGCCAATGGGTCAAAAATAATGGTGTCTTGTCGTGGGACAGGTACTAGCATTGTCAATGGCTCAATATAATGTTGTGTTTAAGTATGCATCAGAAAAAAACGATTGAGTTTCTAATGAATGTTATTTACATCGTAGGATAGTGGCTTTAGGCGAAAGATGATTCAACATCGGTTTTTTAAAAGCCAATGTAAAAATGAAAAACATTTTATGTCGCCTAAATCTACAATGCGTAAATAATCGATATAATATGATTCTTCTAATTAACGTAAAAAATGAATTATGTAGTTGTAGTATAACTTTGTAAATAATTTTAAAAACAAATAATAACTTTATAATAACTTTTTAAATAATTAATCATCCTTATCACCTTAATAAAAGATAAGGGTGAAGAAACATGTTACAAATATATGCAAGAGCCATCAAAGGTGTTTTTATAATAACATTTTTGAATTAATTAAAAGAATAAATAAATTAGCAAATTCATGATGGAGAAATGGGGTATCGGGTCCCCGCCTCTCTACCATCTGAGCTACATCCATGTACATATTACCTATTTTTTAGTTAAAGTATTTTATAGACGTGTATTGGAGGACATGTTATTCTTGCTTTAATTTTCAACTTTCAATTATATATTTTAGCTTAAGAATAAATATTTAAAATAAAAATATATGTAATCTAGACTTAGAATGAAATTTTCTATTAGAATCATCTAAATCTTCTATTAGCTTAAGAATAAATAGTAAAATTAAATCAAATCCTTGCAATCAAAACCTTCATCTAATTTATCTAGGCTCAAAATCAGGTTTCTTGAATAAATATTTAAGAGTAACATGATTAGTTAAACAATTATTTGAGAATGTAACAAATAATAACTAATAATTCTATTTGTGTACTAGTATAATTTATGTAGAATCTAAAGTTTTAGAAGTATAATAAATTACCTAAAGAATTTTATCATATTTTTTTTTCAAGTATAACTCTTAACGAGTGGCGGATCTTGGCGATTGATTTTGGGGGGTCGAGATCATATATTATTAATAAATAAATATAAAAGAGCGAAAGAAGATGAAAGAGTAAGATGATAACATTCTAAATGTATAAGTAAATATATTAAATAATCATTAAGTTTTGAAGGGTAAAATAAAATTATAAATTATAAGGGAGTTACAGGACTAGACTAAAGCATAGTTAAAAGCATCACACATAATTTAAAAAATATAATTTCAATAGGAGTTTTAATATTAGGAATAGAAGTTAATATTTTCTTTAAATAGTCAACAAATTTCTTGCATTTATCATGAAGATTAAAATTTGATCTCTTTCTTCAAAAATGTAGATAATGGAATAACAATCTACTAAAATCTTTAATAAAAATTTCATAAAAATCTTTAATAAACCTTTCAGGTATCTCCAATAAATACCTTGTTTAATCATAAAATAACATTTTTCATAAGTTAATACAAGATTCTTTAATACTTTATTTAAATTATCAAGACATTAAATATCAAAAGAAGAACATTAAATAGAAAAGTCATCCATTAATACTCCAATACATTGCTCCAATAAATTTGAAAAAAAAAAATTATACTTAACACAATTTTGAAAAATGTTAGAACATTACATAACTCAAATAAAATGACATTCTTCTATAGGCAAATGTAACAAAAAGACAAGTAAATGTAATTTTATGTTGAACTTTGATTAATGTGCATCTTGTAAATTAAATATGATCGGATATGCAATAACAAGAATTAATACAATTCTAGAGTTGACTTAGGTCCTGTCCTTGAGGAAAATTGATCAATGTTGTATAAACCTTGATTTTCACTTATCCAAAGTTAGGAATAAGGGGGATTTAGATGTTTTTGTATGTAAAGCAATAAAATGAAAGCAATAAACTTATGATCTAAGTAAAATTGTAAACTATCTTATTAAAGCAATAAAGAAAAACATGTAAATGACTTGAAATGTAAATCAAATGCAATAAATCGACACTACTTAAAGCTTATAATCTTACTGAAAAACATAAACTTGTACTATCTAACTATTAAATTTGTAAATTATGTAAAAGATTAAAGGAAACCATTGTAAATAAAGTGCGAGTAAATGAAAATAGTAAAATTATATTTTAAGAAAACATTTAAAGGTTGAAAAACATTAAAGAACATGAATTTCAAATTGAATCTAGAAAATAATATTGAAACAAAAATTATGTTGTAGAAACAATGTTAAAATTCTATATAAAATATACGTTGATTCTTCGATTCATTAACTTGTTCATATGATTGTCATTGATTTCAAAATTTGCTTGTTATCACAATAAAAAATCTATAAGAATTCTGAACAATTATAATCCAATTGAATTAAAATGCAACTTAATTGCTAAATCAAACAATAACTTAAATTTAGAACTTGTATTATGATGCAAAATGAGACATTCAATAAAATAATCCCAATTATATTGATTATAATGAATTATAATCGATTAAAATAATTAAGAACCAAATCTAAACATAGAAAATAAGTTTTAATCGATGAATTAACCATATAAATGAATTAGAACATGATTATGCAATAAAAAATAGTAAAAACAATGAATATAGTAAAGAAAGTATGGAAAAGTAGAAGAATAAAGAGAGAAGATGAAAATTAAATGAAAAGAGGAGAGAGAGAGGAAACAAATTTGATCTAAAACATATTCCATTAATGTATTGAAGAAATAATTTGTAGAAGGACAAAGAGAATTAGAGAAGAGAATTTATTCCAAGTACATGAACTCAAAGGTGTAGAAAAATAGAAAGAAAACCCAAATATAATTCTAGTTGAAGCTAACAACAATAATAACTTATGTCTTTTGGCCTTCTAAAACCTATTTATACAATAAAACTATGCTTAAGATATACAAGACCCATACAATTAGGGAGAAATGTCTAAAACCACAAATGGGTCATAATAATGATGTTATTGTTACTCCCCTATGGTCGAATCACTACTACAAATAAGGTTTTCCACGTCGATTCTGGAAGGCCTTCAACGGCGGTTCCGGAACCGACGTTGTATCAGCGATGTTGAAAGTCGGGACTTTCAACGTCGGTTCTATTTAACGACGTTGAAAGTCCCGACTTTCAAATCGAAAATTTTTATTTATTTCCAACCCCTCCCCGCTCTCTCTATTTATCTAGAAATCCCCCTCTCTTTTATATTATATTTTTATTAGGTCCCTCTCTCTTTTATATTATATTTTTATTATTTATCATCTTTTTTAAAGTTTAGAGCATTACTCAAATTAATTTTTTGTCACCGACATGGATTCGAACCCGATACTCGGTGTTGGAGGCCGATACTCCAACCACTAAACTACTCGAATTTTTGATAATAACTTACAAATAAATTATATTTATATACAAATAAATATATATCCGTGTAAATATATAAATATATAAATACAAATATATTTATATATTTTGATATATTTATATAATTATATATTTATATGTTGGATGTGAGGGCACGTTCGAAGGTGAAAGTGTGTCGAGTGAGTTTTCAAAATTTGATGTCAAATTTGTGAGCGAGTCTCTTTATATGAGTTTGTAATTTAATGACAGGAATATAATATTTTATAATTTATTAATGATATAAAATAAATATGAGAAACGCATCATTCGCTCAAGCGAAAAATACCAATTTTCGCTCAAGCGAGGCTTGAACGAGTGAATTTCCGTGAGTTTTAACGTATTTTCACTAAGCGAGATCAATCTCACTTTCACCCTCGAACGCGCTTCACATCTAACATATAAATATATAACTATATAACTACATAAATATATATAAATATATCAAAATATATAAATATATTTGTATTTATATATTCTATATTTATATATTTACACGAATATATATTTATATGTATATAAATATAATTAATTTGTAAATTATTATCGAGAAAATTACGGTAGTTTAGTGGTTGGAGTATCAACTTTCAACTCTAAACTACTTTGGGTTCGAATCCCTGTCGATGACAATTCTTGAAATTAAGAGAATTTTTGGGTGAAAACACATTCAACGTCTGGTTCATGCGGGACTCGACGTTGAATGTCTAAATTAAAAGACTTTCAACGTCGGTTCATCTAGAACCGACGTGGAAAGTGCTTCTACGTCGGTTGACTAAGAACCGACGTTGAATGTATCCAACATTCCACTTTCAACGTCGTTTTTTAACCAGCCGAACGTGGAAAGTGTATTTAACGTCGGCTGCAGCTCTAACCAGACGTTAAATGGCGACGTTGAAAGTATATTTTGTAGTAGTGAATAACATCCAAGAAGATGATTCTATTGTCATTGTAATTCTTGCTTAAAAGAAATCCTCACAGGTACGAGTAAAATGAAACCTTGAAAGAGATATAAAAACTTTTTACCTAATGTAAAATAGTTTACATTAATTAAAAAATATCACCATATTTATTTTAAGTCGAATAGTTATTAATCCGACTAGAAAAAAATTTATACATTTTTATACTAGTGAGTGAATTTTTTTCTTCTTATTGCATGGAGATATGATAATTTACATCCTCACCTAATACATTTTTATACTAGTGAGTGATTTTTTTTTCATCTTATTGAATGGAGATATTATAATTTACATCTTCATGCTGGAGACCTCATCTTATAGAGGGCATGCCAAATACTTCGGTGTGGTCCCATGATGTCTCTGGTCCCATGGCTAACCCAAAGGCGATATGATGCTTCAGGTGAGAAAATGGATTTGGATGCTTCGCTTCCTTGGCAAGCTTGTAAATTTAGGTTGTTTGATCTCTAATTTTATAATGTTGGACAAAATGATAAACTTGTCATATGAGCATAAGATTCATTCGTTAGTCCTTCTTTTCCTCTTTAAGTATTGGTATGCTCTGTGATGCTAATGATGCGCCTCTTGGGGCAAGTCTTGACACACTTTCTCTATCATTTAGCTGCATAGTAATAAGTGATATGAATTCTTAAACTGAAATGTGGGCATACTTTTGGTGATTTTATTTCAGGATCTTTTCTAATTTCTCAGGATTCCTGTATTGTCTACTTCATATACTTTAATGTCGGGTTCAATCTTGATCATCTTAATAGGTTCGTGACAGTATTATTGCATGCAACATTATACTGCTTTGTTCGTTGTCATATGTCCATTTTGCAAAAGAATACTTGAATAAAAATTTCCAGTGTGCTCATCAAATTGATCTTGCTGTGAATTTCGTTTCAAGACTTGGTTTGATTAATGTAGTCAAACCTATCTAAAGGTGAAATGACACTACTATACATTTATTTATTTCTTGCCATTTTTATTTCAAAAACTTATTAACAAATTTATTTACAATTTTTTAATAAAAAATTATTCACATAAAATAACTATAAATTTTCCTACAAAAATATATTTATAAGAAATAATTAGAATTTTTTTTCAAACAATTATTTATAAAAAATTTCTACAAAATTTGCCATGAATAATTAAAAAATTTGATTCCATATGGGTTACCTGTGGATAAGTTAATAAAGTATGTTAACTTCATACCCATTAACATTAGGTATTCATTAGAAAAATTGAGTGAAATATATATAAGAGAAATTGTGAAGTTGCATGGAGTTTCATCTAGTATTGTATTGGGATCCTAGTTTTACTTATAAATTATGGAAGAGTTTACATCAAGCATTAAAGACTAAACTTCATCTTAGCTCAATTTATCATACCGAAATAGATAGGACAGTCAAACAGGACCATCTCGGTCCTTGGAAGATTCATTGAGAACATGCTCGTTAGAGGATTTTGGTAGTTATGATCAATATTTGTCATTGATTGAATTCACTCAACAATAATTTTCATTCTAGCATCGATATGGCACCCTATAAGGTATTATAGGGAGAAAATGTAGAATACATTTATGTTGGTCCGAGATTGGAGAAAATTTAATCTTAGCTCTTGATATGATTCAACAAACCACGAAAAAATTAAGATGACTCGGAATTGAGAACAACTTAGAGTGGATAAAAAAGTTATGCTCGAGAAGAAAATATGAGCTATCGAATTTCAAGAAGTTGATAATGTATTCTTGAAATTTACACATACAATTGAATTTGGTAAAGTAATGAAATTGAATAAACTCACTCCCGATTTATGAATCCATATCAAATTCTAAAAAAGATAGGTCTCGTTGCTTATCAAATTTCTTTACTTCCTATTCTTTTTAATCTTCATGTGTTTCAATCGAAAAATATATTTTTCATCATTCTCATGTAATACCCGATACATTACAATTAAAGGATAATCCTACGTTTGAAACAATGTTTATACAAATTATCGACAAGAAGATCAAGTAGTTGAGAGGTAGGAAAATTACTAGTGAGGGTTATTTAGAATGAAATAACCTGGATATGCTATGAGAGAATTAGAAAAGAAAAATAAGATAAAATTATCTTCATATGTTTTAGTTAATAAAAATTGAGGACAAAATTTCTATAAGTATGAGAGAAATGTAACACCTTAAAATTTATCATGTAAAATTTTTCAATTATAATATATTAAATTATAATATTTTTGGGTAATATAAATATATTATTATAAAAGAACCATGTATAAAAAAATATTATTATTATTAAATTATTATTAAGAAAAATACATATTAAAAAAATGATTATTTTTATTTTTATTTTTTAAATTATTAGGAAAAGGGTAAAACTATTTATTATTAACTAATTAAAAATAATAATTAAAAAGTACAATAATTAATTATGAAAGGAAAAGGATAATATTTGTTATTTTTAAGGATAGATAAGAATGAAATAAAAACAAAAAACAAAAAGCTTGTGATTATCACAAACATTAAATGTAAGTTAAAAAAAAACTTAAGTATAAGTAAAAATAGGGGTTATGGAGGAAGAAAGGAAGAGAAGAAAAGGGAAAGAGAAAGGCGGTAGAGAGGAAAAAAAATAAAGAGAAAGAGAGAAAAGAAGGAGAGAAGGAAAGAAAAATAGAAAGGGAGAAAGAAGAGAGAGAAAGAGAAAAAAATATATAAGTAACCTTGACAAAATTTTGGAATATTATTTATAATTATTAAGGTAAAAGAAAGATAAATATGTCATTCATTTTTTTATTTTTATAATTATGATTACTGAATGAGATTTTCATACTCTTATTCTATTTATTTCTTTTGTATTTTTTGTATCTTCGAGTTATACATTATTCATACTTTATTTATAGTTTCACATTGATCTTATTTTATATATATTATTTCTAGTCATACATCGATCCTGGTTTATATTTTATACTCATTTTTTTTATCTATAGTTGCATATTAACCCTCTTTTATATTTATTTTATCTCCGATTACACATCTGGTTTTATGTTATTTATCTTTAATTTTGCACCTGGTCTTGTTTTATATTTCTTTATTTATTTTCAATTACGTATTGATTCTATTTTATGTTTTATATTATTTATTTATCTATAGTTACACACTAATTCTTTTTTAGATTTATTTCTAGTTATAAGGATAGAAAAATAGGTCGATCGTCTCGCTTTAGCTTGTCCCACCACCAACCCAGCCAAAAAATGAGCCGGATGGGCTAGCCACACAATAGTCAAAATAGACTATAAATCCTAGGTCGCCTTGCCTAAGAGGGTGGATTGACAGTCTAGCAAGCCAACTCGACAATATTTTTTTATATAAAATAAATAAACAATATATATATATATATATATATTAAAATACACATTTAATTATATAAATAATTTTTAAGTTTTTATTTATTAATTAATATATTTATTAGATAAATTGAAAAGTTATTGTATTTGCATTAAAATAACTAATTATAATTAATAATTAAAATAAATTGATTAATATTTATAATTTAAATAATAATACTATAAAGCATATATACATATTTAAATCACATGATAAAAACATATAATATTTTTAATTGTAATTTTTTTATTTTAATTTTAATATATAAATATAATTTTGAAAGTTGGTCAATCCGCCCTGTCCCACCATTGGCCCGCTAAGTTGGTAACTAGGTGGAGTGAGCCAAAATGAACCAATGAGTGAAAAATATTATTTTAAAATAATATTATTTTACATTATATTAGTTTTCATTATCTTATTTTATCTCTTGCGCATGTTAGAACTAAAATTATCAACTTTAATAAATGAAAACATCAAACTAAAAGACAAATATCATTGATAAATAAATGATTTTTAGAAGAGAAATGTTTGTCAATTTTAATAATTATTTATGATATAAAAATAATGTATACTTGTAAAGTTCATATATTTATTCATATGACTATATAAATATATATTTTATGTCTTACTTTTGTGAAGATTTAGTAGAAAATAATCACTTCTTAAAATATAGTTAAATTAACAATTTAAGAAAAAAAGGATGTCACATTGGAAAAAAATACAATAACAAAAAGATAATGAAAGCTTCTAGGTTTATTGTTATGAAGGACAGGTTTGACATTCCATGACTATTATAAAACTAACTACGTGTTGGTAACTTACGACAATGGATCACAACCGTCATCAATTTAGTAATATTTAACGACGACTAAACAACTATGATTTGAAAACCAACATTTTATCTCCTATTGAATCACTAGTGCAAAAAGGGGCTTTTACGTCAGGTATTTAGGGCTTTTTACGTCGTATTTAAGTCCGACGTAAAAGCGGGAGACGTAAATTTACGTCGGACCTTTTACTCGACGTAGATTTACGTCGATTATGAAGATACGACGTAATTTTGCAGTGGCATATACAATAAACAGACGTAAAAACCTTTTCAATTTAAAAAAAAAACAGAAAATTTACTGTCGCATACAGTATATACGACGTAAATTTACGTCACTATACAGATATACTGACGTAAATTTACGTCGCATATACCATATGCGACGTAAATTACGTCGCATACACGATATATCGACGTAAATTTACGTCAGCATATACCAATATGCGACGGTAAATTTACGTCGCATATACCATATGCGACGTAAATTTACGTCGCATATGGTATATGCGACGGTAAATTTACGTCGCATATTGGTATATGCGACGGTAAATTTACGTCGTATATACCAATATGCGACGTAAATTTACTTGTTTTTTTAAAATTGGGTTTATTTACTCTGTTTTACAACTAAAACCTGCAAAAATTACAACCGAGACAGTCCAGAGCAGTTTTCTTTTGCTAGTAAATTAAAAATATAATATTATATAATTCAAACTACATAATAAAACAAAATAATACAAACATACAAACTAAAAAATCTATTACAAACTAAGCTACCTATACAAACTAAGCTACCTATACAAACTAAGCTACCTATACAAACTAAGCTACCTATACAAACTAAACTAAACTACATAATACACACAATATAATATGAACAAGAACATAAAAAATAATGTACTAGAATTGTAGAACAAAAAATTTTGCCCATTGTTCTCTAATTTCGTAATCTCAGATTCCGGTAATGGAGATGGATCTTGAAATACACGAAACATGAATTTGACTCTTGTAAGCATGCAACATGAATAAAGTTAAATAAACTTAACTAATGTTAAAAGTAATTACCTCCAGTCCAAGAATCAATTAAACCCTACAAACTATGGCTCTCATCCAATACATTACATAGTAACCACATTCAAACGAGTCGGTTTGCTTATTACATCTGAAATGATGAAAAAAACATAATATTATTTTCAAAATTGAAATATAAACAATAATTATGGTATTCACTTATATAAATAAGTTTCTAACCTTAGGATAAATGAACTCGCAATGTCTTTGTTCTAGGTTTTCCACTTAGAACATTAGTTCCGAACTACGATTCTAAGTGAAAAAAAGTCATATATTATTCAATATGTATTCACAATTTAAAAACATAATTAATGAATAAAAGATAAAGTTACCCTTGTAATAAGCTTTTCATTTCTTGACTTCGGTTTCGATGTAATGAACAAAACCATACCACGAGTGTAATCCCAGGTATGATTACAATTAACTTGCCAATGGGACCTACATTGTATGACATAAAAATTAGTTACAAAAATATAAATTAAAATACAAATTAAAATACTAACCCTTCAATGTATGGAGCCAAATATATATGTCTTCTTGAGTCACTCATCCATGTTTGCATATATTGTTGGATTCCAACCTTTGTATTTCCAGATTTTTGGATGGATTGAGGCTCAATAAATCCGTATACTTCGGATTTTTCTTGTTCCACACTCAAATTGTCAAGGTACCTAAAACAATTAATTATAAGTTGAATATAATTATTATAATCTTAGAAACATAAATGAAAATGACTTACATTGCCCACAATTGTATGATGGAAATGTTTAACATGCAATTTCCCCCGAGCAATTTCTAAAGCATCGGGCAAGGAAATGTACAATGGAACACTGGAATTGTCAATTCCAAACACTCTAACATCCCATTGTATCCGACACGGTCTCTTCCTCAGCCAGTGGTAATACGGCTAACAACATAGAGATGGGATCATCATCACATTACTCGAGATCCTCATCAATAATAGGTTGCTTTTTATGCTTAGCACGACGCAAGTCCTCCTAAACAAATGATAACAATTAATTAAACATTTATATAATTATAATACTAGAAAAGAAGTAAATAGACAATATGTATATATATATATATATATATTACCTTGGTCTGTCTTCGATAGTGGCATAACCAAGCGTCTTGGCCAAGCCGAGAATGTCCGCTGCCTGCCTCACTAATTGAATCTCTTCATTAGGAAAAGGCACTGGAGCATTAGCATCATTAACTTCATCAACTACTACTCGTGTCGAGTCATGGTCGTAGAGGGACACCATGGATGGTTAAGCCACCCTCAAAAACTTCGACCAACGACCACTAGACGCGGGGGTCATCTTCAACATATAACTCACACTTGGTGTGATGCATCGATCTGAGTATATTCTCCTGAAGGATCAACGTAGTAGCAGGCACAACTCCCTTTAGTGCTGACTCGAACAATATCATGTTCAATTGTTTGAGGTGTTCCTTGAGTCACGTTCTTGAGAGCTGGGCGAGAGATTCAATTTTCTCATCAAACTCTTCGTACGCAAGGATTGCCTTATTTGATTTAACTTTTCTTCAAGCTGCATCTCCATTTTATGCAAGGCCTCCTGGTCGCAAGAGTCGGCGAGTGGTCCTTCGTGATGTTGGACCAAAGTAATCACGAAGGCCCGAGTTCCACCGGCACCACGCATCACGTCCTGAGTAATCTGGTTTTCCTATGGCTGCTGCCAATATATCTTGTCGACCATGAGGAATAAATGATCCTTGGTCAGTACGCTCCAACTAAATCATCCTACAACACATTAACAATAATTAAGTCATACACTAACTTTCAAATTAAAATCAATTCAAATTGACATTATAACTTACGATTTTCCGAGCAATGATTCGTGCGCGACTCGGAAGTCATTTGTCCATCGAGATTTTGTCCGAGCTGCCTTCCACATCGATAGCGAGGGGGTGGAGATGCAAGGTCGGTAGAATCAACTCCTAGCGACTCTTCTCTGGATTTCATGAGACGTTGCTCCAATAATGCATACCCTCCTCGTGACAATACATGAGGTGCATCATTCAACCTCCGAGCGTTGTTGGGCAGCCTTGTCTTTTATCCTGCCAAGAGGGGTCCATTCGGTGGCACAAAGCTGTAACCAATCCTCCTCACTAATTTGATACTTTAGACAGGGAGATTCATCTCGAAACTTTCCAAATACATACTCCCGTGTCAAGAAAGTCTTAAAGTCCCTCCATCTAATGGCAATGGAGGATAAAATCTTCTTCCTCATCACCTCGGTGTTAGGAACATCAAAATTTTGCCGTGAAATGACCAATAAATGTTAAATTCAATTAATAATGATATATAAAGTATTCAACAAATATAGGAATACTCGAACATCCTCGCCACATGAGGTTCTTCTCGGTTTCCTCAACATCATCCCAAGATGGAGTAGTAATCGGAACATGGTGTCGAGCTAGTAGTCCCAAATAGCTCTTAAACTTAGCAACGATTTGGGCCGGTATGCCTTACCGTAACGTGGATCAACTTCAACTTGAGTTTTCTCTCTAGCTACCCTCCTTCGCTGTCAACCCCTTTAACCGAGGTGACGAGATCTACCTTTATCACCACTTCCGCTCCTCACACCGCCACTACCACTTCCAAGTACCGAGCTGTGGAATCCGACATATCTCGAAAAACAAAACAATATGAAGTCAACATACTTTATAAGTTTGAATAAAAAGAACTAGAAAATGTGAAGATAAACACCTATTATGTTGGTATGTTTTCCCATATCCCTTCATCATGATCACTTCGAATTGCATGTATGTCATCAACTTCATTGTCAACTATGTCATCAAATGGTCTACTTGAAAATGAAGGTGTTTCATGTATATCTAGAGACTCATCTTCATGAATTCCGTGCATGCTTCTTCCTTCTAGGACAATTGACCATCTCTCATTACATGGATCCTTGACATAAAATATTTGTCTCGCTTGATATGCCAAAATAAAAGGTTCATCCTTATACCCAACTTTACTCAAATCAACCAAAGTAAATCCTAGGTCATCTGTTCGCACACCCGTATTCCCTTCAACCCATTTACACTTGAAGACAGGCACCCTAAAAGTAACATAATCAATTTCCCATATCTCTTGTATGACCCCAAAATAACTCATAGAAGCTTGTGATAGGATTTTTGTCTTTAGAACTAGAAAATGCATAGATTCAGCTTGAATTGTGACCCCACTATTTTGTACTCTACCTTTATCATCTTCTATTTTTGAGTAGAAACAATAGTTATTAATGTCATACCCACCAAATGTAATGACATCACTATTAGGCCCACGAGCAAGTCTCAAAAGTGTTTCTGAAGCATTAATCTCAACATATACCCTTTTTTTAAACCAAGAAAGGAAACTTTTGTTATGTTCATTCAATACCCATTTTTCATTCATTCGTGGATGTGTTGCCTTTATTTCAGGTTATGTGTTGTGATATGTAAGGGATTACTTCATCGGTGTTGTTCAATATGTATAAATGTGCTTGGTCAACTTCTTTCCGACTAACATTTTTAATCTTCAAATTTCGAGTACCCTTACCTTCACATCTTCCATCATGTCTCATCTTAGGAATACCTATTGGTTCCGATTTTGACATATATCCTTGACAAAACTCAATGGCTTCTTCTGCAATGTACCTTTCCACAATAGAAGCTTCGGCTCTGTACTCGATTCTTCACATATCCTTTTAAGATCTTCATGTATCTCTCAACAGGATACATCCATCTAAGAAAAATTGGACCACATAATCGAATTTCCCTTACCAAATGGACTATCAAATGCACCATGATATCAAAAAATGAAGGGGGAAAATACATTTCTAACTCGGCACACTATTACAATTGCTTCATTTTCTAATTCATCTAACTTTTTTGGATCAATTACCTTTTTACAAATGGCGTTGAAAAACAAACATAACCGAGTAATAGCAATTCTAACGAAGTTGGTAAGATGTTTCGAATAGCCACTTGGTAAAAGTTGTTGCATCAACACATGACAATCATGAGACTTTAAACCAACTAATTTCAACTCTTGCATAGACACAAGACTCTTAACATTTGAGGAGTATCCTTGTGGCACTTTGACCTCACGTAAACACTCACAAAAGCTTCTCTTTCTTTCTTTGATAGAGTATGACAAGCCGGAGGTAAGTAAGTGCGTTTTCCAATTGATTGTGGATGTAATTCGAACGTATACCCATGTCCGCCAAATCTTGTCTTGCTTTTATTCCATCTTTTGTCTTTCCTTTTATGTTAAGCAATGTCCCAATTACACTATCACAAACATTTTTTTCAACATGCATCACATCTATACAGATGTCTAACTTCCAACTTACACCAATAAGGAAGATTGAAGAATACAGATCTGTTTCTTCCAAATGTTTTTCTCATTGGATTTCTTTTGGGTCTTTCCAAACACAATATTAATATTTTTCACTTGCTCATATACTTGTTCACCATTGCGTGGTACTCGATGCAACTCGCATTCTCCTGACATCCATTAAATGCTTTCTTCATTTTACGATATGGATGGTTAGCAACTAGAAACTTTCTATGCCTATTGTACGCAGTTTTTTGTCCATGTTTCAATTGGATATAACTTGTGTCTTCTTGACATATAGGACACGCTAAATGACCTTTCACACTATAACCGCTCAAATTACCATATGCTTGGAAAATCATTTATAGTACAAAATAACATTGCACGCAACACTGAAATTCACTTCGTGATATGAATCAAATACATCCACTCCTGTTTCCCACAACATCTTCAAATCATCAATTAAAGGACTAAGATATACATCTATGTCATTTCCTGGTTGTCGAGGTCCTGAAATCATCATAGATAACATCATATATTTTCTCTTCATGCATAACCAAGGAGGCAAATTGTAAATGATCAACATAACCGGCCATGAACTATGTTTACTACTTAAATTTCCATAAGGATTCATCCCATCTGTAGCTAATCCAATTCTCAAGTTTCTTGGCTCTGCACCAAATTCTGGAAAGGTTTCATCAATCCTTTTCCATTGTGGAGAATCAGCTGGATGTCGAAGAAGATTGTCACATTTTCTACCATTTGCATGCCATGTCAAGTTTCTTGCATCTTCTTTTATGGCAAATAATCTTTTAAACCTAGGTATAATTGGCAAATACCATAACACCTTAGCAGGGGACCATCTAGTTCTTCCTCACCACTACTTTCCTCAACTTTGGTTTTGAACCTCGACAAACCACATGTCGGACACATCTTTAATTTAGCAAAATCATTTACTGTACAATATACAATCATTAGGACATGCATGTATTTTCTTGTACTCTAAACCCATTGGACATAATATCTTCTTTGCCTCATAGTTACGAATAGGTAATGTATTATCTTCAGGAAGCATCTCCTTCAACAACTCCAATAATTCGGTGAAACTTTTATTAGTCCATCCATTTCTTGCTTTTAAAGTAAACAATTTTAAAGTTGCTGATAATCTTGTAAAACTACATCCTATGTACAATTGTTGCGCAAAATCAGATTTCAAAGAATCATATAGATGTGCTTTCATAAAATGTTCTTCACCAATATCACGTATCATATCCTCTAGATTATCATCCATCCCTTCATCAAAATTGTCTCGTAGTTGACACGGTTGGGATGTCTAATATTTCTCCATGCCATGTCCATATTGTATAACTCTTAATAATACCATAAACAAACAAGTGATCACGTATATCCTCAAGTTTATGACGAATTTGATTCAAACAACGAACACATGGACAATAATATGTCCCTTTCATAGCTTTTCCATTTTCACTAGCAAATTTCGAAATTCCTCAACTCCCTTTTCGTACTCTTCACTAATACGACGTGCATTCATCCAACTTCGATTCATATTATGTTATAAAGTTTCGTCACTCCTAAAGATTTAAAAATTATATGTAAAAAAAAATTAATATACAAACAACAAAGCACGTTCCAACAACAATGGAGTGTGTAAACCGAATGCACTCAAACAAATAAACAAATAACTGCATTCCAATAACAATCCGAGTGGAGACATTCATACTATAACGTGATTGAGATCCCCAAAAACAATCACGGATTCAATGTAAACATATAGCAATGACAATGAACACTAACCTCGAGTGTAGACGAAAACCGATTTCAAACTCGAATCCAATCGGGGAGAAAGATGAAGTTCGTCAAATGACACGACAATGTAGATGTTTTTCACTGTAAACCGCTCGCAAATGGTGTGCGGAGGTAGTCGTTGTCGTCGTTCTCGTCGTCGTTCTAAAAAACCCTGGTTGCGCGAGACGAGGAAGTGGGCTGGGAGGGAAATAAAATAGACTTTTTACGTCGCGCGATGTAGTAAGCGACGTAAAAAGTCATCTTTACGTCGCACTGGGAGGCGCGACGTAAAAGATGGCCTTTTACGTCGCGTACGGGGGGACGCGACGTAAAAAGCCTTAGCTTTTACGTCGCGCCCCATGTACGCGACGTAAAGGCCATCTTTACGTCGCGCCTCCCGAGTGCGACGTAAAGATGACTTTTACGTCTCATATTGGGGTGTGCGACGTAAATTTTTTGTCCCGTATTTACAAAATTGCCACCGCGTTTTATTTACGTCGAATATACGTGCATGCGACGACAATTGGGTGACGTAAAAGCCATATTCTGCACTAGTGAATTGTCATAAAAGGGCTTGTTTGCAGTAGTGACTCTTCAATTATACTAAGTCTCTCTAGCCATTACAAAACAAATGTTTGATAAGAATAAGTGGAGTTGTTCTGTCACAAAGAGGATTTAAGACAATTTCACATGTATAAGAGGAATAACTTCATTGTGTGAAGGATATACAAATAAAGGTTCAATCTAAAAGCTAAGTACGTAAAGAAAAAAAAATACTATTTTCACAACAAAGATTTATCAGTATTTTTTTTTTCATGTAGATTTCTTTATTATTTTTCTATATGGTTGTATCTTCATTTATATTCTTCTCACAAAGCTAGCAATTGAGACTTAACACTAGAGTTGACTCTAGTTAGTATAGTTTTTGACATTATCTCTAGGTGGTTAGGAAGATTTAACAACTTTTATGCATGAGTTGGATAGTAGGGTAAAAAACTATATAGAATATTGTTTTGCTTTAATTTGCTCAGCTTTTAGTATATTCTAAAAAGGAAAGTTGACTTACATGATAAAATGATATTCATGGAGTTTGTGCTAATATGAAATTTTAAAAAGGTGTATGACAACAACATTTTGGTAGTAGAGAATACTAATAAAACATAATAAACAAGTTTCTAAACTAATACATTATAGTTAACTCGTGTCGAATCTCATAAGATACAATGATAGGAACACACTCATTACCATCTATTAGTCTCTCTAAAATAGTAAATAATGTATGAATGAAAGAGTGAAAAAGAAATAAATTGATGCAGAATAATAAAAACTAAAATCAAATTACTATAAAATATTAATGATAATTAAAATTAAATTGAAACACAATTTAAATAACTGAAATTTATAAAATAAAATAAAGTAATTTTAATTAAAAATGTAAGAATCAAGAATTGCTTTAAAATAAAATAGTGCAGTAATTAAAATTAAATTGATGCAAAATTTAAATAACTAAAATTTATAAAATTAAAATAAAGTGTTTTTAATTGAAAGTACAAGATTTAAGAATTACTTTAAAATAAAATAGTGCAGTAAGTAAATTTGAAATTTCTACAAGCGATAACTATAAAACTAAAATGAGAATTGAAATTGGAAAAGAGATTAATTGAAAATGAAAATTAAGCACTACTTGGAATAAAAATTCTAAACAATTAAATAGTAGAAATTAAAATAAGAACTGAATGAAAAAAGTAAATAAAATAAAATAAACTGGAAAATTCAATAGTAATTACAAATTAAATAAAAGAGAACAAACCGGAAGTACAAGTAGCAATAGATGAGCTCGTCTAACTAAAAACTAAGAACAAAAAAGAAAATGGGGACGAAACTAAACAACATTTCTCATCCCGGGGCTAGGAGATTATGATCGTGTTGTTGTCATAAGACATTATCTACATGGGATTGAACAAGAGAAATTAAATCTCAAATTAATTACAATCAAATAAAATGTTTTCCAAGTAAATAATTGCAAAATTGGATTGTTGAGAAGAGAAATTTTTAGGACTGATTTGGAGAAAATAATGTGCTTCTTTCCTATTCCGAGTGATCCAACATTGATTTGAATTTAATTCTTGATTCCTACTGACCTTTAATTCAACTAGATTGGACTCCGCAGTTAATTTGTTTGATTCAAAATTTTCATTTGTAACGTTCTGTAAGTGGGCTGCACAAGCAAACTTAGGCTTGCAAGAAGAGTGAAGTGTTAAGATATATGTAAGTATATTTTGTTATTATATTCTAGGTGGTATATATTTAATTTATAATTAGTTTGCTAAATATATGCCTGATATTATTAGTTACCTAATTAGTTTCCTAAGATTACGACTTGTACATTGTATTTATTTTATATCAATTGAGGAAAATATTCTTTTGTGGTATCAGGTTTCTAAGGTAATTACGCTTCTTCTTTTTCATTCCCCTTCATTTATCTTTCTTTTTCTTGTTTTCACTGTCATGACAGACAACAAGAGTTCTTTCCATCTGGCTCTTGCGGTTTCCAATTTACAAAACCATATTTCCATCACTCTTGAAATGGAGAATGTCCAATACTCTCCATAGGCATAACCTTTTAAAATTACCGCACGTTCTCGTAAGGTCCTTCATCACATTATTCCTCCTGCCAATGGCAAAGAGAATGTACCTGTGACTGAGGATGAAAAGGAATTATGATCGACTCTTGATGCTAAGGTTCTTTTCTGGCTTTATGCAACCATCTCCAATGACCTGTTGCATACAATTATTGAACCCAATGCCACGACCATAGATGCTTGGAAAGGTTGAGAGATATTTTCCAAGACAACAAACGTTTTCATGTGGAAACTCTTGAGGCCAAATTCTCACTACTAAGATGGAGAAATTTCTGAATGCTTCGGCATATTGTCAACGTCTCAAGTCCCTTGCTGATTAGCTGAAAAATGTTGGAGCACCAGTGTCAGAGAGTCGCCTCGTCATTCAACTTGTTATGGGTCTCACAAGTGCATATCACAGTATAGGGACGTTAATTCAGCAGAGTGATCCCCTACCTTCGTTTTATCAGGCTCAATCGATGCTCACACTTGAGGAAGCTGGATTGGTATAGGAGGCTGCCACGGGATCGGAGTCGGCAATGATGGTTGGCTCCCAATTCGTTTATGACTCAAATTCCTCACATTCGGACCAGCTACACCACCAGCAGCACCGTGAGAAACCGTTTGAATATCGCAAGAATTCTGGAAAAAAATTTGGTGGCAGTGGTCGCAGGTTTGGTGGTGGCAAATACGACCGTACAAGGGGCGACAATGGTGGTCCGCAACAATTTAGTGGGAGTCCACAACAACAGCCACAGTGGGGTCTTTACCTTGACCGAATTACCCACCTTGGGGTTGGATGACTCAATGGGATTCTCCATGCCCATATCCAAACCAGGGGTCAGCACAGGGTCCAGCACCACAGAGATAGCAACAACAACCCATCATTCTTGGGTCATGCCCGCAACAGGCTTACATGGCCTCTCAGAATGGGCAGTCCACTCCTGATGTTCCTGCATATATTGAAGCGACAATGCATACTATGTCTCTGAGTCCCCCTGATCCATCATGGTACATGGACACCAGAGCTACCTCTCACATGACATCTTCTAATGGTAATTTCTCGTCTTATTTTAATTTGAGCAATCATCCTAGCATTATTGTTGGTAGTGGTCATACTATCCCGATTCATGGCTATGGTCTTTACCCTCTTACTACTCCTATCAACAATCAAACTCTTCCTTCCCTTAGCCCATCCTCTTCTCCTATCTTCACACCAGTGGACCAAACTGTACCTTCCCCTCAAATTCCCATCCCATCGCCCCGTATGGTCACAATAAGCCAAATGGGCATTTTTAAGCCAAATAAGAAATATGATGATGAATATGACTTAGCCACTTCCGTTACTCTGTCTCCATTACCTGGTAACCGAGTTGCGGCTCTTCGTGATCCCAATTGGAAAATGGCCATGGATGATGAATATGATGCTCTTATTAAAAATAAGACGTGGGAGTTGGTGCCCTATCCATCTAATGTTAATGTATTCGGTCTATGTGAATTTTTACTCATAAAGAGAAATCTAACAGTGCATTTGAGAGGCATAAAGCATGTCTTGTAGGTAATGGGAAAACTCAGCAGGTTGACATTGATTGTGGCGAAACTTTTAGTCCGGTAGTGAAACCGCTTATGATTTGCACCGTTCTTTCTATTTCTCTTTCAAAGGCATGACCCATACATCAATTGGATGTCAAAAATGATTTTCTTCATGGTGAGCTACAAGAAACAGTTTATATGCATCAACCATTGCGGTATTGTTACCGTACTCATCCGAATTATGTATTGTTTGCGTAAGTCGTTATATGAGCTTAAACAAGCACCCCGTGCATGGTATAAGCAGTTTGTTGGTTATGTCGTGTCTCTTGATTTCTCAAATAGAAAATGTGACCACTCATTATTTATTTATCGAAAGGGTTTGCATATGACTTACATTTTGCTCTATTTTGATGACATTATTCTTATTGTCTCTTCTCATGATCTCCGATTATATATTATGAACCTTCTGAGCTCGAAATTTGCAATGAAGAAACTTGGTTCTTTGAACTATTTTCTTGGCATTGTAACGACCTGACATAAGGGTGGTATGTTCCTTTCACAATGCAAATATGCCAAAGCAATTATTGATCGGGCCGGTATGTCTTCTTACAAGTCGTCTCCAACACCAGTTGACACCAACGTTAGGGTGGGTACTACTTCTAGCGCACCTTATGAGGATCTTACTCTTTATAGGAGTCTTGTTAGGGCTGTATAATATCTCACTTTCACTAGAGTTTGGATATCTCTTATGCGGTGCAACAAGTGTGCTTATATATGCACGATCCGAGGGTAGACCATATGCAAGCTCTCAAACGCGTTATCCGGTATTTATAAGGTATACTTGATCTTGGTCCTCATCTCAATTCATTTTCGACATCATCTCTTGTTTCTTATACTGATGCTAATTGGGGTAGATGCCCTGATACGAGATGTTCTACCTCGGGTTATTGTATATTTTTGGTTGACAACTTAGTGTAATGGTCTTCCAAGCGTCAATCTACACTCTCAGTGTAGAGGCCGAGTATAGGGGTGTTGCTAATGTGATTTTTGAGTCGTGTTGGCTTCAAAATTTGTTATTGGAATTGCATTGTCCGGTTACCAAAGCTACTCTTGTGAGTCGTTTTGGCTTAGAAAATTCTCTTAGATCAAGAAATAAAGAGTAAAATGACATACATCAAATACTCCCCCTTTGCTCTTTTGTACTTCCAAGCAAAAGATAAAAGGAATAAAAGAAGAAAGAAAAGAAAAGAATGCATACAATGCAAAGATTGATATTGTTGCAAACGTTAGTGTAGACCCCAAATCTTGTCCGACCTCATAATAAAGACCAGAAGACCTCCTTTAGGAGAGACTATTAGGCCCCATACTAGGATAGGAGGGATTTTCTGTATGTAAATAAGGATTTTTGCCTTTTAGGGTCGAGACCGTCGTCTCGTATTCGGGACCGCCGTCTCGCCTTGCGAAAGTGGCGAGACGGCTCTCTCGCCACCTGCGAATGGCAAGACGACCCTCCCAATTGGCGAGACGGCCGTCTCGCTATTTTTGCAAGGCGAGACGACCATCTCGAATGGCAAGACGACCGTCTCGACCTTGTTAGACGAGACGACCGTATCGACCTGACAGGCGTGAATCCCTATAAATAGTCGTGCCATTCCCCTCATTTCACACAGTTCTTCCATTCTCTTTGTTGTCACTTCATAAAATTCTCTTCCTATAACCCCTCCGAAGCACTTCCGGAGTTTTCTGAGAGTTTCTAAGAGTTTTTATAGGGTTTTTGAGAGGTTTCCGGTGCTATAAGGAGTGAAGGGCTGCCAAAAAGCACCTTAATTTTCAAGAGATTAATATAAAGCTTGCCTCGGAGGTTTCTACACACACTCTCTCTCTCTCTCTTTACTACTTTATCTATAAATTGCGCAGTAGATATTAGGGCCATGTAGTCGTAACTTTAAATTCCGTAAATAAAGGGTAAAAGTGTATTTTCACCGGTTTACTTATTTAGAATAGTTGGCCTATCATAGGGAACCCGGAAGGGGCGTCGTAAGAAAACTAACACTTCCCTTACACGTAACTAACTCCCTTACCCAACTCTGGTTCTAATGACCAAAGTTGGTTTTTCGAAAACCAATGCCTTTTTACTCCTTTTCCGATGTTTCCGGTAAAAACATCGGTGGCGACTCCAGAAGAACCCTTCAAAATTAGTTCTTGGGTTAGCCCGATTATCAGACAATCCAAGAACACTTTTTTCAAAAAAACCACGCCCCTAGGTTCAGCCCGGTTATCGGACAACCTAAAGGCGTTGTAACCACATCAATAAAAACGCGAAAATTGGAAAGTCGGAACCATCGCGTCGCTCCGACCGCCTCGTTTTGACGGCGGCGACAGATGGCGACTCCGCTGGGGAAGCCTAGAGAGTTGATCTCATTTAGTGATGGGCCAACTTAAAGTAAATAAACCAAGAAAATTGCGCTTTTACCCTACCTTGTATTATAACATGTTTTAATGCTTGGCTTTAATAACTGTTGTTTGCCTATTTTACGCAATTGTTTGAAATACAAACTGTACACAAACCCTTGCACACAACAGTTCCCTCTATACCCGGGGGCAAGTGAGAAATCCATAGGGAGTGGGTGGCAGGTACAGTTTGCTGTAGTGATGGCCTTGTGTCCACCAGTGTGATCGGAAACCACCACTCAAGGTGATAACCTTCCTCTTTTGGCACAAAGACTGACTATGGCCTTAGTGCTAAGCATGGTCGGAAGGCTGGAGAGTGGGGACCCTATAATGGGGGCACCTTGGGGGCCTTAGCCTTGGTGAGAACAGTTAGAACCTACCTTCGCCAAAGCACTTTTCTATAGGAAAACCCTACCTCGTGATTAAAACGACTTCTCGCCTGTTCGTGGATGACTGAATTGTGTGCGCATTTGTTTGTTGCATTTGTTTGTTACATAGCATAACCAAACAACAGAAAATCACAAAATACATTTTTTGCAATAAACACCCTTATCTCAGACAGTCTGCCTTTTAGCTAGTCTGGTTTCAGGTTCTTTGTAAGCTAAGTAGCCACGCAGTCCGACAGAAGAGATAAGGAACGCTAACTTTTTTTTTTACATAAAGCCATTTTTATCTCGGACAGTCTGCCTTTTAACTAGCCTGGTTTCAGGTTCTTTGTAAGCTAAGTATACACGCAGTCCGATAGAAGAGATAAAAGGCTATAAAATAAAAATAAAAATCAAATAAAAATTCAGTTTAAAGCAATAAATGGAACCTTGTTAAAAAATATTACACTCATAAATCATTCACATAGGTAGTTTATTTTTCAAAAAAAAAAAAACGTAAATACCATACAAAACATGATAAATATAAAAATAAAAACTCACATTCATTCAATAAGCATCATTTTCATAAAACATGCATTTTGGTTTTAGAAAATGGAGGGGACTAGTAGACAATTGAAGAAGGTGGACATTCCCCGATACCATACTGAGAAATTGGAACGACTTTGCACGATAATGCCACCAGAGGTCCGCTCCGACTTTGAAAAATCCTATGGAAGAATTCTCGACATGCTGAAGATCTGTGTTGATCAAGTGTTCATCAGGGTACTAATTCACTTCTGGAACTCTAGTCTGCACTGTTTTGAATTTCCTCAGTTCGACATGGTGCCCACCTTGGAGGAGTACGAAATTATGCTAAAATGGCCCAAATCAGCCGGGGTCCATATCCGCCACGGGGCATATACTCCTGCAGCACAAGTCGCTTCCATCATCCAACTAACATTCCGACAGACTACCCTGATAGGAAAAGGGAACATCCAGGGTTGGAAAGTCTCAATGTTAGAAGACCATCTGTCTGACTTGGTTGAAAGGACAGAATGGGTCGCTTTTAACAAAACCCTGACCTTAATCATATTCAGAACGATCTTGTTTCCCTTCCACCTCGACACAGTGGATCAAGCCGTCATGGACGCCTTCTTCGCCTGGGACGTGAACTCAAAGAGTCCCTTGCCTGCAATTCTTGCCGACACCTTACTCTCGGTGGAATTCTGCCGCCAGAAGCAAGGAAAAACACTTCGTTGCTGCTCTTCACTACTCTTTGTGTGGGACATCACACATTTTTACGCCTCTAGTCACATGGGGATGTTCCCCAACCCTTTAAGGAGCTTCTCCAAAATCCCTCTCCAACAACGCTTAACTTCAGAGTGGAAGGACGAGTTGGAACAATGGGATGCCAACCATTTATCCTGGGTCTGCCCTTGGTTCTGACCCGGTCCAGTCCTCATCAGATGTGGAGACTATCTGAACGTACCCTTGATAGGACTCAGGGGTTGCATAGCCTATTCACCTAGAGTAGCTATGAGGCAACTCATGAGGACTCAAACTACAATTTCTCGAGGGGAACTTGGAGGACTGTGTTTCTTCGGAGACCCATGCACAATCGCCAACTCACTAGCCGTGAGAAAAGCATGGGAGAAACCAGTCTTTATGGGAGACAGAGAGCTAGGGAAAACTTGAGTGGCTGTCTCCAGTGACTATGAGGTGTGGAGAAAAAGAAGAGGGATGTCTCAACCATCCACCTCACTCATTACAAGCGCCAATAGTGAAGAGTTGCAAGCCCAAGTCGATGCCTTGACCCAGAGGATAGAAATCATGGGAGCCCAGATGAGGGCCCTTGAGGAAAGAGAACAAGAATCTATCCTCATCATTGATGGTCTGCAAAGGCAATGCAAGAAAAATGATCATGAAATAGAGCGCCTCAAGGATCAGTGTGCTGACTCTAATGAGCAAGGCATCCGAGCGTCCAAAGCTGCCAGAACCAGCTCGGATAGCCAACTTCAAGAAATAACCGCCAAATCAGCACGCCTTGAGGCCGAATCAGCAAAACAGGCTCAGACAATCAAGGATTTGTTGCAAGACCTCACCAGGACTTGGTCAGAAATATGCCAAGAGCGAGAGGTCAATCGGAGACTCAACAAAAGTCTCACTGAGCTACGCTGCAAAGAAAGAGACGTGCTAGCTCAGTACGGCAAAGTACTACAAGAAAAGGACTGAGCCCTTGCAAAACTCGATGAACTGCAAGCCTTGGTCGTCCATCAAGAGGCGAAGATCAAAGAGGCTCAAAAGTACAGTGAAGATATGAGTCAAGCGGTCCAGAAGCAAAGCGAAGCACTTGCTCGTCACGTCCGGGAAACTGAAAGGGAATTACATAGAGATCAAGACCCGCCTGTGGGTTTCTTTAGGCTTTTCCGTTTCTGCCAAAAGTTGCTTCGTAGTATGGAATAGGGGAATGTAAACCTTCCAACGGATAAATGAAATTTTTCTTTATTCAACAATTGTCTACTTGCATGCATATCATTCATTGGCATATTTAATTTCCCCTCCTTCACTCTTAATAAATAAGATAATAAAAAGGAAGGATTAACTGACACATCTTCTAAATCAGAAGAATGGAGAGAAAGCCACTCCTAATCAAGTTTTCCCCAACGGTTGATTCATCGCAAGAGGATAATAAGCCTCGACTGTTGGTCCTCAAAAATAAGGAAGAGGGGGCAAGGACACCAGTGCAACTATTCATGCCACGTCCTTTCCCCTACGAATCAAATAAAGTTGTACCGTGGAGATTTGAAGAATCTTCACCAATAAAAGAGGATATCACGAATATAGCCGGCATTGGGGGCATGACTAGAAGTGGAAGAGTCTACTCCCCCAAGGACTCACAAGAAGATGTCCCAAAAAATAAAGGAAAAAAATAAGAATACCGAAGAAAAAGAAAATAAAGAATCCAAGGAGGAGACAGAGGAATTACTCCAGTTTATAAGGCAAAGCGAGTATTCCATTATAGACCAGCTCAATCATACTCCTGCAAAGATAACCCTACTATCTCTAATGATGAGCTCAGAACCACACAGAAATGCCCTGATGAAGGTCTTGAGCAAGGCGCATGTACCTCACACCATATCCCAAGAAAAGGTTGAGAGGATCGTCGGTCACATTATGGCAAGCGATCACCTCACCTTCACAGAGGAAGAACTCCCCCTCGAGGGATCAAACCACAACAAGCCCTTGCACATTTCAATCAAGTGCAAGGAGTACCTCATTGCCAAAGTTCTTGTGGATAACGGGTCATCCTTAAACGTGATGCCCAAGTGCACACTGGACAAGTTGACTATCCAAGGAACCCGTCTGCGCCCAAGCAGCACTATCGTTCGAGCCTTCGACGGATCCAAGCGAGAAGTAGTGGGAGAAGTTAATTTGCCAATCCAAGTTGGACCCACTATCTTCAACGTTGATTTCCATGTAATGGATATTACTCCAGCATACAGTTGTCTCCTCGGCAGGCCTTGGATTCATGACGCTAAGGCAGTACTTTCGACGCTCCACCAGAAAGTCAAGTTCATAGTGGATGACAAATTGGTCATGGTCCAAGCAGAAGATGATATCCTGATCAGTGGACCGTCTACCCAACCTTATGTGGACGCGACTGAAGAGACCGTTGAAACATCTTTTCAAGCGCTCGAAATTGCCAGTATAGAAAGACTTCCCAAAAACACAAAGGTAGCCTGCATGATGTTGAAGCATGGTTACCATCCTGGCCAAGGACTGGGGGCAGATTCGCAAGGCATGAGGGAACCCCCAGAATTCAAAGACAATCCTTACAAGTATGGCCTAGGATATGACCCTACTAAGGGCCGAACAGAAAGAGGAAAAGGGAAGTCTCCCCTCCGCACACTCAAGCAAATTTTCCGAAGCGGAGGGGTACAAGCGTCAAGAGCTACCCTAGTCATTAGGAGATCTTTTTATTCATTTAAGGGATGTAAACCCCATGATTGTTAGAGATTATCCCCCGGGGCTAGCCCGACCCCCGGGCATTTTAGGACACATATTCCCTTATTAATTAATAAAGAATATATTTCTTACTATCTGTTTCTCTTCTTGTTATTTCGTGACTAGACCTGACAATAACCTTGTCTAAGTAAACGAAAAAAATAATAAAAAAGCGCATCCAAATAATCAAAATTCACTGTTGCCATTGCAATCAAGCTAGTTGATTAGAAGCATCAAATAAGGCTTTACCTCACCATAAAAAAAGTCATGCTTCGTCAATATTGTGAATAAAAAGTAAATACACAAAAAAAAGCCCATAGAAGCCTAAAGGCCAAAAAGAGAGAAGGGCGAGATACCCGGTAGGAAACCCACGAAGGGGGCTATGCAAAAGATAAGGTCAACCCGGTAGGATACCCAAACAAAAATAAAGGGTAGCCTAGGCAAAAGTTAGGGTTACAAAATAAGGTCCGCTAGGATTCCCTAAAACAAGCAAAAATTAAGGAACCTAGACAAAAGTTATGGCCAAAACCCAATATCCTAGTTCGAAAACCCAAAGGGCGATCTAGGGAGATCAGCTAGCCATAAAAAGCAATGGAAATAACACTAAAAGCGCAAGAACGAAAAAAGGGGAAACGCTTGCTTAGACGAAAAGCTTGAACACCCAGGCCTAACCTTAGCCAACCATTCTTACAAAACCTTTTTCTAAAAATTAACCATCTAAAACACAAGCCATTGAATTTTCCCTCTTACTTCTTTTCTCTTGACCCTCACAACAATATTCTAATAATTAATTTGGGAATATGGAGGCCTATAGTCAACAAGAGGATTGAAATCCCTAAAGTGAAGAAAAAGAGACACTACACGGCAAAGTGTTCTCAACAAAAAGAAAGAAAAAAGAAAAAACAAGTTATCCTTCGGTCACAAGAAGTCTGACATGGTACAACCAAATACAAGAACGCAGATCAGAGGGCACTCGACATTACAAGACACGTTAGTTAAATCCTTCTGAAAAACTAATTGAAATAGGCATTATAGGACATCAAACATAAAAACATTGCATGCATAAATGTTTTTGAACTAGGTCCTATTTCCTTTCTAAAAAAAAATCTCTTAAATTCGAGACGGTCGTCTCGCATTTCCAGATCGCCGTCTCGATCGCCAAAAA
Source organism: Sphenostylis stenocarpa (assembly GCA_963425845.1). Classification (NCBI taxonomy): domain Eukaryota; kingdom Viridiplantae; phylum Streptophyta; class Magnoliopsida; order Fabales; family Fabaceae; genus Sphenostylis; species Sphenostylis stenocarpa. The sequence continues at coordinate 55,646,216 of OY731406.1, forward strand.
ATCAAGACCACCGTCTTGACTTGGCTAAAAACGAGACCGCTATCTCGCTTGGCGAGACGACCGTCTCGCTTAAGGCCAAAGTTGAGACCGCCGTCTCAAGGTCCCAGACGGTCGTCTCGACTTGCGCAAAATCGAGACCGCCGTCTCGACTTCCCAGACGGCGGTCCCGAATTCGAATTTTCTCCTATAAATAGAGGGGGGTTCTTGGGGGTCTCCACACTTCCTCCTGCACCCCAACTCTCTATTCTCTCACTCTTGAGCACTCTGCCGTCAAAATGCATCGTGGAAGCCAATCCAGGAAGAGAAGAGGCTCTGCTGGCCCTAGCAGTTCCTCAACACCTGTCTGAAAGTGATGAAGATCTTATTGAAATACTCTGGCAAAGATCTTGTTGATTTGATGAAGTCAAGAATGAAGTCAAAGGCAACTTTGTGGCAGTCAAAAGTCACTTAGATAAAAGAGTAGAGGGATTAGTGTGTCTGCAGCTCTGCTTAGGTATAATCATTTTTATCTTTTCTGCTGCATGAGGTTTCTTCACTTAAAAGATTTTGCAAAATGCCTCTAAAAACGTTTAAACAATTAAAAACAAAGTATTTTGATACAAGCTTTTGAATTAACTATTTTTTAACTAATATCATATAAGCTTTATCAACTAAAATGTTCTTAACAATTTTATAACAAGATTTTAATTGATATAAATTCGAAATAACCGAGTGTTTTCATTAAAGAAAGTTTTGAAAACCTTTTGTCAGTATTTTAACTGATACAGCTTCGAAATAACCGATTAAAATCACTTAAAATGTTCAGAGAAGTGTTTTGGCAGTATTTTAATCGATATAACTTTGAAACAATCAATTAAAACCACTTAGAGTACAGTATGACCGAACAGAATGCATTTATAACCGATCAGAATCAGATATGATCGATCAGAATTGAGTTATGACCGATCAGAATTATTTTAATCGATTAAAACACGTTTCAATCGATTAAAACAACTTAAGGAAATTTCTACACAGCGTTTTAATCGATTAAAACTTATTTTTATCAGTTAAAATCACTTGGAAAAGTTTACAAGAAAGTTTTGCAGTATTTTAATCGATTGAAACACGAAACAATCGATTAAATCAAATTAGAATATTTTTTGCAAAGAGTTTTAATTGATATAAACGTTGTCGTATCAGTTAAAACAAATCTGGAAAATAATCAAGGACGTTTTAATGGATTAAAAGAAGTTTTAACAGATTAAAACAAGGCTTTTAACAGATTAAAAGATTATTTTAACAGATTAATTAAACCAGCAGTTTTGAAAATCTTCTATATAAACAGAGTTGCTTGATCATTTTAAAACACATCTGATACACATCCTTTTGCAATCATTCAAGCAATCAAAAGTACTTCTTTCAAGAAAGATTCGCGCTAGTTTTTGTGAAGTTCAAAAGAATTCTTTCTTGAGGCAAAACTGCATTCTTTTGAGAAGAAACAACTTACTGCAGAATTGCATAAAACTGGTTTGAGCATTCTAGTTTCTTCTGTTTGTTTCTTTACATTCTTTTCTGTATTGTTGGTGCCTGGAATTGTGGGCACTGGTTTCTCTGCAGCTGGAATTTGGTTGTAGAGGTTGTCAAGAACTGGAATTTGGTTCTTGGTGAAAGGTTAGGTGCAGGAACTGAAATTGTGGTTCTTGTGGTAGATTGAGTGTAAGGTTAAGGTTGTAACCTGTAAAACATTCAATCTAGTGGAACCCAGCTGGAATTTGGCTGGAGACTGGACGTAGCCCTGGGATTGGGTGAACCAATATAAACCTTGGTGATATCTTTCTAAACCTTTCTTTTCTTTAATTTTGTTGCTGCATTTATTTTTTGATTGCTTGCTGTGTGATTTAAGAACAGATCTAAAATCTTAATTTTTGAAATAGATAATCTGTTAATTGCAAAAATCTTTCAAAGATCAATTCACCCCCCCCTCTTGATCTCAGCCTCTTTTTCTAACAATTGGTATCAAGAGCAAGGTTCTTGAGAGTTATTCAAGTCTTTCGATCCATGGCTGGAAATAAATTTTCTGAGGGTGCTTGTATTGATAGACCTCCACTATTTTGTGGAACAGATTATCCATTTTGGAAGATTAGGATGAAGATCTTTATTGAATCTGTTAGTATAAATGTTTGGAATATCATTGAACAAGAAACTGATATTTTTAACAAAGATTGGTCTAGCTTAAATGACTGTGAAAAGAAATTAATCCAAGATGATTGTATTGCCAAAAATATAATCATATCTGCACTTAATAGAAACAATTTTTTCAGGATAGCACATTGTCAAACTGCTGCACAAATGTGGAAGATCCTTGAAATGACCTATGAAGAAACAACAGAAATATGCTTAATGGTCAACTCGGATTCGCCAATAACCAGTGTAAGTTTTGACTCAACAACCACTATGAATTATAGCTCATTACAAGATGCTTTTTATGAAATGCATGCAGTAGCTAAAAGATTAGAAACTGAAAATAAAAGATTGAAAAGCATGAATAGTTTTTTTAGAAAACAAGATCACTGTTCTTGAAAAGAAAATAGTTGATGAAGAAACCTAGAATGAAAATTTGGAATTAAGTAATAATTCTGATTGCATGTGTAATGTTAAAGATTGCAAAAACTGTCCTTAGTTACAAAAAAAATTATCATACTTAATTAAAACTGCATCTAAACTTGCACAAGGAAAAACTAGTCTTGATATGATACTTGATTCTCAAAAATTAGTTATTGATCGTGGTGGTATAGGTTTTACACCTTCTATTGGAAAGAAAACTAGAGCATTTAAAAACTATTTTGCACATAATAAATCTATGTCATCTCCATTTATTAGATGTTTTTACTGCATGAAAAAAGGGCATTTTGTGAAGTATTGTAGAATTAGGAAATATGCTATTCCTAAAGGTAGAATGAAGTGGATTCCCAAAAATAATTCATTTCAAATAACCTGATTGGACCCAGTAATTATAAAGGGTACCAGAAACATGCTAAATCTGTTTTGCAGGAACAAAATCTGGAAGTCCCTTGGTGTTCAAAACAACAAATCAGGTTCTGGTTTCATAAACTGATCATTTTAATTGATATAAAACAGTATTAATCGATTAAAATAACTTATAGAGAATATCAAAAAATCTGTCCGTACAGTTTTAATCGATTGAAATACGAATTAATCGATTAAAATGTCCTCAGGATTTGAGTTTAGCTATTTCAATCGATTAAAAAGGATTTATATCAACTAAAAACACTAAGATGTCAAATTTAATCGATTCTTTTTCGTTTTAATCGATTCAAATTCTGTTATCATTTTATTAATTTCATCCAGTACAAGATTAATCGATTCCTTTATGAATTAATCGATTATTTCACTGTAGCATTTTAAAATCTAGTATTAAAAGATGAAATTAATAGGTTTATTTGCTGATTAATCGGTTAAATTGTTTCTGAAAATTATTTTTACAACATTCAATTGAAAATTAGTCAGCAATTCAGAGTCAAAATCCCATGTTTTTGTGGTAATCAAAATCTGCATAATTCTTTTTAATGTTCTTTGACCAAGTCAAACATCTTCTCAAGAACAGTTTAGCTGATGCACCCACTATCCAGAAATCTGTGCCCCTGTCTTCAGTCAAGGGAACATATACAATTAAAGCTGTTTTCTGCAGGCTTTGTCAAATTGAACTACAATTCACAAAATTTGACATCCATGACTCCTCATTCTGTTCACTTGAAGTCTATCATTCTCATTTATCAGTTTCTGGTTCAAAATCCTCTTCTTTCTTAAACTCACATTTTCAGCTTATCATCTTTCTTCTATTTTCATATTCTCAAAATTACCTCTTGCAATCTCCGCTGCAATCATGTTCAAAAGATCAAGATCAAAGAAGAAACAAAAGGGAGAGTCTTCCTCTGCTGGAAATCAAGGAGGACACCTTGAAAATTGGTTTAGTGGTGATATAGATAAGATGAATAATTTCATCACTAATTTCAGTCAAAAACAGCTTGTAATTCCCAAGTTCATAAGATTTGCTTGGCTTGATGAAGAAGGGTTCACTTCATTAAGGAGAAAACTGAAGAATAAAAAACTGAAGAATTTTCTGGAATATACTGGCAACATTCAACCAGACTTGGTAAGAGTATTTTATGCAAATCTCACTGTCAGTGGTTCTACCTTAAGATCTCAGGTAAAAGGGATTAATATGGTCATTACTCCTGATATTTGGGATGAAGTTGCTGGCCTCAAGGATGTTGGTGTTAAAATCTCCAGAGGTAATATTGTTGAATTACCAGAATTTAACAAAATTCAATTTTTTCGTACCTGTCTCAAAGACCAAGATGATTCTGTGAGAATTTTCAATGCTGGGAAGATGAGGCTTGAATCAAGAATTCTTGCCTTCATTATTGCTTGGATGCTTACTCCAAGGGGGAGTAATCATGCTATACTCAATGAGGGTGACTTAGCTCTCATGTATTGTATTGAAAATAGGATCCATGTTAACTGGGTATATGTTATTAAAGACCACATGGTAAAAGCCAAGAAGCTTGCTGATTATAAATTGCCTTATGCTTTGTTGATCAATAAATTTTTTAGATATTTTGCAGTAGATTTAGAAGGGGAGTATGTGGAAACTCCAAAATCATCTAATGAGATTGATGACTCAACTCTAAGAAAAATGGGGTTTATTAAAATTGATGATGAATGGATCTCTAAAATTGATGCTGGGATGTCTGAGGGTGAGGGAGAAGATGAAGATGAACAAGGCCAAATTCCTTCCTCTCTAGCTACTGCAGAGGTTCCTGAATCAACCAGTGGTCAAGCTTCATATGAGAATATGGAAATCATTCCTTACATGGAGCAGCCTGACCGTGGGACTCCTTTATCTCAGTTTGAAAGAACAATGCTTTCTCAAATGGCTGCAATGCAGGAAAATTAGAGAAAGCATATGCAGATGACTTATCAACATTTCCAGCAAACAAACAATCAATTCGCATCCCTTGGAAACCAGATTGCTGATATCTACACCAAGCTGGAAGATATGCAGCTCAACCAAGGAAACTGGGATGATTGAATTTGTGGATAAAAAGGGTCCCTTCCTATCTTTTTTTCTTATGGCTTATTTCTGCTATTTTTCTGGTCTGTAATTTTTACTGGTTGTATACCAGGTACAATCTTTCTAGATTTTATTAATATAATGTAGGTTTTAAATCGAATCAAACTAGCCTAGATGGAATTTAACATAGATCCCTGATATTTTTAGCTAATACAAAATGGATTTAATCGATTAAATCGATTAAAGGAAACACTTTCACAACAAAATAATCGATTAAACTGCGTATCAATCGATTAAAATCTATATAAACTAGTTTACACCTGTTGAATTAGCTAAATAAGATTTTATTCTAATTTTGATGGATCTATGGGTTAAAATTTAATCAATGTAGTTGATATTATGTAAAACATCTTTCTAAATGATCGGTTTTACAAAATTTACACTGGATTAGGCATGATAAATTAGCATTTCAGATGCATCAAACATTACTTAGTTTTTAAAACTGGTTGATTTAATCAATAAAAAATCTTTTAAATCGATTAAAAGAATTTATACATCATTTTTCTTACTATTTTAATCGATTAAATGTCGAATTAATCGATTAAATGAACTTATGTTTCAAACTGTTGAATTCCTTCACTATTTTAATCGATTAAAACTTTATTTCAATCGATTAAAACCATTAACAAAGAACTTTTTAATCGATTTTGTCCTGTTTTTAATCGATTTTTATTCTGGAAAGAAAAATTAAAGGCTTTAGTTAATGGTTGTTCTTGTAACATGCTACTAAAGCGTGGTTCCCTTATCTTTACACGTGTTAATTGTATTCATTACAAACGTGTTAATGAAGATAAGCTTGAATCAACTTTGATTTGTCTTTACATGAGTAAAGTATCGTCTCCATTTTTTTTCTATTTTTGAAATCTAAGACATGATACATACCATGCATTGTTTTTCTTCTGTTCCCTATTTTTGATGAAGTCAAAAGGGGGAGAAATAGTTGCTTTACTTTTTAAATTTAGGGGGAACAACAATTTAGGGGGAGAAATAGGAAAATAATTCATTTTTGGTTACTCACTAATCTATATTATCAAGTGACTTCTTTTGCAGAGTTATTATTCAAAGTGGTGTTTGTCTTCATCAAATAGGGGGAGACTGAAAGTGATGAAGATCTTATTGAAATACTCTGGCAAAGATCTTGTTGATTTGATGAAGTCAAGAATGAAGTCAAAGGCAACTTTGTGGCAGTCAAAAGTCACTTAGATAAAAGAGTAGAGGGATTAGTGTGTCTGCAGCTCTGCTTAGGTATAATCATTTTTATCTTTTCTGCTGCATGAGGTTTCTTCACTTAAAAGATTTTGCAAAATGCCTCTAAAAACGTTTAAACAATTAAAAACAAAGTATTTTGATAAAAGCTTTTGAATTAACTATTTTTTAACTAATAGCATATAAGCTTTATCAACTAAAATGTTCTTAACAATTTTATAACAAGGTTTTAATTGATATAAATTCGAAATAACCGAGTGTTTTCATTAAAGAAAGTTTTGAAAACCTTTTGTCAGTATTTTAACTGATACAACTTCGAAATAACCGATTAAAATCACTTAAAATGTTCAGAGAAGTGTTTTGGCAGTATTTTAATCGATATAACTTTGAAACAATCGATTAAAACCACTTAGAGTATAGTATGACCGATCAGAATGCATTTATAACCGATCAGAATCAGATATGATCGATCAGAATTGAGTTATGACCGATCAGAATTATTTTAATCAATTAAAACAACTTAAGGAAATTTCTACACATGGTTTTAATCGATTAAAACTTATTTTTATCAGTTAAAATCACTTGGAAAAGTTTACAAGAAAGTTTTGCAGTATTTTAATCGATTGAAACACGAAACAATCGATTAAATCAAATTAGAAGATTTTTTGCAAAGAGTTTTAATTGATATAAACGTTGTCGTATCAGTTAAAACAAATCTGGAAAATAATCAAGAACGTTTTAATGGATTAAAAGAAGTTTTAACAGATTAAAACAAGGCTTTTAACAGATTAAAAGATTATTTTAACAGATTAATTAAACCAGCAGTTTTGAAAATCTTCTATATAAACAGAGTTGCTTGATCATTTTAAAACACATCTGATACACATCCTTTTGCAATCATTCAAGCAATCAAAAGTACTTCTTTCAAGAAAGATTCGCGCTAGTTTTTGTGAAGTTCAAAAGAATTCTTTCTTGAGGCAAAACTGCATTCTTTTGAGAAGAAACAACTTACTGCAGAATTGCATAAAACTGGTTTGAGCATTCTAGTTTCTTCTGTTTGTTTCTTTACATTCTTTTCTGTATTGTTGGTGCCTGGAATTGTGGGCACTGGTTTCTCTGTAGCTGGAATTTGGTTCTTGGTGAAAGGTTAGGTGCAGGAACTGGAATTGTGGTTCTTGTGGTAGATTGAGTGTAAGGTTAAGGTTGTAATCTGTAAAACATTCAATCTAGTGGAACCCAGCTAGAATTTGGCTGGAGATTGGACGTAGCCCTGGGATTGGGTGAACCAGTATAAACCTTGGTGATATCTTTCTAAACCTTTCTTTTCTTTAATTCTGTTTCTGCATTTATTTTTTGATTACTTGCTGTGTGATTTAAGAACATATCTGAAATCTTAATTTTTGAAATAGATAATCTGTTAATTGCGAAAATCTTTCAAAGATCAATTCACCCCCCCTCTTGATCTCAGCCTCTTTTTCTAACACTGTCCACCAGGATCCCACTCAGTTCTCTCCACTACACCAGGCCCGTCTTGCGCATATTCGGGGGTACACATGGCACCCCATGCTCAAATTGGGCTTCGGCATTCTCACCGAATTCGGGTGGGAGGATGACGTCCGGGCCCACATTGATAGCATTGGGTGGGGCTTCCTCCATCAGCCTCCACCCACCCATGTCTACCCCCAGGCGGTACTGGAGTTTCTTGCCTCCATCTCCTATGCCGAGACTCCCGCCATGGTACCAGGCCTGTCACTAACAAAAATGGTGACATACTTTATGGGTGGGATGTACCGGACCACCACCCTTGACGAATTCAATGTGAACATTGGGTTCGTCCAGCCCGGGGACGTGCTGACCCGGGACTACCAGGAGGCCATCTGCACGCGCCCCACCAACCTCACTGCCGGCGAGATGTGGGAGGAGCTCACCAGGGCGCCCACTTTGCCCACGCTGATGAAGGGCTCAGCACTCCCTCCAGCCTTCCGCATCTGCCACAAGCTGCTGGCGGGGACCATCCACGGGCGGAAAGAGATCCAGGGAAAGGTAACCCTTCCAGACCTCTTCGTCCTTTACTGCATGAGCCAGAGGCGCCGATGCAACCCTAGCTATTTCTTCCTGAAGGCCCTCAAGGACTTCGGGAGCCAGCCAGTGGGAGCCGTCCTCATGGCTCCCCTCATTACCCGCCTGGCAGAGAAATGGGGGTGCAGTGGTAGGGAGGAACTGGCCTCCAGCCTCCGACCCGAGTCCATCAACGGGTCGGTCCTGGTCAGCATGGGGATGCTACTGCGCCACAGGACCCAGCTGATCCTCCACCCCTCGCTGGATATCACTTTGGATCTCCGGGATCTCGTGGCAATGCACGATCTTCCAACACCTCCTGAGTTCCAGCAACAACAACAACAACAACAGTACACAGATGATTTTGCTGGCATGAACCGTAACATGAACGATCTACGCCAGCAATTCGATCAGATGTCTGTGAGGCAAGAGCAGATGTCCCTAAGGCAAGAGGCCTTCGACACAATACTGGAGATAATATACCAATACCAAGAGGGGATGAGGCATGACTGGGCGGTCTTCCAACAGGAGTATCGCGATGAAGTCTGGGACCAGGCAGAGTTCCGGAGACACATGTACCGGCAATTCCCCTCTTATGGATCGTCTCCAGGCGATAGCCCACCTTCTTAGGGATAATGCTTGTAGAATAAGTTGGTGTAATAAATTTTTCTCATAAATAAAATTTCATTTCATGCATCTTTTTGCTATCCCTTTCAAAAAGTCAGCGTAACAAAAAAAGCTTAAAAGTAAAAAGACTTACGCTAAAAAAGCCAAAATCCAAAATCGCGAGAAAAAAGAGATAAAACCGCGAAAAAAAAGGCAAGATTAAAACAAGTCAATCACCTCGACCAACAAAAATCGACGACCAAGCAAGAGTCGAACAACAAACAAGGCTACCCGACCAACCTGCAAGAGTCAGGTGATCACCATCAAAAGATCAAATACAAAGAATCCCCAGCAACCAAAAAGGCTGGATGAACACCAACAAAATCCCCGGCACAGACCGGACGACCAAATCTCAGAAAAGACAAAGACAAGAGAACACATCTCAACACCGGCGCATGAGCTAGAGCACTAAGCCGCCACCACAGCCAAAGGATCGGCTACCGCAAGAAGGAGCATCCGGAGGCATAACACCAGATGGGGGTGTATACTCATCAAGCCTTACAAAAGGGGGCTTACCGGGCGGGGGTTCATACTCGTCAAACACCGGATGGGAGTGTATACTCATCAAGCCTTACAAAAGGGGGCTTACCGGGCGGGGGTTCATACTCGTCAAACCAGATGGGGGTTCATACTCATCAGCCGAAAGGATCAGCTACCGCCAGAAGGAGCATCCTGGAAGCACACTTTTTCCCCCTGAAGATCAACCGCCACAAAGACGGAACATCTGAAGGGCAACCGGGCAGGAGGGTCAACTTCTTTACCCTCCAGTCGATCTCCTTGGCACAACAAGCCAGCAGTCGACCAGTCGGGTAAAGGGGGGCAGCTGTATACCCCAAATCTTGCCCGGCCTCATAATAAAGACCAGAAGACCTTCTTTTTGAAGATGGATGAAGCCTAAGAAGCCATTAGGAGAGACTATTAGGCCCCATACTAGGATAGGAGGGATTTTCTGCATGTAAATAAGGATTTTCGCCTTTTAGGGTCGAGATCGCCGTCTCACCTTGCGAAAGTGGCGAGACCGCCGTCTCGTTTGGCGAGACGACCCTCCCAATTGGCGAGACGACCGTCTCGTCATTTTTGCAAGGCGAGACGGCCGTCTCGACCTGACAGGCGCGAATCCCTATAAATAGTCGCGTCATTCCCCTCATTTCACACAGTTCTTCCATTCTCTCTCTTGTCACTTCATACAATTCTCTTCCTAGAACCCCTCCGAAGCACTTCCGGAGTTTTCTGAGAGTTTCTAAGAGTTTTTATAGCATTTTTGAGAGGTTTCCGGCGCTGTAGAGAGTGAAAGGCTGGCAAAAAGCACCCTAATTTTCAAAAGATTAATATAAAGTTTGCCTTGGAGGTTTCTACTCTCTCTCTCTCTCTCTCTCTCTCTCTCTCTCTCTCTCTTTACTGCTTTATCTATAAATTGCACAGTAGATATTAGGACCATGTAGTCGTAACTTTAAATTCCGTAAATAAAGGGTAAAAGTGTATTTTCACCGGTTTACTTATTTAGAATAGCTGACCTATCATAGGGAACCCGGAAGGGGCATCGTAAGGGAACTAACACTTCCCTTACACGTAACTAACTCCCTTACCCAACTCTGGTTTTAATGACCAAAGTTGGTTTTTCGAAAACCAACGCCTTTTTACTCCTTTTCCGATGTTTCCGGTAAAAACATCGGTGACGACTCCAGAAGAACCCTTCAAAATTAGTTCTTGGGTTAGCCCGGTTATCGGACAATCCAAGAACACTTTTTTCGAAAAAAACACGCCCCTAGGTTCAGCCCGGTTATCGGACAACCTAAAGGCGTTGTAACCACACCAATAAAAATGCGAAAATTGGAAAGTCAGAACCATCGCGTCACTCCGACCGCCTCGTTTTGACAGCGGCGACAATTAGTAACATCCTAAAAACTACAATAATCTAGAAAAATTTCATTAACCAAGAGTGAGAGAATAAAAAAGATCAAGATCATAACTCACAAAGTGTTTACTCTAACCTCTTAAGTGTTTATGTTAAAAATTTCACTCATCATCACATCATGATATCATCCTTTACTATAGGCTTGAAAGATCTCTAAATTTTCACCATTAGAACACATACCTCTGCAGATCAATAGGGTTTTTACTTGGCTTGTAATGGGGCTAGGGTTTAAGGTATGTTATTTTAGGAAAGTGGGCTAAGACTTTAAGGAAAATACAAAACATTGATCAATGTACCTTGAAGCTTTGTTCCAATTGCATCTTTTTATTTTGCCACCTTTATGTTAAAGTGTCTTTTGAGCTCTTTTATTGCTTTGACACATACAAACAAAATTATTTTGATTTTTTTTTCTTTTCTTGATACTTTGACACTTCTCCTTTTCCTGTAATTGTTAGCGGTGAGTAGAACTGGATTTTTGTTATGATTCCACGTTCCTTACTTTCCTTTAAGTCAGTGTGGGTAGTTTTGGATTGGAAAGACTTTTAATCTCGGGTTTAAATCCAAGAAAAGGCTAAGGCTCAGAGGTGGGTTCAAAGGTTAATTTGAGGTAAGGGTAGGCTATTTGGCTAAGTAGCTAAAACAAAGAAGGCCTAAATCATATCTATTGGTGTATATGCTCGTATGGTGTCACATAGATATCAAAAGTTCTTGAAGGTTCTCATGTCATGAGTGACACACATAAGAAGGAATAAGGCTCAAAACTCACCTGGGTGATTTGTTCACCTTGAAATTAATCCAAACCAATTTTAATGTCACCCGACCATTGTAGACCCCAAATCTTGTCCAACTTCTCAATAAAGGCCAGAAAACATTCGTTCGAAGATGGAAAAGGCTTCTTTAGGCCCCTAGGCATGTTTACTAGGCTCCATGCAAGGATAGGAGGGCTTTCTGTACAGAGAAAAAAATAGGAAAATCTGTCAGGAGACACGAGACGGTCGTCTCGTTTGGCGACTCACTTTCCCTAAGTGACGAGATGGCCGTCTCGTTTGGCCAGACGACCGTCTCACCTCCATGAGGGTCGAGACGGTCATCTCGCCATTTAAAGAAAGTGAGACGGTCGTCTCGATATCCTAGATGACCGTCTCGCCTGGAAAGAGTCCAGACGTCCGTCCCGACCTGTCTAGCACGATTTCCTATAAATAGGACCACTCCCTCCCCCTCATTACACACAATTCACACAGTTCTCATGCCTTCTCTCATCCTATAACCTCTCTTAAGACTTCAGGATAACTCTGAGCACTTTCCAGAGTTCGAGTAAGCCTTCCGATTTCCGTTTAAGGCAGAAATTGGTTAAGGAGGTCTCCTTTTGAGATATCCGACACTCGGTAGAAGGGTAGTTTATTTTGTTGCGATAGAGGAGCGTGTTTGTAGAGCACAGGGACAACCAAAAAGCTTCCTCAAGTTTTGAAATGTTAATATAAAAACTCGCTTCGGAGGTTCCTTTCCTTATTCTCTCTCTTTTACTGCTTTCCTTTATCGCTTTCCTTTATCGCTTTCCTTGTATGCATTAGATATTAGGGCCATGTAGACATTTAAATTCTGCAAGTAGACAAATAAATAGGGTAAAAGCATAGCTTTTAATCTTTATTTTATAAACTAGTCCATCATAGGGAACCCGAAGGGGCGTTGTGGGGTGCTAACACCTTCCCTACACGTAACTAACTCCGTTACCCAACTCTGGTTGTAATGGCCAAAGTTGGTTTTCTAAAACCAACGCCTTCTTTTCTTCCTTTTTCAATGTTTATGGTAAAACCATCAGTGGCGACTCCATCGAACCTTTTTCGAAAATCTCACCTTTAGGACCAGCCTGATTATGGGACAACCTAGAGGCGTTGAACATCTTCTTTAAAAAAATGTAAGTCAATCAAAACCATCGCGTCGCTCCGATCTCCTTTTTTTAGGGTGGCGACAACCATGACTTCCTATGTGAATCAAACCTTTTAAACTTTGAACTCTTCTTCCTGATCAAGTCGGTCATCTTTTCCAAAGTAGTCTTCCATCAATCTACAACATTACACAACAATTAAAACATAAAATATGAATGAAACCTCATGCATGAAACGTAAACAAAAAACATGAATGAAACCTCATGCTTGAAATGCAAATACCCCCACTTTTAAAATCAACATTGTCCTCAATGTGAAGAATTTATGTTATGTGAATGCACATGCAAATGTAACCGAGCTATCACAACTCGGATCCTGGGTCTATCTCCTCATATGGTATAGGTGCGGTAGGTGTTGAGGTCATCAAGTAGCAGCTCGGCTTAACTAGTTTGAGGGCCTGATTCTCACGGAAAATCTTCAACTGTTGCTCATTCACCTTGAATATCCTATCATCATTTATAATTCGAATCTCTACAACTCCATAAGGGAAGACATTGGTGATCATGTATGGTCCATCCGACTTCGACTACAACTTTCCCGAAATCAACTTCAATCAGGAGTTAAATAGTAGCACCTTCTGACCAATCTCGAATTCCTTCTTCATTATCTTGCGATCATGGAATCTTTTAACCTTCTCTTTATAAATCCTGAAGTTCTCATACGCCTACAACCTTATTTCTTCCAACTCTTCTAGTTGCAATTTTCTCTCATGCCCTACTTTATTCATATCAAGGTTGCAACTCTTCACCACCCAATATGACTTATGTTGTATTAAACCTAAAATTGATGATGGTTTTTGGCACACCAAACTAGAGAAGATGTTAGCTATGAGGAAATCTAAGACCACTCGTGAGCGGTTGGAACTGGTTGCCTTGGCCTCCACCCAACTTGACATATAATCCATCGCGAAGATAATGTAGTTGCATTCAAATGAGTTTGGAAATGGACCCATGAAGTCAATACCCCACACATAAAAAATTTCTCATGCTATGATTGGGTGTTGAGGCATTTCATTCCTCATAGTGATGTTTCCGGTGGCACTCTGACAGGCTTCACAACTGGCACAAAATTTTGCTACATTTTTGAAAACGGTTGTAGCCCCAAATCTTGCCCGGCCTCATAATAAAGACCAGACGACCTCCTTTTCGAAGATGGATGAAGCTTAAGCAGCCATTATGAGAGACTATTAGGCCCCATACTAGAATAGGAGGGATTTTCGGCACAAAAATAAGGATTTTCGCCTTTTAGGGTCGAGACCGCCGTCTCGGATTCGAGACCGCCGTCTCGCCTTGCACAAGTGGCGAGACGGCCGTCTCGTTTGGCGAGAAGGCCGTCTCGCCACCTACGAATGGCGAGACCGCTGTCTCAATTGGCGAGACGGCCGTCTCGACCTTGTCAGACGAGATGGCCCGTCTCGACCTGACAGGCGCGAATCCCTATAAATAGGGGCTTCATTCCCCTCATTTCCACACAGTTCTTCACTTCTCTCTCTAGACTTTTCTTCAAATTCTCTCTCTAGACCCCCTCCGAAGCATTTCCAGAGTTTCTGAGAGTTTTCTAGAGCGTTTTCTGAGCGTTTTCGGCATTGTAAAGAGCGGAGGGCTGCCAAAAAGCACTCCATTCTCAAAGAATTAATAGAAAAGCTTGCTTCGGAGGTTTCTACTTTCTCTCTCTATCTTTTACTGCTTTATTTTAATTATGCAATAGACATTAGGGCCATGTAGTCATAAATTTAAAATTCCGCAAATAAAGGGTAAAAGCGTATTTTCACAGGTTTATTTATTTTAAATAGTTGGCCTATCATAGGGAACCCGAAAGGGGCGTCGTAAAGGAACTAACACTTCCTTTACACGTAACTAACTCCCTTACCCAACTCTGGTTCTAATGACCAAAGTTGGTTTTTCGAAAACCAATGCCTTTTTATCCCTTTTCTGATGTTTCTGGTAAAAACATCGGTGGCGACTCCAGAGAACCCTTCAAAATTTAGCTCTTGGATTAGCCCGGTTATCGGACAGTCCAAGGGCGCCCTTTCGAAAACCTTGCCTCTAGGTTCAGCCCGGTTATCGGACAACCTAAAGGCGTTGTAACCACACCAATAAAAATGCGAAAAATGGAAAGTCGGAAACCATCGCGTCGCTCCAACCGCCTCGTTTTGACGGCAGCGAAAGATGGCGACTCCGCTAGGGAAGCCTAGAGAGTTGATCCCATTTAGTGACGGGCCAGCTTAAAGTAAATAAACCAAGAAAATTACGCTTTTGCCCTACCTTGTATTATAACATGTTTTATTGCTTGGCTTTAATAACTGTTAATTGTTTATACTTATGCAATTGTTTGAAATACAAACTGTACACAAACCTTTGCACACTACAATTCCCTCTATACCCGGGGGCCAGTGAGAAATCCATAGGGAGTGGGTGGCAGGTACGGTTCGCTGTAGTGATGGCCTTGTGCCCACCAGTGTGATCGGAAACCACCACTCAAGGTGATAACCTTCCTCTTTTGGCACAAAGACTGACTATGGCCTTAGTGCTAAGCATGGTCGGAAGGCTGGAGAGTGGGGACCCTTGGGGGCCCTTAGCCTTGGTGAGAACAGTTAGAACCTACCTTCGCCAATGTACTTTTCTGCAGGAAAACCCTACCTCGTGATTAAAAATGACTTCTCGCTTGTTCGTGGATGATCGAATTGTGTGTGCATATGTTTGTTGCATTTGTCTGTTGCATAGCATAACTAAACAACAGAAAAATCACAAAAAAATATTTTTGCAATAAACGCCCTTATCTCGAACAGCCTGCCTTTTAGCTAACCTGATTTCAGGTTCTTTGTAAGCTAAGTAGCCACGCAGTCTGACAGAAGAGATAAGGGACGTTAAATATTCTTTCGCATAAAGCCAGTTTTTATCTCGGACATTCTGCCTTTTAGCTAGCCTGGTTTCAGGTTCTTTGTAAGCTAAGTAGCCACGCAGTCCGACAAAAGAGATAAAAGGCTATAAAATAAATACAAAATAAAATACAAATTTCGTTTCCAAAGCAATAAATGGGACCTTGTTCAAAAATATTGCACTCATTCATATAGGTAGTTTATTTAAAAAAAAACACACACACGCAAATATCATACAAAACATGATAAATAAAAAATAAACACTCTCATTCATTTAAGCATCATTTTCATAAAACATGCATTTTGGTTTTAGAAAATGGAGGGGACTAGTAGACAATTGAAGAAGGTGGATATTCCCCGATATCATACTGAGAAGTTGGAACGACTTTGCGCAATAATGCTATCAGAGGTCCGCTCCGACTTTGAGAAATCCTATGGACGGATTCTCGACCTGCTGAAGATCTGTGTCGACCCAGTTTTCGTCAGGGTATTAATTCACTTCTGGAACTCTAGTCTGCGATGCTTCGAATTTCCGCAGTTTGACATGGTGCCCACCTTAGAGGAGTACGAAATCATGTTAAAATGGCCCAAATTAGCCGGGGTCCATATCTGCCACGGGGCGTATACTCCTGTAGCACAAGTCACTGCCATCATCCAACTGCCTTGCCGGCAGACTACCCTGATAGGAAAAGGGAACATCCAGGGTTGGAAAGTCTCGATGTTAGAAGACCATCTGTCTGACTTGGCTGAAAAGACAGAATGGGTCGCCTTCAACAAAACCCTGGCATTAATAATATTTGGAACGATCTTGTTCCCTTTCCACCTTGACACAGTGGATCAAGCCGTCATGAACGTCTTCTTCGCCTGGGACGTGAATTCGAAGAGTCCCTTGCCTACAATTCTTGCCGACACCTTGCTCTCGGTGGAATTTTGCCACCAGAAGCAAGGAAAAACACTTCATTGCTGCTCTTCACTACTTTTTGTGTGGGGCATTACACACTTCTATGCCTCCAGTCACATGGGGATATTCCTCGATCCTTTGAGGAGCTTCTCCAAAATCCCTCTCCAACGACGCTTAACTTCAGAGTGGAGGGACGAGTTGGAACAAAAGGACGCCAACAGTCTATCTTGGGCCTGCCCTTGGTTCCGACCTGGTCCAGTCCTCACCAGATGTGGAGATTATCCGAACGTACCCTTAATAGGACTCACCTAGAGTAGCTATGAGACAGCTCATGAGAACCCAAACTACAATCTCTCGAGGGGAACTCGGAGGACTGTGTTTCTTCGAAGACCCATGCGCAATTGCCAACTCACTAGCTGTGAGAAAAGCATGGGAGAGACCAGTCTTTATGGGAGATAGAGAGCTAGGAAAAGCTCGAGTGGCTGTCTCCGGTGACTATGAGGTGTGGAGAAAAAGAAGAGGGATGGCTCGACCATCCGCCTCACTCGTTACAAGCGCCAATAGTGAAGAGTTGCAGGGTCAAGTCGATGCCTTGACCCAGAGGATAGAAATCATGGGAGCCCAGATGAGGGCCATTGAAGAGAAAAAGCAGGAATCTATCCTCACCATTGATGGCCTGCAAAGGCAATGCAAGAAAAAGGATCATGAAATAGAGCGCCTCAAGGACCAGTGCGCTGACTCTAATGAACAAGCTATCCGAGCATCCAAAGTCGCTAGAACCAGCTCGGATGGCCAAATTCAAGAAATAACCGCCAAGTCAGCACGCCTTGAGGCCGAATCAGCAAAACAAGCCCAGACGATCAAGGAGTTGTTGCAAGAACTCACCAAGACTCGGTCAGAAATACGCCAAGAGCGAGAGGCCAATCGGAGACTCAACAAAAGTCTCACTGAGCTACGCTGCAAAGAAAGAGACGGGCTAGCTCAGTACGGCCAAGTACTACAAGAGAAGGACCGAGCTCTTGCAAAACTCGATGAACTACAAGCCTTGGTCGTCCATCAAGAGGCGAAGATCAAAGAGGCTCAAAAGTACAGTGAAGATATGAGCCAGGCGGTCCAGAAGCAAAGCGAAGCACTTGCTCATCACGTCCGGGAAGCCGAAAGGGAATTACATAGAGATCAAGACCCGCTTGTGGGTTTCTTTAGGCTTTTCTGTTTTTGCCAAAAGTTGCTTCGTAGTATGGAGTAGGGGAATGTACACCTTCTAAAAGATAAATGAAATTCTTCTTTATCCAACAATTGTCTACTTGCATGCATATCATTCATTTGCATATTTAATTTCCCCTCCTTCATTCTTAATAAATAAGATAATAAAAAGGAAGGATTAACTGACACGTCTTCCAAATCAGAAGAATGGAGAGAAAGTCACTCCTAATCAAGCTTACCCCAACGGTCGACTTGTCGCAAGAGGAAAATAAGCCTCGACCGTTGGTCCTCAGAAATAAGGAAGTGGGGGCAAGGACGCCAGTGCGACTATTTATGCCGCGTCCTTTCCCCTTGTAGACCCCAAATCTTGCTCGGCCTCCAAATAAAGAGTAGAAGACCTCTTATTCGAAGATGGACGAAGCCTAACAAGTCACTAGGAGAGACTATTAGGCCCCATACTAGGATAGGAGGGATTTTCGGCACGCAAATAAGGTTTCTCGCCTTTTTGGGGACGAGACCGCCGTCTCGAAATTGAGACCGCCGTCTCGCCTCATGCAAGTGGCGAGACCACCGTCTCGTTTGGCGAGACCGCCGTCTCGCCACCTGCGAGGGCGAGACGGCGGTCTCGACCCTGTCAGACGAGACGGCGGTCTCGACCTGTCAGGCGCGAAAAACTATAAATAGGGGGCTCCCTCCCCTCATTTTCACACACCACACAGAACTTTCTCCCCCTTCTCTCTAGAAAATCACTAGTTTCTCTCTCTATAATCCCTCCGACGCATTTCCGGAGCTTCTGAGTGTCTTTAGAGTGTTTTTCGAGCGTTCCGAGAGGTTTTCCGGCGCTGTAGAGCGAAGGGCTGCCACAAAGCACCCTCTTTTTAAAAGAATTAATACAAAAGCGTGCTTCGGAGGTTCATATTCTCCCTCTCTACTTTTATTGCTTTAATTTTAAATTATGCAATAGATACTAGGGTCATGTAGTCGTAATTATAAATTCCACAGAATAAAAGGGTAAGAGCTTATTTTTCTGGTTTAATCATTTACATAAAGTTGGCCTATCATAGGGAACCCGAAAGGGGCGTCGTAAAGGAACTAATACTTCCTTTACACGTAACTAACTCCCTTACCCAACTCTAGTTCTAGTGACCAAAGTTGATTTTTTCGAAAACCGACGCCTTTTAATCCCTTTTCCGATGTTTCCTGTAAAAACATCGGTGGCGACTCCACAGAACCTTTAAAAACTAGCTTTTGGATTATCCCGGTTATCGGACAATCCAAGAGCGCCTTTTCGAAAACCTCGCCCCTAGGTTCAGCCCGGTTATCGGACAACCTAAAGGCGTTGTAACCACCAACAAATAACGCGAATATTGGAAAGTCGGAACCATCGCGTCGCTCCGACCGCCTCTTTTTTTTTTTACGGTGGCGACAGATGGCGACTCCACTGGGGAAGCCTTGAGAGTTGATCCCATTTAGTGATGGGCCGGCTTAAAAAATAAATAAACCAAGAAAATAACGCTTTTGCCTTTACCTTGTATTATAACATGTTTTACGGTTGGCTTTAAATAACTGTTGCTTGTTTATACTTACGCAATTGTGTGAAATACAAACTGTACACAAACCCTTGCACACAACAGTTCCCTCTATACCCGGGGGCAAGTGAGAAATCCATAGGGAGTGGGTGGCAGGTTTGGTTCGCTGTAGTGATGGCCTTGTGCCCACCGGTGTGATCGGAAACCACCACTCAAGGTGATAACCTTCCTTTTTTGGCAACAAGACTGACTATGGCCTTAGTGCTAAGCATGGTCGGAAGGCTGGAGAGTGGGGACCCTATAATGGGGGCACCTTGGGGGCCTTAGCCTGGTGAGAACAGTTAGAACCTACCCTCGCCAATGTACTTTTCTGCAGGAAAACCCTACCTCATGATTAAAACGACTTCTCGCCTGTTCGTGGATGAGTGAATTGTATGTGCATTTGTTTGTTGCATTTGATTGCATAGCATAACCAAACAACAGAAAAAATCACAAAAATACTTTCGCAAATAAACACCCTTATCTCGGACAGTCTGCCTTTTAGCTAGCCTGGTTTCAGGTTCTTTGAAAGCTAAGTAGCCACGCAATTCCGACGGAAGAGATAAGGGACGCTAAATATTCTTTTGCATAAAGCCACATTTTATCTCGGACAGTTTGCCTTTTAGCTAGCCTGGTTTCAGGTTCTTTGTAAGCTAAGTAGCCACGCAGTTCCGACAGAAGAGATAAAAGAATATAAAAAATAAACATAAAATAAAAAATATATATACTAAAAAAATAAAGCAGATCAACTTCTAACAAAGTCAAATCATTCATATTACATCATATCATGAGCAAAAGAAAGACCAAGAGAGAAAATAAAAAGTGAGAATGCATTCAGCATCATTTAAATAAGATTCCTCATGCATTTTAGTTCGAGCACTCAACATGCATTAATAAAGTTCTTCCGGGCATTCTAGAAAGTGGCTGGTCCTCTCCACGTCCGCACTCGCGCGCAAAAAGCCTAAGCGATGGAAAATTTAGAGGACCAAAACCGAAAGCTCACTGAGGAGGTCAACACCCTCTGCGAGCAAGTGGCCCAACTAATGGAGGTCGTCCGCCAGGGTCAAAGTAAGGGCGAAGACCAAGCTGAACACATCCCTCACCATGAGGAAGAGGAAGAGGAATACTTCTATGACGGGAAGGATGCTAAGACTGCACGCATCCTTACCCCAGAAGTGTCCAAACAACAACTCTCCGCCCTGGAGGAGAGGCTCAAAGCAGTAGAAGGGCACAACTTCGACGTCAAGGAGGTGGCGGACATGTGCCTAGTGAAGAATATTCACTCCCCTCCCAAATTCAAGATCCTGGATTTCCCCAAATACGCCGGGATGACCTGCCCAAAGAACCATCTTACGATGTATTGTCGTAAGATGACCGCCCACGCTGAAAACGAAAAACTCCTGATCCACTGCTTCCAGGAGAGTCTGGAGGACACAACTCTCAATTGGTATATGCAGCTAGAGAGAGGGCAGGTCCAGAGCTGGAAACAATTGGCTGATGCTTTTCTTCGTCGCTACCGATACAACATTGATCGACTCCGATAGGTCGGATCTCGGGACTCCGAGCAAAAGGAACGACGAACCTTTCAAAGCATACGCCCAAAGATGGAGGGAAATGGCTGCCCAAATAGAGCCTCCTTTGACGAGATAAGGAGACAGTGGCTATGTTCATCGATTCACCGGCTGGAGCGTACTACGACAAGGCAATAGCCGGTACCTCCAACCTTTTCTCGAGACATAGTCACTGTAGGTGAAAGAGTAGAAGCGAGGAGCGAGGAGCGGGAAGATAGCACGGTCTTCCCAAGGCGGGGTCTCATTCAAGAAGCCTGTTGGCAAGAAGAAGAATGAATTTGTACATGCAATCAACTTTGCCACTCCTTCTTCTACCCCACCAACGCCTAGGCAGCCTCGCAAGAAAGAGAGGAAGTTCACTCCAATCTCCACTTCCTATGGAATGTTGCTGCCTCAGCTGTTGGAAGCCAAACTCTTGACCTGCGCTCCTCCCAAGAAGCAGTTGGAACCTCCCTACCCCGAATGGTATAAACCAAACGAAAAATGCACTTACCACTCAGGTTCACCCGGTCACTCTACAGAAAATTGCTTGACCCTTAAGTATTGGGTTCAAGATCTAATCGACGCCGGGTGGATAACTTTCGACTCCTCTGCTTCCGATGTCGACGCCAAACCTCTGTCAAATCCAGAGTAGCAGAGAGGGAGGACTGGGAGGATCAGCCATGGGGTGTCTGTTTTTTTAAGCTTTTCTCTATATCTCCTGCGGTCCCCGCCCATGGCTGCAGGAATTTTGATTAAAAGGGCTTGTACATACATTTTCATTCTCTTTAATACACGAGGCATTTTGTCATATTCATTCTTTTCCCTCTTCTATTTATTATTCTTTCAAAGATAAATTGAATAATAAAATCTATGACTAAAACAGAACCTAAAACACATCATGTCTGTGATTGATGAATCTCTGTGGACCCCGAAAACTAAAGGCAAATGGGTCGAGTCCGACAGTGAGCAGGAGACCATCTCTCCGGATATGCAAAGAATGTTGGAAAAAGAAACACGTATCAAACAACCGCATCAGGAAGAGATAGAAACCGTTAATTTGGGAGAAGGGGATGATGAGAAAAAGGTGAACATCAATACCCAAATAGAAAGCAACATAAAAAGGGGATTGATATGGCTTCTGAAGGAATATATAGATGTATTCGCTTGGTCTTATCATGACATGCCTGGGCTTGACACTAGTATAGTGGAACATAGATTGCCATTAAAAGAGGGGTTCCGACCTGTGAAACAAAAACTCAGAAGAATCAAACCGGACTGGTCCTTAATGATAAAGGAGGAGGTGCAAAGGCAGTTGGATGCCAATTTCCTTGTAGTTTCCAAATACCCAGAATGGTTGGCCAACATAGTACCCGTCATCAAAAAGACCGGGAAGGTCAGGGTCTGCGTGGATTATAGGGACCTCAATCGAGCAAGTCCAAAAGATGACTTTCCCCTACTGCATATAGACACCCTGGTAGACCATACTGCTACCAACACACTTTACTCCTTCATGGATGGGTATGCGGGATACAACCAAATCAAGTTGGCCGTTGAGGACAGAGAAAAAACCTCCTTTATCACACCATGGGGCACCTTTTGCTATCGCGTAATGCCCTTCGGACTAAAAAATACAGGGGCAACTTATCAAAGGGCTATGGTCACGCTATTCCGTGACATGATCCACAAAGAAATAGAAGTATATGTGGATGACATGATTGCCAAGTCTAGGAATGAAATGGACCACATTCAATATTTCAAAAAGCTCTTTGACCGACTCCGAAGGTATCAACTCAAACTGAACCCGGCAAAATGTACTTTCGGAGTACGTTCAGGAAAACTCCTAGGGGTCATTGTCAGCGAAAGGGGAATTGAAGTGGACCCCGACAAAACTAAGATAATTTTGGAAATGCCTCCACCAAGCACGGAAAAGGAGGTCAGAGGCTTTCTGGGCCGAATCAATTACATTGCCCGTTTCATCGCACAATTGACGGACAAATGTATACCCATCTTTAAACTGTTGCGCAAAAGCCAACCAACGGTGTGGGATGAAGAATGTCAGCAAGCGTTCGATAAAATCAAAACTTGTTTAACCAATCCACCAATATTGGTACCACCCATTGAAGGGAGACCTCTGATCCTATACTTGTCAATACTTGAAGAGTCCATGGGATGTGTGCTCGGTCAACAAGATGAAACTGGGAAGAAAGAACGAGCCATTTATTATCTTAGTAAGAAATTCCTAGACTATGAAACCCGTTATACACCATTCGAAAAAACCTATTGCGCATTGGTGTGGGTCACTCAGCGCCTCCAACAATATATGGCTCGGCATACAACATGGTTGGTCTCCAAAATGGACCCGATCAAATACCTCTTCGAAAAGCCTATTCTAACTGGAAGAATAGCTAGGTGGCAGGTTCTCCTCTCAGAATTTGATATCATTCATGTCACCCAGAAAGCTATTAAAGGAAGTCCCCTAGCGGATTATCTAGCCCATGGATCAACAAATGAATATCAGTCCTTACAAGACGACTTTCCCGATGAGCATATCATGCACATTGAACACGAATAGACCAAAGAAGAAGCATGGACTATGTTTTTCGATGGGGCTTCAAACATGCTTGGACATGGGATAGGAGCAATTTTGATATCCCCCAAAAAGAAACACATTCTCGTAACGGGCAGACTAAATTTTGATTGTACCAACAACATGGCCGAGTACGAAGCATGTGCGCTAGGGATCCAAGCGGCTTTAGATCATGGGGTTACCAAGCTCAAAGTCTTCGGTGATTCATCCCTTGTCATCTACCAACTTAAAGGTGAATGGGAAACCCGAAACTCAAAACTAATCCCATATCTAGAACACATCCAAGACTTAGTTTCAAGAATGGAAAGTGTTACCTTCCAGTACATCCCTCAGGAAGACAACCAATGTGTTGACGCCCTCGCCACTCTATCATCCATGTTTGCCCTAGATCAAGAACATGAGATGCCAATCATCCAAGTTAAGCTGCATGACAAACAAGCTTTTTGCATGGCAGTAAATAGCGAGCGCGACCAAAACCCCTGGTACCATGACATCAAGCAGTACCTCATGAGGGGTGAATATCCTGAAGGAATCAGCAACAATGACAAACGAACCATTCGCAAAAGGGTCGTAGGGTTCACGATGATTGAAGGAACCCTCTACAAAAAGAGCCCCGATTCTACTCTCTTAAGATGTGTGGACCAAGAAGAAGCCCGAACATTGCTAAGAGAAATCCACAAAGGAGCTTTTGGAACCCACGCACCTGGGCATGTCATGGCCAAGAAGATTTTAAGGGCAGGATACTTTTGGTCCACAATGGAAACTGATTGTCACCAGTACGCCAAAAAGTGCCATAAATGCCAAATTTATGATGATAATATCCACGTATCGCCCGCACCTCTCAGTAACCTGGCTACACCATGGCCGTTTTCTATGTGGGGCATGGATGTCATCGGACCCATTGAACCCAGGGCGTCTAACGGCCATCGTTTCATCTTGGTAGCAATTGACTATTTCACCAAGTGGGTTGAGGCGGCGTTTCATCAAGAAAAATATTATATGTCGATACGGTATCCCTCATAGGCTCATTACTGATAATGGGACCAATCTCAATAATAAAATGATGGAGGAGTTATGTCAGGACTTCAAAATTCAACACCACAATTCCTCCCCGTACCGACCAAAGATGAATGGTGCAGTAGAGGCAGCCAATAAGAATATCAAGAAAATCGTCCAGAAAATGGTAGTAACCTACAAAGACTGGCATGAGATGCTTCCCTTCGCCTTACACGGATACCGAACGTCGGTACGAACCTCCACAGGAGCTACCCCGTTTTCCCTCGTATACGGAATGGAGGTCGTACTACCAGTAGAGGTCGAAATACCCTCTCTACGAGTTATTATGGAAGCAAAATTGACAGAAGCTGAATGGGTCCAAAGTCGGTACGATCAGTTGAACCTAATCGAAGAAAAACGGCTGGATGCCATATGTCGAGGGCAAGCTTACCAAAAGAAGATCAAGAAAGCCTACGACAAGAAGGTCAATCCTCGCACTTTCCAAGAAGGGGATCTGGTGATAAAGAAATTGCTTCCAGCCCAGAAAGACAAAATCGGGAAGTGGACAGCAAACTACGAAGGACCCTTTGTGGTCAAGCGAGCCTTCTCAGGAGGGGCCCTTATCCTCACCAACATGGATGGAGAAGAGCTCCAATATCCTGTCAACTCGGATGCGGTAAAGAAATACTACGCTTAAAGACATTGCTCATAACCCGTCAGGATGAAAACTCACAAAGAGCGTCCTAGGCAAGAGATAGGGTCTATATTCCTCGCTAGGACACGTCCTAGGCAAAAATTAGAGGTTTCAAAAAAAAACAAAACAAAAAAAAGAGAAAAGAGAGCAATGATTACCTTAGCCGAAAACCGCAAAGGCGACTAAGGTAATACCTCCACAAAAGCAAGCAGACTTCGTATAGTCTTCACTCCGGATTCGAGCATCTCGACTGAAGGGACCAGGAAAAACGGGGAAACAAAGATCACATACATGGTTGTGGCACCCTCATACAGTTTAGCCAACCCTGGCCAACCTTGCTTACAAATTCTTTTGTAAATCCCCATGTAAAAATAAACCATCTGTTTATACCAATAAAAATTGTCTTTTCTTCCCTTTACCTACTTGTGTGAATGCCTCTGTATTAACGAAATATGAGCATGCATAAAACAAGCAATTCAAGAAAGCATAAAAACAAGACGAATGACACCAACCAAAGCCCACCAAAATATCTCAGGCAAAAATCAAAACCCTCTAGATCGAAAACCTGCAAAGGGCGGTCTAGGCAAAAGATAGTGTTAAAACAAAAAGTACAAAAGAATAGAACAAAAAGAAGAAAGTACCAGTCGCTTTCTAGATGCTCTCAACTAAAATAACTTGCATCAATAGCATCCACACACAAGTAGTCGCACAAAACGACTTTGTCAAAAATGAAAGAAATAAAAATTACTTCAGATAAAAAAAAACAAAAAATGAAAAGCATTCATGCATGTAAGGAGACTAGCTCCATGATTGTGATTGAAAACAGGATCATCAAGACCAACTCTCCAAATAATGCCCTCAAGAAAACAGAGCAAGTCGTCAATCAAGCGACTCATCAAAATAAGAGCTACAGTCATCATTCTTCTACCCAATAAAATAGGGCACAATCATCAGACATCATAAAAGAAAAGCCGACGGAAAGGCTTAGCCACTGCATGAGTCATCGAGCACACTCACCCAAAGTCTCCTCCACACTCCCCAATGGAGAATAAAGGCTTCAAGAGCCCATCATCATCAACAATCAAAAGAGTCCAATCTCCATACCAACAAGGGCTCAACAAAAAAAAGGGGAAAAAAAAGAAGAAAACTCTTGCATCCCCCCAGAGGATGTCCAAAAGAAAAGGTAACAACAGAGAAGGCCGAATAAAAATCCTCAAGTGGATCTCCTAAAAAGTCTACAAAAAAGAATCAGAAATTCCCATCCTCCGGTGGAATAAGAGCTTCACAAGTATAGCTCGCATCAACATCAATCAAGGAGCCAAGACTCCATTCCTAGAAAAGAAAAATCAGATCTCCAGGAAGTCAACTAATTCCCTGGTGGATCACTAAAGAAATAAAACGTCATCCCTAGTGGACCCCCCCCCCAAAAAATAAGGGAAAAAGCCAGCGTAATAAAAAGAGACTAAAAAGTAAAAAGGCTTACGCATTATCCCCATAAAAAAACCAGATTTCAAAATCGCGATAAAAAAGAGATAAATCGCGAAAAAAAAGGCGAAATCAATCCTAACTTTTAGGCAATCAATAAAATCCCTAAGTGGGTCACCATAGAAAAGGGGAAATCAAAATTAGATCCCCGGGAAGGCAACCAATTCTCCGGTGGATCAATAAAAAAGAAAGAACATCCCAATGAGCCTATTGCAAAGGCAAAACTTCATATTCATCCTCAGAATGTCATTTGCCTATGCATAGGCAAGACCTGGCAAGCATGCAAGAGCCAGTATCCCCATATCTGCCTAGTCAGAGGCAAAACAAATGAAACCAAAAGTCTTCACTTCCGATTAAGCGTCTGCCTACTTAGAGGCATTACCAGAAACTGAATAGGATATCCGCCTACTCAAGAGGCGTCACTCAGATCAACAAATCCCCAGAGGATTCCTGCCTACCTAAGAGGCACTCATCAAAAATCCTCGACGCAGACCGAACGACCAAATCAACGATGAGAGAACACATCTCAACAGCCGGCGCATGAGCTACCCGAGCAGTAAGCCGCCACTACCACCAGTCCTACGCAGTGGACTGTACCAGCCTGATAGGGGGTTCATACCTATCAACCAACACACAAGGAGTATCTGATCGGCGCATGAGCCACCCGAGCAGTAAGCCGCCACCACCACCAGTCCTACGCAGTGGACTGTACCAGCCTGATAGGGGGTTCATACCTATCAACTTGCGCACGCACTGCGCCTGATCTGCGCTCGAGCCAGATCAGTAAGTCGCACTACCACCCTGATGGGGGGTTCATACCCATCCAGTCCCACACAACGGACTGCAACTACCAGCCTGATGGGGGGTTCATACCCATCCAGTCCCACACAACGGACTGCAACTACCAGCCTGATGGGGGGTTTATACCCATCAACCGAAGGATCGGCTACCTTTAGAAGGAGTATCCTGAGGTTCTACCACATGTTAACTAAAGGGATCGGTTACGTCAGAAGTAGTATCCTAGAGGTGCACAACACAACATTTTCCCCAGAAGATCAACCGCCGCAAGACGGGACATCCGAAGGGTAACCGGGCAAGAGGGTCAACTCCTTTACCTTCCTGTCAATCTGTCTGGCACAACAGGCCAACAGCCGACTAGTCAGGTAAAGGGGGGGCAACTGTAGACCCCAAATCTTGCCCGGCCTCCAAATAAAGAGTAGACGACCTCCTATTCGAAGATGGACGAAGCCTAACAAGTCACTAGGAGAGACTATTAGGCCCCATACTAGGATAGGAGGGATTTTCGGCACGCAAATAAGGTTTCTCGCCTTTTTGGGGACGAGACCGCCGTCTCGCCTCATGCAAGTGGCGAGACCGCCATCTCGTTTGGCGAGACCGCCGTCTCGCCACCTGCGAGGGCGAGACGGCGGTCTCGCCACTTTGGCATGACGAGACGGCGGTCTCGCCACTTTGGCATGACGAGACGGCGGTCTCGACCCTGTCAGACGAGATGGCGGTTTCGACCTGTCAGGCGCAAAAAACTATAAATAGGGGGCTCCCTCCCCTCATTTTCACACACCACACAGAGCTTTCTCCCCCTTCTCAAATCACTAGTTTCTCTCTCTAGAATCCCTCCGACGCATTTTCGGAGCTTCTGAGTGTCTTTAGAGTGTTTTTCGAGTGTTCCGAGAGGTTTTCCGGCGCTATAGAGCGAAGGGCTGCCACAAAGCACCCTCTTTTTAAAAGAATTAATACAAAAGCGTGCTTCAGAGGTTCATATTCTCCCACTCTACTTTTATCGCTTTAATTTTAAATTATGCAATAGATACTAGGGCCATGTAGTCGTAATTATAAATTCCACAGAATAAAAGGGTAAAAGCTTATTTTTCTGGTTTAATCATTTACATAAAGCTGGCCTATCATAGGGAACCCGAAAGGGGCGTCGTAAAGGAACTAATACTTCCTTTACACGTAACTAACTCCCTTACCCAACTCTGGTTCTAGTGACCAAAGTTGGTTTTTTCGAAAACCGACGCCTTTTAATTCCTTTTCCGATGTTTCCGATAAAAACATCGGTGGCGACTCCACAGAACCTTTCAAAACTAGCTTTCAAATTAGTTCGGTTATCGGACAATCCAAGAGCGCCTTTTCGAAAATCTCGCCCCTAGGTTCAGCCCGGTTATCGGACAACCTAAAGGCGTTGTAACCACCAACAAATAACGCGAAAATTGGAAAGTCGGAACCATCGCGTCGCTCCGACCACCTCTCTTTTTTTTACGGCAGCGACACCCCTACGAATGAAATAAAGTTGTACCGTGGAGATACGGAGAATCTTCACCAATAAAAGAGGACATCACGAATATAGCTGGAATTGGGGGCATGACTAGAAGTGGAAGAATCTACTCCCCCAAGGACTCACAAGAAGATGTCCTCAAAAATAAGGGAAAAAATAAAAAGACCGAAGAAAAAGAAAATAAGGAATCCAAGGAGGAGACAAAGGAATTACTCCAGTTTATAAGGGAAAGCGAGTATTCCATTATAGATCAGCTCAATTATACACCTGCAAATATAACATTACTATCTTTGATGATGAGCTCGGAATCGCACCGAAACGCCCTGCTGAAGGTCTTGAGCGAAGCGCATGTACCTCACTCCATATCCCAAGAAAAAGTTGAGAGGATCGTCTGTCACATCATGGCAAGCAATCACCTCACCTTCACAGAGGAAGAACTCCCCCTCGAGGGATCTAACCATAACAAGCCCTTGCACATCTCAATCAAGTGCAAGGAGTACCTCATCGCCAAAGTTCTTGTGGATAACGGGTCCTCCTTGAACGTGATGCCCAAGTGCACACTAGACAAGTTGACTATCCAAGGAACCCGTCTGCGCCCAAGCAGCACTATCGTTCGAGCCTTCGACGGATCCAAACGAGAAGTAGTGGGAGAAGTGAATTTGCCAATCCAAGTTGGACCCACTATTTTCAACGTCGATTTCCATGTAATGGACATTACTCCAGCATACAATTGTCTCCTCGGCAGGCCTTGGATCCATGACGCTAAGGCAGTTCCTTCAACGCTCCACCAGAAAGTCAAGTTCATAGTGGATGACAAATTGGTCACGGTCCAAGCAAAAGATGATATCCTGATCAGTGGACCGTCCACCCAACCTTATGTGGATGCGGCTGAAGAGGCCCTTGAAACATCTTTTCAAGCGCTCAAAATTGCCAATATAGAGCGACTTCCCAAAAACACCAAGGTAGCCCGCATGATGATGAAGCATGGTTACCATCCTAACCAAGGACTGGGGGCAGATGCCCAAGGCATAAGGGAACCCCCAGAATTCAAAGACAATCCTTACAAGTATGGCCTAGGATATGACCCTACTAAGGGCCGACCGGAAAGAGGAAAAGGGAAGTCTCCCCTCCGCACACTCAAGCAAATTTTCCGAAGTGGAGGGGTGCAAGCATCAAGAGCTACCCTAGTCATTAGGAAATCTTTTTCTTCATTTAAGGGATGTAAACCCCATGATTGTTAGAGATTATCCCCCGGGGCTAGCCCAACCCCCGGGCATTTTAGGGCACATTTTCCCTTATTAATTAATAAAGAATACTTCTTACAATTTGCTTCTCTTCTTGCTATTTCTGACTAGACCTCACAATAACCTTGTCTAAGTAAACGAAAAAATAAAAAAAGGAAAGAAGAATAAAAAGCGCGTCCAAATAACCAAAATTTACCATTGCCATTACAATCAAGTTAGTTGATTAGAAGCATCAAATAAGGTTTTACCTCACCATCAAGAAAGTCATGCTTCGCCAATATTGTGAAAAAAATATAATAAAAAAAAAAGAGAAAAGCCCATAGAAGCCAAAAGGCCAAAAGAAAAGGGGCAAAATACCCGGTAGGAAACCCACTAAGGGGGCTACGCAAAAGATAGGGTCAACCCGGTAGGACACCCGAACAAAAATAAAGGGTAGCCTAGGCAAAAGTTAGGGTTACAAAATAAGGTCCGCTAGGATTCCCCAAAAGTACAAAGGAAGGAACCTAGACGAAAGATAGGGCCAAAACACAATATCCTAGTTTGAAAACCCGAAGGGCGATCTAGGGAAATCAACTAGCCATAAAAAGAAATGGAAATAAAGCTAAAGCGCAAGTACAAAAAAGGGGGAAACGTTTGCTTAGACGAAAAACTTAAACACCTAAGCCTAACCCTAAGCCAACCATTCTTACAAAAACCTATTTCTAAATAAAAATCAACCTTCTGAAACACAAGCCATTGAATTTACCTCTTTACTTCTTTTCTCTTGACCCTCACAACAATATTCTAATAATTAATTTGGGAATATGGAGGCGTATAGTCAACAAGAGGATTGAAACCCCTAGAGTGGAGAAAAAGAGACACCACATGGCAAAGAGTGCTCTACAAAAAAAAAAAAAAGAAAAAAAAGGAAAGAAAAAAGTTATCCTTCGGTCACAAAAATCCGGCATGGTACAGCCAAATGCAAGAACACAGATCAGAGGGCTTTCGACGCTACGAGACACGTCAGTGCAATCCTTCTGAAAAATTAACTGAAATAGGCATTATAGGACATCAAACATGAAAACATTGCATGCATAAAATATGTTTTTGAACCAGGTCCTATTTTACATTCAAAGAAAAAAATATATATATAATTAACCGAAAATTCGAGACGGCCGTCAGCGCTTTCCAGACCGCCATCTCGGTCCTCAGCAAATCGAGACCGTCGTCTCGACCAACGAGACCACCGTCTCGACTTAGGCGAAAATGAGACCGCCTTCTCGCTTGGCGAGACAGCCGTCTCGTTTGAACCCAAAGTCGAGACGGCCATCTCGAGATCCCAAACGACCGTCTCGACCTGCGCAAATTCGAAACTGCCGTCTCGACTTCCCAGACGGCGGTCCCGAATCAAATTTTTTCCCTATATATAGGGAGGGCGCTTGGAGGGTTCCTCACAACTCCTCTGCACCCCAGAACCTCCAAATCTCAGATCTCTCACTGCAAAGCACTTTCTGGCCAATATGTTCCGTGGAAATCCATCAAGGAAGAGGAGAGGTGCTGCTGGCCCTAGCAGTTCCTCAGCGCCGATCCCCCAGGACCCTACTCGGCTCTCTCCGTCGCACCAGGCTCGGCTTGAGCATATCCGGGGGTACACATGGCACCCCATGCTCAAGTTGGACTTCGGCATCCTCGAAGAGTTCGGGTGGGAGGACGATGTCTGGGCCCACATCGACAGCGTAGGATGGGGTTTCTTACTGCAGGCACCACCCACCCACGTGTACCCTCAAGCGGTACTGGAGTTCTTGGCCTCCATCTCCTACGCCGAGACCCCTGCCATGGTCCCGGGCCTGTCACCTACGAAAATGGTGACGTACTTTATGGGTGGGACGTACCGGACCACCACCCTTGACGAATTCAATGTGAGCATTGGGTTCATCCGGCCCGAGGACGTACTAACTCGGGAGTATCGGGAGGCCATCTGCTCGCGCCCCACCAACCTCACCGCCGGCGAAATGTGGGAGGAGCTCACCAGGTCGCCCACGCTGCCCACACTGATGAAGGGTTCAGCACTCCCCCCGCCCCTCCGCATTTGCCACAAGCTGCTAGCGGGGACTATCCACGGGAGGAAGGAGAGTCAGGGTAAGGTAACCCTCCCTGATCTTTTTGCTCACTACTGCATGAGCCAGAGGCGTCGCTGCAACCCTGGCTACTTTTTCCTGAGGGCCCTTAAGGACTTCGGGAGCAGACCAGTGGGAGCCGTCCTCATGGCTCCTCTTATCACTCCCCTGGCAGAGAAATGGGGGTGCGCTGCCCGGGAAGAATTGGCCTCCAGCTTACGACCCGAATCCATCAACGGGTCGATTTTGGTCAGCATGGGGATGCTGATGTGCCGCAGGACCCAGCTGGTCCTCCATCCATCGCTGGACTTCACCTTGGACCTCCAGGACATCGTGGCGATGCACGATCTCCTGACACCTCCCGACTTCCAACAACAGCAACAGCAACAGTACACCGACGAATTTGCTGGCATGAACCGCAACATGAACGATCTTCGCCAGCAGTTCGACCAGATGTCTGTGCGGCAAGAGCAGATGTCCCTAAGGCAGGAAGCCTTTGATACAAGACTGGAGACAATCTACCAGTACCAAGAAGGGATGCGGCAAGACTGGGCGACATTCCAACAAGAGTACCGCGATGAGATCCGGGACCAAGCAGAGTTCTGGAGACACATGTACCAGCAATTCCCTTCCTACGGATCGTCTCCAGATGATAGTCCATAGGGATAGTGCTCATAGAATAGGGCTGTTGTAATAAAAATATTGTATGAATAAAAGTTTTTATTCCATGCATCTTTTCGCTACCTCTTCCAAAAAAAGTCAGCGTAACAAAAAAGGCTAAGAGTAAAAAGACATACGCTCAAGAAAAAAGCCGAAATCCGAAATCGCGAGAAAAAAGAGATAAAACCGCGAAAAAAGGCAGGATTAAAAATCGCCTCTGTAGACCCCTAATTTTGCCCGGTCTCTCAAAATAAAAGCTAGAGGAACTTCGCCCGAAGATGGAGTTCATCCGGCTTCCCAAAACGAGAAGGACCTCCCACAACAAAAGATGGAGTTCATTCATTCACACAATAAAAGCCAAAAGAGACTTCCTACACAAAGACAAAGCTCGCTCGGCATCTTAATGAAGGTCAAGAAGACTTCCTATATGAAGATAAAGCTTCAACGGACACACATCGGCGTCAATCTATGTCCGAAAAAGGAAAGGAAAGCTTCCCGGGGTCCCGGAACGCGAAAACTGGACAAAACAGGCCGAGACCACCGTCCCAGAGTTGGGACGACCGTCCCAACTGCCATTTTACAGTTGGGACGCGCGTCCCGCATGTGGGACGGCCGTCCCAAACCCAATTTAAGTGGGACGGCCGTCCCGGACCCCCAGGTGGTCCCGCTCGTGTAAATTTGCCATTTGGGACGGCCATCCCGGTCCGGACGGCCGTCCGGACCCCGGTGGTCCCGCTCGTGTAAATTTGCCATTTGGGACGGCCATCCAGTCCGGACGGCCGTCCCAACCCGGACGGCCGTCCCAAAGTGCGCCAGCAGCGAAAACTATAAATAGGAGGCTCATTTGCCACTTTTTCAGAACAACAGACACTCCAGAAGAGCTCTGAAACACTCAGAGCACTTATCTACTTCTCTCCCTCTCTCGAATGATCTTTCCGATTGCCTTAAATAGGTAACAATCGGTTAAGGAATTATATTCCGGCATTTGATTCTTCTTTAAATTTTTAGTGGAGTCAATCTTGTATTGGTGAGGAGAGTCTGTATAGAGAGAGGGGTTGCCAAAACGCAGCCTCATAGTTCGAGATTCTCAATATAAAGCTTGCTACGGAGGTTCTTTTCAATTCCCTTCTCTTTTATTGCTTTATTTATTGTTTTATTTTATTTATTATGTCATGTAGAATAAAATCATGTAGATAGCCATTTTAATATCTCTTTTATTGCTTTATTTAGCTTTATTTATATAAAATTATGTAGATAGTCATTTCAATATTATGCAATAAAATAGGGTAATCGCGTAATTTCTCATAATCTTCACTTGATGAATTAATCCGTCATAGGGAACCCGAAAGGGGCGTTGTGGGGTGCTAACACCTTCCCCACACGTAACTAACTCCCTTACCCAACTCTGGTTATAACGGCCAAGTTGTTTTTTTTTTTTTTATATAAAATCAACGCCTTTGTTTTTCCTTTTCCAATGTTTCTGGTCAAAATATTGGTGGCGACTCCATAAGAACCCCTTTTCGAAAACCTTGCTTTTATTAGAGGATAATTCAATTGTCAAACACCTCGGAAGCAATGAACACATTTTAAAACAAATACGCGAGTCTAAACCATCTTTTCGCGACCGCTCGCATAAACGTTCGAGACGTCCTCAGACGTCGGAAAGGGACGGCGGCGACAGATGGCGACTCCACTGGGGAAGTCCGAGAGTTGATCCCATTTAGTGACGGATAAATTCAAACTAAGCAAAGATTTGAAATTACGTTTTTACCCTTCCGTATGTTTTTATTGTATGGCTTTAAATAACTCGTTGTATGATTATTTCGCAATTGTTTGAAATATAAATTGCACACAACAGTCCCTCTATACCCGGGGGCAAGAGTGAATACCTATAGGGAGTGGGTGGCAGATACGATCGGTTAGTTGGCACACGGGGCTACTACCGTTGTCGGAAAACCACCAACTCAAGGTGATAACTCTCTTCTTTTGGTCTAAGGGTGTCGACACGGAGTTCCGTGCATGACCCGAGGATTGAGAGTTGAGAGGTCCCTATAATGGGGGCACCTTGGGGACCTTTGGCCTTGGTGAGAACAGTTAGAACCACCTAAACCAAGCACGTTTCTGCAGGAAAACCCTACCTTGTGATTAAATACGCGTGGCTCTGCTCGTGGATGTATGAATTGTGTGTGCATACGTTTGCTGCATTTGTATTGATGCATTAGCATAGGGTAATCATACAACAAACAAAAAAAATGAAAAAACCTAGAAATCACAAAAAGTGATAAGATAAAAGACCTTTATCTCGGACAGTCTTCAGTTAAGCTAGCCTGGTTTCAGGTTCTTTGTAAGCTAAGTAGCCACGTTGACCGACAGAAGAGATAAAGAGTCATAAAAAAATATAAAAACGAATGAAAGCCATAAAAATGCCTTTTTATAATAAAAAGATTTTTGACAAAAGTCGTATCATTCATACCATATCATCCAATAAGTGGTAAAACTAAGAGAGAAAATAATTGCAGCATGCTCATCATTTTAATAAACCCCTAAAAAATGGGTCTTATAGACGTTTTTTGGGAAAATTACTGGGCCAAATCGCCTTTGGCATTTGCAACTTGGTTCTTCACCCTTTTCTCTTCGTTTTGACATGCTGTGCGTCCAAATCGGACAACCCAGTCAAAAGTTATGCCACTTTCAATATCTGTTGTCATAAAAAAAATATTTTTGTAGTGCATACATAAACACATTCATTCTAGGATACACCAATCATTTAAAAAACTATAATAAAATTGTTAAAATCATTTAGAAAGTGGCTGGTCTTCCGCCCGTCCTCACTCGTGCTCAGAAAGCCAAGAAGATGGAACATCTGGAAGAACAAAATAGAAAGCTTACTACTGAGCTTAACACGCTGAAAGAGCAAATGGCTCAAATGTTAGAAATGATGCATCAACAGAATCTTCATCGAGAGGGTCCTCAGAATGGACAAGCCTCTCACCAAGAAGAAGAAGAGGAACCTCAAAATGAGCACGATCAATCTGACACAAGAACAGTACATATTCATGCTCCTGAAGTATCAAAACAACAAATCACTGCTCTTGAAGAGAGGCTGAGAGCCATGGAAGGTCATAACTTTGATATAAAAGAGGCGGCTGATATGTGCCTCGTCAAAAATATCCAATTCCCTAACAAGTTCAAAACTCCGGATTTCCCAAAATACATGGGAACGACCTGTCCAAGAAGCCATCTTACAATGTACTGCCGTAAGATGGCTGCACATGCTGATAATGAAAAACTCCTGATCCACTGCTTTCAGGAGAGCTTGGCTGAATCAGCTTTAAACTGGTATATGCAACTAGAAGGAGGGCAAATCCAAACCTGGAGACATCTGGCAGATGCGTTTCTTCGTCGTTATAAATACAATATTGATCTGACCCCTGAAAGAGCAGATCTACAATTATTAAGCAAGAAAAACAATGAATCCTTCAAGGCATATGCCCAAAGATGGAGGGAATTGGCAGCACAAGTGGAACCTCCTCTATCCGACAAAGAAACCACATCCATGTTCATCAATTCTCTAACTGGTCCCTATTATGACAAAATGATAGGGAACACATCAACACTTTTCGCAGATGTGGTAACCATCGGTGAAAGAATAGAGCAAGGACTGAAGAGCGGAAGGATTGCACAACCTTCCTCTTCTAATGCATCATTCAACAAGTCCTTTGGCCAGAAGAAGGAAGGAAGCGTAAATGCCATTAACCTTGCTACTCCTTCTCCTTCTTCGCCACCAGCTGGGCAGTCACGCAGACAACAGAAGAAATTCACCCCCATTCCAACCTCTTATGGGAGTCTGCTGCCAAAGCTGTTAGAGGCCAAACTCCTAACACGTATCCCTCTGAAGAAGAAAGATCCACCTTACCCCGGTTGGTACAAGCTCAACGAAAAATGTGATTACCACTCAGACGCTCCTGGGCATTCCGTGGAAGATTGCATCAACTTAAAATATAGGGTTCAAGAATTATTGAATACCGGGCAGATTACTTTCGATACTCCCGACCCTTAGGTGGATGACAAGCCTCTATCACAACCAGAACAGTAAGCCTGGGTAGAGAAGACCAGCTGATTAGGGCTCCTCATCAAAAAGTATAAATAAATAAAAAAAAAAGCTTCCGATGTATCTCTCGTGATCCCCTCCCATGATCACGAGATTTTTTTTGGTTAAAGTGGGCTTTGTAAATATTTTCTTTTCATCAATACAATGAGGCATTTTCATAATATTCATATGCTTCTCATTCTTTTCTCTCTCATTCCAAAATAATTGAATAAAATCTACACCCAAATATAGACCATATAAACAGTCATGTCTGTGATTGAAAACTCTCTGCGGGATCTAAAAGCCGAAGGCGAATGGATTAAGTCAGACAGTGAGGAGGGGACCATTTCCCCGGACATGCAAAGACTGTTGGAAAAATAAGCTCAATGGATATAGCCCAGGACGAGGGCTTGGAAAGGATGCTCAAGGAATAAGAGAGCCACTAGATTTTAAGGATAATCCTTGAAAGTACGACCCTACAAAAGATCAAGTCGTACAAAGAAAAGGGAAGTCTCCCCTCCAAACCTTAAAGACGATTTTCCGAAAAGGAGGGATATTAGCATCAAGGGTAGCATTAGTCATTAAATGTCCTTCTTCCGATTTTAAGGGATGTAAACCCAATGACTATTAGAGATCACTCCTCGGGGTGTGCCCGACCCCGAGCATCTCTAGGGCACACATTTCCCTGAAATTACAAAAGAATGCTATTCTTACTATTTGCTTCTCTTCTTGCTAAACATATCTATACCCCATTAAATAACCAATGTTTAGACAAACGTTTTGTTCAAAAATGCGTCAAAATAATCAAAACGCCATACACAAAATGAAGCCAAAGTTAACATGATTGATTAGCTAGAGACACGAATAAGAAAATCGTGTTTTGACAATATTTGAGAAAAGAAATTATTATTAAAAGAAGCCCGTCAAGGTCAAAGGCCAAAAAGATAAAAGGGCAAAATCCTAGGCAGACTAGGAATGTTAATCAGTCATAAAGTAATCAGCTGAAGACGCTACCTCATTAAAACAAAACGTTTGTTTGAACTAGCCTAAACACAGACCAACCTTGGCTAGCCATTCTTACAGAAACCTTTATTACAAAAATATCCCTCTAAAACACAAGCCTTTGCAATAAATCCCTTTCTTTCTATTCTCTTGACCCTTCATCATAAAGCATTCAAGTAATTGACTGGGAAATGTGGAAATATGGTGATCAATAGGAGGATTGAAATCCCTAAGGAAAGGAAGAGGGGCATTGACATGACAATTGCTCTACATTCAAAAGGATTACTCTTCGGTTATAGCAAAGATCCGAGACGGAAAATCGGTACAGCTAATTGACAAAAGCACATGATGATGGAAGTAAACTTAACAGAAGCTGAATGGGTTCGAAGCCGATATGACCAGCTAAAACCTTATTAAAACAGCTGAATGTTATAGGTCGGGACAAGCCTATCAAAGGAAAGTCAAAAAGGCTTATGAAAAAAGGTCAACCCTCACATTTACCATAAGAAGGATTTAATGGTAAATAAGTTGCTTCCAGCCCAAAAGGATAAAATTGGAAAATGGGCAGTGAACTACGAAGGACCCCTTGTGGTCAAATGAGCTTTCTCGGAAAGGGCTCTTATCCTCGCCAATATGGATGGAAAAGAACTTCGACACCTAATCAACTCCGGTACGGTGAAGAAGTATTATGCTTGAAGACATTGCTCAAAACCCGTCAGGAATGAAAACCCGTAAAGGGCATTCCTGGGCAAAAGATAGGGTCTATATTCCTCGCTAGGATACGTCCTAGGCAAAAAGTAGAGGTATATAAAAAAAAAAAAAACTAAAAACTAAGAGCAATGGTTACTTTAGTCGAAAACCGAAAAGGCGGCTAAAGTAACATTCTTCCAGAAGCAAGCAGTCTACATGATCTT
Source organism: Sphenostylis stenocarpa (assembly GCA_963425845.1). Taxonomy (NCBI): domain Eukaryota; kingdom Viridiplantae; phylum Streptophyta; class Magnoliopsida; order Fabales; family Fabaceae; genus Sphenostylis; species Sphenostylis stenocarpa. Next base: position 55,685,305 of record OY731406.1, read on the forward strand.
CACTCTGAGCTCAGGCATCTCAACTAAAGCAATTAGGAGAACCAGGGGGCAGATATCATGGACATGACTGTTTAAGCCTATACAGTATAGCCAACCCTGACTACCCATTCTTCTAAATACCTTTTGTAATCCTTCTGTAAAAGAAATAAACTTTTGCTCATTTATCAATAAAATTCCCTTTTATTTCCTTTCTCTTGACCAAATATTATGGAAATGCCTCTTTATTGATAAATCATAAATATGCGCAAAGACTTTTAAGATCAAGCATGCATCTAAAAAGAGGAAGCATATAAAAATAATAAGAAAAGAACAAATGCCTGCTAGGATATTTTTAGGTAAAAATCAGGGTAGCCTGCTAGATCGGAAATCCCAGAATAACGGTCTAGGCAAAAGATAAGGCAAAAGCCCCCTAAGATATTCTAGGCAAAAATTAAGGCAGCCCGCTAGATCGAAAAACCGTAAAAGGCGGTCTAGGCAAAAGATAGGGCTAAAACCAAAAGATGAGTAAAAAAATGAGCCCATCTTCATGGTCATAAAGGAGGAGCCCATCGGCGTATTCATAAGAAGCCAACAGGAGAAGGCTAGTTACTTTCTAAATGCATCAAAAATAAATAAACAAATAGATTGCATTTAGGTCATCCATACACAAAGTAGTTGCATAATACGACTTTGTCAAAATCAAAGAAAAATTAATTTTCTTCAAATAAGAATATTAAACATGCATATAAGGAGGCTAGTCTCCATACTTGTGATTGAAAACAGGAGGCGCCAGAATCCAGCCTCAAGGAAACTAGCTCTAACCTTCTATCCCAATAAAAGAAGGTACATCGAAGAAAAAAAGCCAACGGAAAGGCTCAATAATCCCCAAGCGGATCCTTGCCTACTCCAAAGGCAACACAAAAATTCAGCATCACCACATGAATCATCAAACATAAATCATTTGAAGCCTCAATCAACATCCTTCCACCAATAAAAGAAGGAAACCATCAAAAAAGCCAACGGAAAGGCTTGATCATCCCCAAGAGGATCCTTGCTTACTCCAGAGGCAAGACAAAAAGATTATCTCACGACTCAACTAAGTCACCACATGAGTCATCAAGCAAACTCATGCAAGAGTCTCCGCTTCATTCCCCGAAGGAAAATAAGGACTACACAAGAGTCCATCAAAGAAAATACGGAGTCAAATCCTCCATATCCACCAGGGGGCAACAAAAAGAAAGAAAAAGAAAAACTTTCATTCCCCAAAATGAGGCCACAACGAAAAAGGCCAAATAAAAAACTCCAAGAAGAATATATCAAGAAAAGTCTACAAAAAGACAAAAAGAGGAAAACAAAAATTTCTCCATCTTCCAGCTCAGATAAGAAGCCTCACAAAGTCAGAAGCTCAAAACTAATCAAGGATTAGACCCCCAAGAGAAAAATTCCCCAGGGATCACCAAAAAGAAAAGAGAAAAAATATCTTTTCATCCAAAGAAAAAGCCAATGTGCATAAAAGGCGCACATACAAATCCATTCCCCAGCAGAAATAAGAGTATAGGCAAAGCCAGCTCAAACAACAAACATCCAACAAGGAGTCAAAAACTCAATTCCTCCCTAGGGGGGCAATTCAAAATAGATCCCCGGAATGAAATTAATTCCCAGTGGATCATCAAAAAGAAAAATCCCCAACGAGCCTACCAAATGAAGGCAAAACTACAAGTTTATATCCTCGGGAATCGCGTATAAATTCCCAAATACAGATATCCCCAGTGAAAAGCAAAGTCTTCACTTCCAACAGCAAGCGAAAGCCAATATCCCCAAGAAACGGGAAATCGGCCTATTCGGAGGCGAAAAACAACAAGTAAAAAGCCTTCACCACTATTGAAGCACCCGCCTAATCAAGAGGCACAATAAAAAAATCAACAAAATCCCCAAGTGGGTTCTTGCCTAAACAAAAGGCACAATCAACAAAAAGCTCAAATCCCCAGAGGATTTCCGCCTGATCAAGAGGCGCAACCAAACAAAAATCTCACCAAGTGGATTTCCGCCTAATCAAGAGGCGCAACTAATAGAAATCAAAATCCCCAAAAGGATTCCTGCCTAAAAAAGAGGCAACCAACAAAAAATCCCCGGTTAAGACCGGATGGCTAAAAGAAAAAGCCAAAACAATGAAATCCCCGGTAAAACCGGATGACTAAAACAAAAAAAAAAGTCAAAAAGAAAATCAATCACTCCCCATGGAATAGGCACATGATCAGAGACAATAAGCCGCCAACACATCTCAAAAAACCGGATGAGGGTTTGTACTCATCAAAAGATTGACTGCCAAAAAGAGAATCCTAAGAGCCTTGCAAAACGGGGCTTGTCAGAGAGTTTAGCAAACTCGAACTCAAACATAGTGGGGGAAAGTACCCACAAAAATCTAGCAAATACAGACTCGAACCGGGTGGGGGTTTGTACTCACAAGAGCCTTACAAAAGAAGGTTCGGATCAGATAAGAGTTCATTCTCATCAAACCAGATAGGGGTTGGTACCTATCAAAACTATTCATCATCCAAAGGATCGGCTACCTCTCCAAAGGAGCATCCTGCAAACCGAAGGATCGGCTACTTCTCCAAAGGAGCATCCTCCAAACCGAAGGATCGGCTACCTCACCGAAGGAGCATCCTGCAGACCGAAGGATCGGCTACCTCACCAAAGGAGCATCTTGTAGACCGAAGGATCGGCTACCTCACCGAAGGAGCATCCTGCAGACTGAAGGATCGGCTACCTCACCGAAGGAGCATCCTGTACACCGAAGGATCAGCTACCTCACCAAAGGAGCATCCTGCGCACCGAAGGATCGGCTACCTCACCGAAGGAGCATCTTGCACACCGAAGGATCAGCTACCTCACCAAAGGAGCATCCTACACACCGAAGGATCGGCTACCTCACAAAAGGAGCATCCTGCGCACCGAAGGATCGGTTACCTCACCGAAGGAGCATCCTACAAACCGAAGGATCGGCTACCTCGTCGAAGGAGCATCCTACAAACCGAAGGATCAGCCACCTCTCCGAAGGAGCATCCTAAGGCTTCACACTCGTCAACCACAGGATCAGCTACCGCATCAAAGGAGCATCCTGGAGGTTCACATTCATTATCCGAGGGGTCAGCTACCGCATCAAAGGAGCACCCTAAGGGAAAAATCTTCATTCACTAGCCGAAGGGTCGCCTACCGTATCAAAGGAGCACCCCGAAGCTTCACACATATCGATCGAAGGATCAGCCTCCCCAACGAAGGAAGCATCCCGAAGACAACAAACATAAAATATTTATCATCCGAAGGATCGACAAGGAGCAGACATCCGAAGGATAGCCGAGCAAAGGGTTAACTCCTTCCCCTACCAACTAATTTTGTCGGCATACTAAAACCAACTAATTAGTTAGGCAGGTGAAGGGGGGGCAGCTGTAGACCCCTAATTTTGCCCGGCCTCTCAAAATAAAAGCTAGAGGAACTTCGCCCGAAGATGGAGTTCATCCGGCTTCCCAAAACGAGAAGGACCTCCCACAACAAAAGACGGAGTTCATTCATTCACACAATAAAAGCTAAAAGAGACTTCCTACACAAAGACAAAGCTCGCTCGGCATCTTAATGAAGGTCAAGAAGACTTCCTATATGAAGATAAAGCTTCAACGGACACACATCGGCGTCAATCTATGTCCGAAAAAGGAAAGGAAAGCTTCCCAGGGTCCCAGAACGCGAAAACTGGACAAAACAGGCCGAGACCACCGTCCCAGAGTTGGGACGGCCGTCCCAACTGCCATTTTATAGTTGGGACGCGCGTCCCGCATGTGGGACGGCCGTCCCAAACCCAATTTAAGTGGGACGGCCGTCCCGGACCCCCAGGTGGTCCCGCTCTGTGTAAATTTGCCATTTGGGATGGCCATCCCAGTCCAGACGGCCGTCCCAACCCAGACGGCCGTCCCAAAGTGCGCTAGCAGCGAAAACTATAAATAGGAGGCTCATTTGCCACTTTTTCAGAACAACAGACACTCCAGAAGAGCTCTGAAACACTCAGAGCACTTATCTACTTCTCTCCCTCTCTCGAATGATCTTTCTGATTGCCTTAAATAGGTAACAATCGGTTAAGGAATTATATTCCGGCATTTGATTCTTCTTTAAATTTTTAGTGGAGTCAATCTTGTATTGGTGAGGAGAGTCCGTATAGAGAGAGGGGTTGCCAAAACGCAGCCTCATAGTTCGAGATTCTCAATATAAAGCTTGCTACGTGAGGTTCTTTTCAATTCCCTTCTCTTTTATTGCTTTATTTATTGTTTTATTTTATTTATTATGTCATGTAGAATAAAATCATGTAGATAGCCATTTTAATATCTCTTTTATTGCTTTATTTAGCTTTATTTATATAAAATTATGTAGATAGTCATTTCAATATTATGCAATAAAATAGGGTAATCGCGTAATTTCTCATAATCTTCACTTAATGAATTAATCCCTCATAGGGAACCCGAAAGGGGCATTGTGGGGTGCTAACACCTTCCCCACACGTAACTAACTCCCTTACCCAACTCTGGTTATAACGGCCAAGTTGTTTTTTTTTTATATAAAATCAACGCCTTTGTTTTTCCTTTTCCAATGTTTCTGGTCAAAATATTGGTGGCGACTCCATAAGAACCCCTTTTCGAAAACCTTGCTTTTATTAGAGGATAATTCAATTGTCAAACACCTCGGAAGCAATGAACACATTTTAAAACAAATACGTGAGTCTAAACCATCTTTTCGCGACCGCTCGCATAAACGTTCGAGACGTCCTCAGACGTCGGAAAGGGACGGCGGCGACAGCCTCGACCAACAATTTTCGATGACCAAGCAAGAGTCGAACAACAAACAAAGATCACCCGACCAACCAGCAAGAGTTAGGCGATCATCGCGAAAAAGATCAAAAACAAAGAATCCCCAGCAATCAACAAGCTGGATGAACACTAACAAAATCCACGGCACAGACCGGACAAATCTCAAAAGACGAGAGAACACATCTCAAACATCGGCGCATGAGCTAGAGGAGTAAGCCGCCACCACAGCTAGAGGGTCAGCTACCGCAAGAAGGAGCATCCGAAGGCACAAACACCAGATGGGGGTGTATACTCATCAGGCCTTACAGAAGGGGGCTTACCAGATGGGGGTTCATACTCGTCAAACACCAGATGGGGGTGTATACTCATCAGGCCTTACAAAAGGGGGCTTACTGGGTGAGGGTTCATACTCGTCAAACCAGATGGGGGTTCATACTCATCAGCCGAAAGGATCAGCTACCGCCAGAAGGAGCATCTTGGAAGCGCACCTTTTTCCCAGAAGATCAATCGCCACAAAGACGAAGCATCTGAAGGACAACCGGGCAAGAGGGTCAACTCCTTTACCCTCCAGTCGATCTCCTTGGCACAATAGGCCAGCAGTCGACTAGTCAGGTAAAGGGGGGACAGCTGTAGACCCCAAATCTTGCCCGGCCTCATAATAAAGACCAGAAGATCTCCTTTTCGAAGATGGATGAAGCCTAAGCAGCCATTAGGAGAGACTATTAGGCCCCATACTAGGATAGGAGGGATTTTCGGCACAAAAATAAGGATTTTCGCCTTTTAGGGTCAAGACCGTCGTCTCGGATTCGAGACCACCGTCTCGCCTTGCACAAGTGGCGAGATCGCCATCTCGTTTGGTGAGACGGCCGTCTCACCATTCCTGCAAGGCGAAACGACCGTCTCGATTGGCGAGACGACCGTCTCGACCTTGTCAGATGAGACGGCCCGTCTCGACCTAACAGGCGCGAATCCCTATAAATAGGGGCTCCATTCCCTCATTTCCACATAGTTCTTCACTTCTCTCTCTAGACTTTTCTTCAAATTCTCTCTCTAGACCCCCTCCGAAGCATTTCCAGAGTTTCTAAGAGTTTTCTAGAGCGTTTTCTAAGCGTTTTCGGCATTGTAAAGAGCGGAGGGCTGCCAAAAAGCACCCTTTTCTCAAAGAATTAATAGAAAAGCTTGCTTCGGAGGTTTCTACTTTCTCTCTCTATCTTTTACTGCTTTATTTTAATTATGCAATAGACATTAGGGTCATGTAGTCATAAATTTAAAATTCCGCAAATAAAGGGTAAAAGCGTATTTTCACGGGTTTATTTATTTTAAATAGCTGGCCTATCATAGGGAACCCGAAAGGGGCGTTGTAAAGGAACTGACACTTCCTTTACACGTAACTAACTCCCTTACCCAATTTTGGTTCTAATGACCAAAGTTGGTTTTTCGAAAAACCAACGCCTTTTTATCCCTTTTCTGATGTTTCCGGTGAAAACATCAGTGGCGACTCCAAAGAACCCTTCAAAATTTAGCTCTTAGATTAGCCCGGTTATCGGACAGTCCAAGAGCGCCCTTTCGAAAACCTCGCCTCTAGGTTCAGCCCGGTTATTGGACAACCTAAAGGCGTTGTAACCACACCAATAAAAACACGAAAAATGGAAAGTCGGAAACCATCGCGTCTCTCCGACCGCCTCGTTTTGACGGTGGCGACAACAGTTGGCCAGTAGAATCACTATCAAACACTCTCCTAGTTGTCCTCTATGGGCCTAGGTGTCGTCCAACTATTGTGTTATGACAAAAATGTATGATGTCCTTAATATCAGCATCAACAACACACCTATGAATGATATGATCATTACAAAATCTCCATAGATAAGGGTCATCCCACACAGTATTTTGCATCACTTTTCAGCTTATCAATCTCATGCTTGGATGTAGTCATGGTCAAAACAGCAACTACAAGGTAGTTTGCTATGTCAACAAACCAAGGGATGTTCCCATCTGAACTCAAAGCAAATAAGTAGGTATCAGGGATTGTCCAGCGAGGAAATCACATCAATCTTGGCCTTCTTGACTTCAATACCTCTCTCGGATATAAGATGACTAAGAATTATACCTTATTTAACCATTAAATGACATTTCTCAAAATTTAGCACCAAATTTGTCTTGATACATTTGTCCAACACCTTTGTTAAGTTGACTGGGCATTCATCAAAGGCTGATTTGTAGGCTATGAAATTGTCCATGAATAGCTGGCCTATCATAGGGAACCCGAAAGGTGGGTGGTGCATTACATAATCCAAAGGGCATCCTCTTATAGGCAAAAGTATCGAAATGGTAGGTGAAGGTAGTCTAGTGCTGATCCTCTTGCTCACTAATCTCTCAATTGTTTGATCAATGAATGAAACGAGAAAGTGATCCTTCTTACTGACCTAGTTAAGCCTTCGTTAATCCATAGAGACTCTCCCTTTGTTTGGCAACCGAGTAGCAATCATCTCTTGGCCTTCATTCTGCACAACAATTATCCAACTCTATTTTGGAACAATTTGGACAGGAGATACCCAAGTGCTCTCTGAGATGAGATATATGATGTTGACTTTCAATAGCTAGGTTATCTCTTTTTTCACTACATCAAGGATGGTAGGATTCATCCTTCATTGTGGTTGCCTCACAGGTTTACAAACATCTTCTAATAAGATTATGTGCATGCAAATAGTGGGATTTATCCCAATGATGTCATCTAAGGAGCAACTGAGTACTTTCTTGCACTCTTTTAACACCTTCAACAACTTTTCTTCTTGATTGGGGAGGAGATCACTAGATATGACCACATTTAGTTTTTTATACTCCTTCAAGTAAGCATAATTCAAATGGGATCATAGTGGTTTGAGATCCAACTTCTCAGATTGTTATTGTGGTGTACTTGCTTTGGCATTTGTCTTCGCTCCTGCAGCTCTTGCAAAATATTCAATACTATCACTAATCTCCTTACAGATGATGCAACTTCCATATGTACATTCACATTCAGGACATTCCTCTTGGCTTAAATTCAGAGATTCTAAGAGCTAATCATGGTCAAAATAAACGTTTAGCTCAAGCTCTCCTTCCCCTCGACCTTTAACTGAGCATGTGCTCATCAAGAATAACTTTTCCTCACTAAGCATAGAGTGGGTCTCAATTGGGTGTCTCATGGCCTCAAAAATATTGAACATTACAACTTTCTCTCCAAACGTTAGTGTCATAGTGCTAGTATGCACATCTATCTTTGTTCTGGTAGTCATTAAGAATGGCCCTCCTAGAATTAATTTTGGCTTGTGCGGAAGACCTTCATCATGCATGTCCATGATGTAAAAGTCTCCCGGAAATATTAGTTGATTCACTTTGACAAGTACATCCTCCAATACCCCTAGCGATATGGCCAAGCTTCAGTTAGTTAATTGGATAGTCATGCTAGTGGGCTTTAGTCCACCTTAGTGTAATGTCTTGTAGATGGATAAAGACATTACATTGATTGATGCTCCCAGATCTAGTAAAGTATTGGCTATGTGGAGCTCTCCAATAGTGTAGGAATAGTAAAGGTTCTTGAGTTATCACATTTCTATGGAAAAGTAGCTCGAGATAGTGATGAGACGACCTATGGTTGCTTCTTCCTTAGGCCACTTTTATACGTGTAAATCTCCTTTAAAAACATAACATACCTGGGAATCTACTTGATGGCATCTAATAGTGGTATGTTGATTTCTACCTTTCTAAATTATCGAGCAACTCCTGATACACTTCCAACTTCTTGGAGGAGGATGGTACTCTAGAGGGAAATGGTATTGTTACTTCCCGAGTTGTAGCATGTGAGGTATCCAATGTTTTATACATTTGAGTGCTTCACGTATTGTTGGTGGGTTCTGTCTTCTCTTTAGATGGATCAATAGAGCCTAACTTTTCTACTATATGAAGTTTTTTTTTTTGCTTTGTTTTAAATTCTCGACCACTTCTCAATATGATTCCACTTACATTCTCCCTCGGATTAATCACTGTTTGCGAGGAAAGTGCATTATCACCTTACTACTGTAGTGAATTCATGGTAGTGACCATTTTCCCAATTTGGGTTTGCAAGTCATTGAAGCGTTTCTCTAATTGTGTATTTTGTGTTATCATTTGTTGTGTGAGTTATTTCATCAGATCTTCTAGTGCAGGTCCAAAGTTACCATGTTGCATAGTACCACTTTGGCTTGCCTGTATTGGCACATGGTGTTGATTCGCCTTCTGTCTTATTGATAGAGGTTGATACTTTTGTTGTTGGTGGCCTTGATTGCTCGGTTTGAAATGAATTTTTGGTGGCTAGTTCTAGACAGGACCATATTTCAAGTTGGGATGGTTTCTCCAGCCAAGATTATATATGGTCGAGTACGAGTTGTACTCCTGTTGTGGCTTGTATGAATTTGATTGTCTTTATTGTTGTTGTTTAGGGAATATATTAGCCATTGTTTCCCTAGGTGTCTCCTGAAGTTTAGAGCATGCATCAGTGGAATGATCTACATATGTGCATATCCCACTGTAGACCCCAAATCTTGCCCGACCTCAAAATAAGAGCAGAAGACCTCCTATTTTAAGATGGACGAAGCCTAAGAAGCCACTAGGAGAGACTATTAGGCCCCATAATAGGATAGGAAGGATTTTCTGCATTAAAATAAGGATTTTCACGTTCAAAGGTCAAGACCGTCGTCTCGCTTTTCAGGACCGCCGTCTCGCCATTGCTGCAAGTCGAGACCGCTGTCTCGTTTGGCGAGACAGCCGTCTCACCACTTGCGAATGGCGAGACCCCCCTCCCATTTGGCGAGAAGGCCTTCTCGTTTCTGGAAAATTCGATATCGCCGTCTCGCCAAACGAGACGGTGGTCTCGCCACTTTTGCAAGTCGAGACCGCCGTCCCGAATGGCGAGACGACCGTCTCGACCTGACAGGTGCGAATCCTTATAAATAGTGAGCGCTGCCCCCCTCATTTTACACAGTTCTTCCACTTTCCCTTCTACACTTTCTTCAAATTCTCTTCCTAGAGTCCCTCCGAAGCATTTCCAGAGTTTTTGAGAGTTTTGAGAGATTTTTTATAGCGTTTCGAGAGAGTTTTCGGCGTTGTAAGAGCGAAGGGCTGCCAAAATGCACCCTATATTTCAAGAGTATTAATCAAAACCTTGCCTCGGAGGTTTCTTTACTCTCTCCCTCTATTTTACCGTCTTTATTTTTATGATTAAATTGCATAATAGACATTAGGGTCATGTAGTTGTTACTTTAATTCCGTAAATAAAAGGGTAAAAGCGTCTTTTCAAAAGTTTATTTATAAAATAGCTGGCCTATCATAGGGAACCCGAAAGGGGCGTCGTAAGGGAACTAACACTTCGCTTACACGTAACTAACTCCCTTACCTAAAACTGGTTTTAACGACCAAAGTTGGTTTTCGAAAACCAACGCCTTTTTTACCCCTTTTTCGATGTTTCCGGTAAAAACATCGGTGGCGACTCCATAAGAACCCCTTCAAATTAGTTCTTGGGTTAGCCCGGTTATCGGACAATCCAAGAACACCTTTTCGAAAACCTCGCCTCTAGGTTCAGCCCGGTTATCGGACAAACTAAAAGCGTTGTAACATTACCCATAAAAACGCGAAAATTGGAAAGTCGGAACTATCGCGTCGCTTCGACCACCTCTTTTTGACGGCGACGACAAATGGCAACTCCACTGGGGAAGCCTAATGGATTAAAAGAAGTTTTAACAGATTAAAACTAGACTTTTAACAGATTAAAAGATTATTTTAACAGATTGATTAAACCAGCAGTTTTGAAAATCTTCTATAAAAACAGTTTGGCTTGAACATTTTAAAACACACATTGAAACATCAATCTTTAGCAATCAAACAAGTAAACTTTAGCACTCTTTCAAGAAAGATTCGCACCAGTTTTTGTGAAGTTCTTTGAAATTCTTTCTTGAGGCAAATTGCTTTCTTTTGGAGAAGAAACACACTGCAGAATTGCATAAAACTGGTTTGAGCATTCTAGTTTCTTCTTTTCAATTCTTTACATTCGTTTTGTATTGTTTGGTGCCTGGAATTGTGGGCACTGGTTTCTCTGCAGCTGGAATTTGGTTGTAGAGGTTGTCAAGAACTGGAATTTGGTTCTTGGTGAAAGGTTAGGTGCAGGAACTGGAATTGTGGTTCTTGTTGTAGATTAAGTGTAAGATTGTAATCTGTAAAACATTTGATCTAGTGGAACCCAGCTGGAATTTGGCTGGAGACTGGACATAGCCCTGGTATTGGGTGAACCAGTATAAACACCGGTGATATCTTTCTAAACCTTTCTCCTCTTTTAATTCTGTTGTTGCGTTTATTGTTGATTGATTGCTTTGTGATTCAAGAACAGATCTGAAATCTTATTTTTACAAATAGATAATCTGTTAATTGCAAAAATCTTTCAAAGATCAATTCACCCCCCCCCCTCTTGATCTAAAACTACTTTTCTAACAATTAATTGCACTCGTATTATCACACATCAAAGGTATGTCATTTAAAAATATACTATAATCTTCTAACTGTTGTTTCATCCACAGAATTTGAGCACAACAACTACCAGCTGCAATATATTCAGCTTCAGTTGTAGATAAAGCAACACATGCCTGTTTCTTAGAATGTCAAGATACTAAGGATGAACCTAACAAATGACATGTTCCACTAGTGCTTTTCCTATCAATTTTGCATCCACCATAATCAGCATCAGAATATCCTATTAAACTAGTACAAGCATCAGATGGATACCATAAACCAAAACTAGTAGTTCCTTTTAAATATTTTAAAATATGTTTTACTGCAATTAGGTGAGATTCTTTTGGACAAGCCTGAAATCTAGCACACACACAGATAGAATGCATAATATCAGGTCTACTTGCAGTTAAGTATAACAGTGAACCTATCATACCTCTATACATAGATTGATTAACTTCCAAACCTGATTCATCCTTGTCTAAAAAGCATGAAGTTCCCATGGGTGTGTTAGCTTCCTTTGAGGTGTCCATTCCAAACATTTTAAGGATCTCTTTGCAGTATTTGGTTTGAGAGATGAAAATGCCATCTTTAAGTTGCTTGATTTGAAGTCCAAGGAAGAATGTCAATTCTCCCATCATAGACATTTCAAACTCTCCCTGCATTATCTTAGCAAATTCTACACATAACGAATTATCAGTTGATCCAAAAATAATATCATCAACATATACCTGGACCAATAAGATATGTTCTTTAACTTTCTTTATAAACAGAGTAGAATCAATTTTTCCTCTAGAAAAATCATTTGAAGTTAGGAAACTACTTAACCTTTCATACCAAGACCTAGGAGCTTGTTTCAACCCATATAATGCTTTCTTTAATTTAAAAATATGATTAGGATATTTAAAATCTTCAAATCCAGGGGGTTGCTCCACATAAACTTCTTCTTTAATAAAACCATTCAAAAATGCACTCTTAACATCCATTTGATATAATTTAAATTTCATCAAAGATGCATAAGCAAGAAGTAGGTGTATAGCCTCTAACCTGGACACAGGAGCATAAGTTTCATCATAATCTATACCTTCCTCCTGACAATAGCCTTTGGCAACAAGTCTGGCTTTATTGTTTGTTATGTTTCCATCTTCATCAAGTTTATTTCTAAATACCCATTTAGTTCCAATTACTTGATGTGATTCTTCTCTTGGAATTAATTCCCAGACTTGATTCCTTTTAAATTGGTTAAGTTCTTCTTGCATTGATATGCACCATTGGTCATCTTTAAGCGCCTCCTCAACGTTTTTAGGTTCAATCTGTGACACAAAAGCTACAGACATACAGAAATTAGACATATTTCTAGTTCTTACCCCTTTTGAGATGTCACCTATGATATTGTCCATTGAGAGTCCTCTAGGTGATTGTCATTCTTTTGCTAATTCATGCGTTTGAGAAGGCTCATTTTCTTCCAAATACAATTCATCAAGAGCCTCTCTTATATATTCATCATCACCTGCAAATTCTTTATTTGACTCAAGAGGATTTCCCCCAAGGTCTACTGTTAGAAAAAGAGGCTGAGATCAAGAGGGGGGGTGAATTGATCTTTGAAAGATTTTCGTAATTAACAGATTATCTATTTCAAAAATTAAGATTTCAGATCTGTTTTTGAATCACACAGCAAGCAATCAAAAAAATAAATGCAATTAATCGAATTAAAGAAAAGAAAGGTTTAGAAAGATATCACCAAGGTTTATACTCGGTTCACCCAATCCTGTGGCTACGTCCGAGCTTCCACCAAATTCCAACTGGGTTCCCCTAGATTGAATGTTTTACAGATTACAACCTTAATCACACACTCAATCTACCACAAGAACCACAATTCCAGTTCTTGCTCCTAACCTTTCACCAAGAACCAAATTCCAGTTCTTGACAACCTCTACAACCAAATTCCAGCTGCAGAGAAACTAGTGCCCACAATTCCAGGCACCAACAAGACAAAAAAGAATGTAAAGAAACAAACAGAAGAAACTAAAACATTCAAACAAGTTTTATGCAGTTCTGCAATATGTTGTTTCTCCTTCAAAAGAATGCAATTTTGCCTCAAGAAATAACTTTGATGAACTTCACAAAAACTAGCGTGATTCTTTCTTAAAAGTAGTACTTTTGATTGCTTGAAAGATTGCTAAAAGATGTATATCAGATGTGTATTAAAATGATCAAGCAACTCTGATTATATAGAAGATTTTCAAAACTGCTAGTTTAATTAATCTGTTAAAATAATCTTTTAATCTGTTAAAAGCCTTGTTTTAATCTATTAAAACTTCTTTTAATCCATTAAAATGTTCTTGATTATTTTCCAGATTTGTTTTAACTGATACGACAACGTTTATATCAATTAAAACTCTTTGTAAAAAAATCTTCTAATTTGTTTTAATCGATTGTTTCGTGTTTTAATCGATTAAAATACTCGCAAAACTTTCTTGTAAACTTTTCCAAGTGATTTTAACTGATAAAAACTCGTATTAATCAATTAAAACGCGTAGTAAAAATTTTCTTAAGTTGATTTAATCGATTGAAACGTAATTTAATCGATTAAAATAGTTATGATCGGTCATAACTAAATTCTGATCGATCATAACTGATTCTGATCGGTCATAATCGTATTCTGATCGGTCATACAAGTATGCCAAATGAAATTAATCGATTAAAACGAAATTGTATCGATTAAAATACCGCAAAAACACTTCTCTGAACATTTTAAGTGATTTTAATCTGTTATTTCGAAGTCAGTATCGCTTAAAATACTTGCGTAAGGTTTTCAAAACTTCTTTTAATGAAATCAATCGATTATTTCAAAGTTATATCAGTTAAAAACCTGTTATAAAAGTGTGAAGAACATTTTAGTTGATAAAGCTTATATGCTATTAGTTAAAATAGTTGATTAAGAAAGCTTTTATCAAAATACTTTGGTTTTGACCTTTTAAACGCTTTTAAAGGCATTTTGCAAAATCTTTTTAAGTAAAGAAACCCCATGCAGCAGAAAAGATAAAAAGATTATACCTAAGCAGAGCTGCAGACACACTAATCCCTCTACTCTTTTATCTAAGTGACTTTTGACTTCCACAAAGTTGCCTTTGACTTCATTCTTGACTTCATCAAATCAACAAGATCTTTGATAGAGTATTTCAATAAGATCTTCATCACTTTCAGTCTCCCCCTATTTGATGAAGACAAACACCACTTTGAATAAAAAACTCTGCAAAAGAAGTCACTTGATAATATAGATTACTGAGTAACCAAAAATGAATTATTTTCCTATTTCTCCCCCTAAATTGTTTCTCCCCCTAAATTAAAAAATAAAGCAACTCTTTCTCCCCCTTTTGACTTCATCAAAAATAGAAAACAGAAGAAAAAACAATGCATGGTATGTATCATGTCTTAGATTTCAAAAAGAAGAAAAAAAATTGGATACGATACTTTACTGATATAAAGACAAATCAAAGTTGATTCAAGCTTATCTTCATTAACACGTTTGTAATGAATACAATTAACACGTGTAAAGATAAGGGAATCATGCCTTAGTAGGATGTTATAAGAACAGCCATTAACTAAAGCCTTTAATTTTTCTTTCCAGAATAAAAATCGATTAAAAACAGGACAAAATCGATTAAAAATATCTTGTTTAATGGTTTTAATCGATTGAAATAAAGGTTTAATCGATTAAACAGTGAAGGAATTCAAAAGTTTGAAACATAAGTTCATTTAATCGATTAATTCAACATTTAATCGATTAAAATAGTAAGAAAAATGATGTATAAATTCTTTTAATCGATTTAAAAGATTTTTTTATTGATTAAAACAACAAGTTTTGAAAACTAAGTAATGTTTGATGCATTTAAAATGCCTAGATTAGTGCTAATTTTGTAAAACCGATCATTTAGAAAAGTGTTTTATAATAATATCGATTAACTTTTAATCAATAGATCCATCAAAATCCGAATAGAATCTAATTTAGCTAATTCAGCTGATCTAAACCTAGTTTTAGTTGGTGGCATACAAATTTTAATCGATTTATACGCAGTTTAATCAATTGTTCTGTTGTGATTTTCCTATGTAAGTGTTTCTTTTAATCGATCTAATCGATTAAATCCATTTTCTATCAGCTAAAAATATCACGGATCTATGTTAAATTCTACCTAGGCTATCTTACTTCAACTTAAAACCTTAATCATATTAAGCAAAAAAAATTGTGCCTGGTATAAAACCAGTAAATATTACAGACCAGAATTTGAAATTAGCATCAAAAGAAATAAAACGAAAGATAAGAAGGGATCCTTTTTATCCATAAATTCAATCATCCCAGTTTCCTTGGTTCAGCTGCATATCTTCCAGCTTGGTGTAGATATCAGTAATCTGGTTTTCAAGGGATGCGAATTGATTGTTTGTTTGCTGGAAATGTTGATATGTCATCTACATATGCTTTCTCTGATTTTCCTGCATTGCAGTCATTTGAGAAAGCATTGTTCTTTCAAATTGAGATAGAAGAGTCCCACGGTCAGGTTGCTCTATGTATGGGATGATCTCCATATTCTCATATGAAGCTTGACCACTGGTTGACTCAGGTACCTCTGCAGCAGCTAGAGAGGAAGGAATTTTTCCTTGTTCATCTTCATCTTCATCTTCTCCCTCATCCTCAGACATCCCAGCATCAATTTTAGAGATCCATTCATCATCAACTTTTATATACCCCATTTTTCTCAGGGTAGAGTTGTCAATTTCATTTGATGCCTTGGGGGTTTCTATGCTTTCCCCAGTAAGATCAACTTCAAAATATCTAAAGAAATTATTAATTAACATGGCATAAGGCAGTTTGAAATCTGCCAACCTTTTTGCTTTTAACATGTGATCTTTAATCACATAAACCCAGTTTACCCGAATATTGTTAAAAATGCAGTACATGAGGGCAAGATCTCCCTCATTAAGAATAGCATGATTACTCCCTCTTGGAGTAAGCATCCATGCCACAATAAAAGCAAGTAGTCTATGTTCAAGTGCAAGTTTTGCAAGCATTTAGAATTCTTACCGAATCATTTGGGTCCTTAAGGCAAGACCGAAAACTCGAATTTTGTTGAAATCAGGAATCTCGAAATATTCCCCCGGAAACTTTGACACCTCTATCCTTGAGGCCAACAATTTGCTCCCAAACGAAGGAGTAATTTCCATATTAACTCCCTTTACCCGAGACCTGATTGTTGAACCGTTTATCGTCAAATTTGAATAAAACACCCGAACCAGATCAGTCGTATGTTCCCAGTAAACTCCATGAAGGTTTTTAGCTTTTGACTTTTTAGCTTTCTTCTCAGACTCGTAAATCCCTCTTCGTCAAGCCATTTGTATTTGATAAATTTTGGAATAACAATCTGTTTCTGACTAAACTCAGAAATGAAGGTGTTCATTTTTCCAATATCACCATTAAACCATGCTTCCAGATGGCCACCAGGATTAGCAGTAGAGGAAGATTCCCCTTTTTGCTTCTTTCTTAACTTTGATCTCCTCAGCATGTTGTTGTATAGTGTAGTGAGTGATTGTGAAACGTGAATACAAGAAGGAAGAGAGAAGAAATTTGAACCAGAAAGAGAAGAATGAGAACAATGAACTACAAGTGAGCAAAGTGAAGATTCACGGATGTCAATTTTCGTGAATTGCGATTAAATTTCGACAGTGTAAGAATTAATGGTTGAGTTTAAGAGGGGGGGTGAATTGAACTTTAGAAAACTTTTTCGCAAAACTCACTTTCTTTGGGAAGAATGATTTATCTTTATTCAATTCTTCTATAGGTAGATTTGATTTTAATTACAGCAAGAATATGAACAAGAAATAAAAGAGACGAAAGCAGAAAATCAACACAAAAGTTTATATTGGTTCACTCTTTACCAGAGCTACATCCAATTCTTGACAAATCTGTCAAGTTCCACTAATTCCAAGTGAAAATTATAACCAGTAGATATTCACCAATCTACCCCAAGAACTATCTCACAAACCCACAAGATAGACTCTTGAAAACCTCCCAGTAACCAAATCCAGTTACTGTAACCAGTGTAGATCCAACACCCAATCTACACAATCACCCTTTATACAAGAATATTAAAAGAAAAAATCTGACTCGCAGCTTTAACAAGTATAGATGTCCGTAAGCAATTCTAACTCGGAACTTTCTCTCTTTGATGAACAACAATCTTGATCAAAGCACCTTATGATATGAAAAGTTTTTGAATGCACAGAGAAAGTCATGAATATGATAGCTCTAAGATTGCTTTCAAATGTTTTCTCAAATTGTATATCTCAAAAGATAGATCAAACCTGTATTTATAGAATAAAAGAAGGAACCAGAATGTTTAAACTGATAAAAACAGATTCAGAGGAGCAAATGATCGATCAGAATAATAGTATGACAGGTTAGAATCAGTTATGATCGACTAGAATAGCATTATGACCGATCAGAACTAGTTATGATCGATCAGAATCACATTATGATCGATCAGAATACTTTTCAATCGATTAAAACGATATTTCAATCGATTGATTTTATTTAAAACTTCATTCAATCGATTAATTCGTGTTTTCAATGGATTGAAGTAGCTTAGAAAAAAATGATAGCTCTCTATTTCAACAGATTAAAAAACATTTCAACAGATTGAAATTGCGAAACCTTTAATATTTGAAAAAATCATTAAGAACATTTTTAACCTGTTGATTCTGCGATTCAACCAATTGATATTTTGACTACAAATCCACACTTCTTATGTTAAGTGATTTTAACAGATTGAAAACTCTTTTTCAACAGATTGAAAAACTTAGTTTGTTCTTTTAATGCTTAAAGGTTAGTTTTTCATGCAGAAAATGAGTTCAATGAGATGCATCATTTCAAGGCGCTTATCACAAGATCTACTGGCCTATCAAGAGATTAAGTTTTAAACTTCTAACCTATTCATCTACACACCCACAAACTAAACTATATCAACTCAATATGTCTTCATCAAATCCAACAAGTGCTTCAATCTCCCCCTATTTGATGGAGACAAATAACCACCGCACCTGCACAAGTAATAACGTAACGTAGACATATATGATTTTGTGGTGTGTGTGTAGTGACAGCTTATAAGCAAACACTTCTCCCCTATTTGACTTCATCAAATAAAGTGTTTAGTTACGATCCAACAAGCACTCACGTAGGTACCCAAAAAAAACAAGGAAAAGAAACAAGAGAACAAAACACATAAAAAACAAGACTTCATTCATCACCATTCCAGGGACCCTGATTGAATTGAAGATCACCAATTTTGTTGAAGATATGTTCCAGTTGATTGTCAATGTGTTGAAATCTGGCAATGAAATCTTCATCCAGACGGTGTTGGCGAGCTTGCAGAGCAAATGTCATCTCCATGTGCCTCCTTTGATTTGTTTGTAATTCATTCATCTGATGCAGCATAGTCCTTTCAAACTGTGAGAGAGGCGTGCCACGGTCAGGTTGTGGAGTATAAGGAATTACTTCCAATAGAGACTGCTCTTCTATGACATCTTCCATAGGGTCTGTTGGTCTTGTTGTAGCAGCACTCGAGACATCAGTATCTTCATCTTCTTCCCTTTGTTCTTCTTCTTCAACTTCTTCTTCTCTCCCTGCTTCTTCTTTTGAAATCCACTCACCATCAATTTTGATGAATCCCATTTTATGAAGGACAGAGTTATTAACCTCATTTGTGGGGCGAACAGTTTCAGCCAATTCTCCTTCCAAATCAACACCAAAATGAGTTAAAAATTTAGAAATCAATATTGCATAAGGATACCTAAAATCACTTAGCCTTTTTGCTTTGATCATATGGTCCTTGATGACAAAAACCCAGTTTACTCTGATTCTGTGATGGATGCAGTACATCAGTACCAAATCCCCTTCATTCAGTACTGCATGATTGCTCCCACTGGGAGTAAGCTGCCAGGCCACTATGAATGCAAGGATTCTTTCTTCAAGTTTCAACTTTCCAGTGTTGAAGGAACTCACAGAGTCACACTTATTTCTCAAACAAGAGCAAAAGTACTGGACTTTGTTAAATTCTTCCACATCAGCGGTATACCCTTTGGTAACTTTTACTCCTTCATCTTTGAGACCAGCAACGTCTTTCCAAACAGTGGGAGTAATCTCTATTTCCACTCCTTTGACTTGAGTTTTTAGAGTAGACCCTTCAAATGACAGGTTAGTGAAGAAGACTTTAATAAGGTCAGGATAAATCCTACCATTGAGCTCAAGGAACTTTTGAAGTTTCTGATGTTGTAGCAGTTTCCGAACACCTCTGAACCCTTCAGCGTCCAACCATGAAAATTTTAGAACCTTGGGTATATTGATTTGTTTCCTGCTCATTTCATGAATGAACAAATCCATCTTCTCTTGGTTCCCATTGAACCAGGATTCAATGCGCCCTCCTACAGATGTTTCTTGCACAGCAGCAGAGGATTCTCCTTTGCTGAACTTCTTCCTTCCTGATTTGGTGCGCTTGGACATGCTTATTCATGAGATGAAACAAAAAAACAGAGAAGAGAGAATGTTTTCAAGAAGAAGTATAAGCTTTTCAAACAACTATTGTATGCTAAGATGAAATGAGAACACTCGGTCCCTTTATCTTCTTTGTATAGACAAATTTTGTCTTTAATGATTTACTGTTGTTCTGCTTCAGCGCAGGGATGGTAAAGGTGGAGAGAGAGAATTGTTACTATGCAACTTAATTACCCTCACATCTGATATCCAATCACAGTCATTCAGCTTTTATTGGATAACTCGATATTTAAGAGAGTAGTCGAAGCTGATCCTAGCTTGTAAATGCACTCAAGACAATCTGCAAGTAATTGATTAGAGGCAACGCATAACCCTAGGAAAAATTAACCAATTGATTTTCCATGAAATTAATTGATTTTTCAATTTCGATATAGACGCAGATTATCGGAGTAAAATAAATCGATTAAATCGAAGATTTAATTGATTGTTTTGTGAAAGAAAAACATGCAGTAGTATCAAAGTGAATTAAATCGATTGAATTGAAGATTTAATCGATTGATTTACAAGAGAAAAAATATGCAGAGCTACAAGGTTATTGAAATAAATCGATTAAAAGCTTATTTAATCGATTGAACTGGTAACATATCATGAACAGAGATTGAGAATCGGAAATCAACAAATTATTTCGCAATTTCAATCGATTAAAACACATGATTTCAAGATTTTCGACAATTTTAATCGATTGAGCATGTTATCAACCTCGTTAAAAAGCACATAATCACAATAAAGAATCAATTATTCAATACTAGATATATCCGGAATTCCTAATTCAGTTCTAAGCATATTAAGTTTATCTCTAGGAAGTGGTTTAGTGAATAAGTCGACTAACTGTTTCTCAGTTTCAATGAATAAAATTTCACAATCACCCCTAGATACATGTTCTCTAATAAAGTGATGTCTAATTTCAATATGCTTAGTTCTAGAGTGTTGAATAGGATTCTTAGTTAGATTTATTGCACTAGTATTATCACAAACCGGAGGTACCGTGTTAAGAGCCACTCCATAATCTTTCAGCTTGTTGTTTAAGATAGATACTCCGAGCACAACAACTCCCAACTGTAATGTATTAAGCTTCGTAGTTGAAAGAGCAACACATGCTTGCTTTTTGTTGTGCCACGATATGAGACTCGTTTCCCAGTAAATGACATGTACCGGAGGTACTTTTCCTGTCCAATCTACATCCCGCAAAGTCGAATCGAAAATCCAACAAGTTTAAGAGATGCACCTTCAGGATACCATAGTCCGACATTAATGGTTCCTTTAAGGTACTTGAGAATCCTTTTAGCAATGGTAAGATGAGATTCCTTTGGATTTGCTCGAAATCTAGCACAAAGGCACACACCGAACATAATGTCGGCCTACTAGCAGATCGATATAGCAGAGAACCAATCAAACCTCTATATTTAGTTTGATCAACAGATTTCCCTTTTTCATCTAAATCTAGACAAGCAGTTAGTAGACATGGGTGTAGAGGATTCTTTGCAATTGTGCATATCAAATTTCTTCAACAACTCATTACAATATTTAGATTGACTTAGAAAAATGCCATTTCTTAATTGCTTAACCTGGAGACCAAGGAAGAAATTTAATTCTCCCATCATAGACATCTCAAATTCACTTTGCATTTCCTTAACAAACTTATTACACAAGGCATTATTAGTAGAACCGAAAATGATATCATCAACATACACCTGCACCTGAATAATGTCAGCTTCAGCATTTCTTAATGAATAAGGTTTTATCAACTTCACCTCGTTTGTATCCTTGATCAATTAAGAAGTTACTTAGCCTCTCATACCATTGTCTAGGAGCTTGCTTTAAACCATAAAGAGCCTTTTTTAATTTGTAGACATGGTCAGGATGCTTGTGATTTTCAAAACCAGGAGCTTGAGAAACATAAACTTCTTCATTGATGAGTCCATTTAGAAAGGCACTCTTGACATCCATCTATAGTAATCTGAAACCACTAATGCAAGCATAAGCTAATAATAGTCTAACAGACTTCAAGTCTAGCTACAGTGCAAAGGTTTCATCAAAATCAATTCCTTCCTGTTGGTTATATCCTTTGGCTACCAATCTAGCTTTATTTCTAGTGATAATGTCGTGTTCATCTAGTTTATTTTTGAATACCCACTTAGTACCAATTACATTGATATCTTTGGTTTTAGGAACTAATTCCCACACGTTATTCCTTTCAAACCGATTAAGCTCATCATGCATAACACTAACCCAAGTATTCATCATTTAATGCATCCTTAACAATTTTAGGTTCAATTTGTGAAATGAATGCCATATGATTGCAGAATTGATTAAGAGAATGTCTAGTGGATACTCCCTTATTGATTTGCCCAATGACATTGTCTAGAGAAAGATCTCTTGGGACAATCCATTCTTTAGGAAGCTCATCCAGGATATCTTCTTCCTCGTTCTTCAGTAATTCTTGGTGGATCAGCTTTTACAGGATCAATTGATTGATCACCTTCTTCGACAAGTATGCCGATCTGAGCCATCGGATGTTTTAACCGATAAGAATTATCGGCTAAATCGTCATCATTCTGCAGTACTCGTTGTTTTATTCTCGCAACACTCGAGGAGACTCATTAAAAACAACATGTACTCGATTCTTCAATAGATTTCAGTCTTAAATTGTAGACTCTATATGCATGGCCGTTAGTAGAATAGCCAAGAAAGATTCCTTTATCAGATTTTTCATCAAACTTGCCAATATTTTCTTTCCCATTGTTTAAAACAAAACATGTACATCCAAAAACCCCGAAATAGTTTATGTTGGGTTTTCTTCCTTTGTACAGCTCATATGGGGTTTTCTTAAGCATGGGTCTAATCAAGACTTTATTCAAAACATGACAAGCAAGTGTTTCATCGCATCCGCCCAAAAGTATTTAGGTAAAGAATTTTCACAAAGCATTGTTCTAGCAAGTTCCACAATGGATCTGTTCTTTCTTTCCACAACACCATTCTGTTGAGGAGTTCTTGGAGCAGAAAAATTGTGTTTTATGCCATACTTTTCACAGAATAGTTCAAACTTTTCATTTACAAATTCTCCACCATTGTCACTTTGAATAGAAGTAATGAAATAACATTTTTCATTATGTAAGACCTTGGCAAGCTTTTTGAAAGATTTGTAAGAATCAGATTTGGCTTTTAAAAAGATAGTCCAAGTAAATCTGAAAAATCATCAACAATTACCATGATATAAAGATTACCACCTAGGCTTTTATTTCTTGAAGGACCAACCAAATCCATGTGAAGCAGTTCCAAAGGTCTAGAAGTAGAAACAATGTTTTTGTTTGAAAAGGATTTTCTAGTTTGTTTACCTTTTAGACAAGCTTCACAGATTTTGTCTTTCAGAATTTGAAGCTTAGGTAGCCCAGAGACTAATTCTTTAGAAATCAGTTTATCTAGATGATTAAGATGAATATGTGCAAGCCTTCTATGCCATAACCAAGATTCTTCTTCTTTAGTAAGAAGACAGCTTTGAGATGAGATAGAATGCTTGATATCTAACATGTAAATGTTATTTACCCTCTTACCTACCAACATTACCGTGTCGATTTTGGCTCACAGATTAGGCATTTTTCTCGGTTTGAAGATAACCTTGTGACCTAGATCACATAACCGGCTTATGCCGATTAAGTTGTGCTTGAGACCTTCAACAAGAAGAACATTGTGAATGGTCACGGATTCACCATCTCCTATATCTCCGGAACCTAGAATTCTTCCCTTGTTGTTGTCTCCATATGTCACGTGACCTCCATTCTTCGACCTCGGCTTCGGAATTTTGAAATATCACCTGTCATGTGCCTTGAGCATCCGCGTCCAGGTACCAAAGGGACTCTTGTTGCTGTTCCTGAAAGATCAAGCATCAAGTATTTGGTACCCTTAAATATTTTGGGTCCTTAGGAGTCAAATTTTCTCGTTTAACATGTTTTGGAACCCATCTCATTCTACCTTGCGGCACAAAATATTTTCTAGCATGACAGAATTTTACAAGTATGTCCTTTTTTCATGCAAGTAATGACAAGATGAGAAAGGGGATGTTGTTGCTTTTCCGAAAGAAAAGAAGTTCAAATACTTTTTAGTTTTCACCCCAACCTTAGGTTTGTACCCGATTCCAAGTATGTTTAAAAACACAGCTTTGAGACCCAAGAAGTGTATCTAAATTTTCTTTACCTTGAGTAAACTTAGACAGAGTTTTAATCAAGTAATCAACCTTATTCTGTAGAAGGATACACTTTTCACAATTATTGTTAGCAGCAGATTATCAGCAGATGAATAGATTATTTCAAGATGTTCCATATCTGTTTTTCTTTCTAATAACTCTTTTTCCGAATTTTAACCCTATTTTCTAACCAGCTTATATAGTCCTTTTAACCGATTATTTGTATGAGATAAATTCTTGGCTTCATTATGCATTTCATTGAAAGCATTTAGTAATGTGCTGTAATTCATTTCATTTTCTCGTGGGAGTTGAACTTACATGCGATGAAGAGGATTCACAACCGACCATCAAACATAGGTTCACCTCTTCACCTTCGATGCGTAACTCGAAGGATGAATCATTGTCTTGCCAAGCTATGTAGGCCTTTTTCCCTTTGTACTTTGACTCTTTCTTGTTCCGATTCTTGGTTTTTTCCGGACATTCACTCCTTATGTGTCCCCGCTTACCACAAGAATAACAAGTAACATTATTTTGAATAGATTCAGCTTCTTTTATCGATGTACCTTTTAACTTGGCCAGCTTTTGTTCTTCCTTCTAAGAAATTTCCCAAACTTCTTAACCAACAGAGTCGATTCTCGGATTCATCTTCTTCGACTCACTATTTTCTTCAATCATCTTGAGAACCATGTTTCGCTTTTCTTCTCTCGCATTTTCTTGTTCTTTGAACCGATTGATTTCCAACTCATGTTCCCTTAACTTACCAAATAGTGAAGCAAGTAGTCATTTCAGCTTAAGTCTCTTGATTCTCGATATAGCTCGCCACCTTTGGTTGCCAAGTTCTGTCCAAACATTTCAAGATTTTGATGTTCAACTCTTCTTTGTCAAAAGTCTTTCCTAGCCCAATTAGATGATTGACTATATGCGTGAATCTTTTCTCGTACATCCGCAATTGTTTCTCCTTGTCGCATTTTAAACAATTCATAGTCTCTAATTAATTCATGTTTTCTTGCCCTTTTCACGTCGATGTACCCTCATGAGTGACCTCTAGAATTTCCCACATTTCTTTGGCAGAGGCACATTGAGACACCCCGAAAAACTCATCAAGATTTAAAGCAGAGGTAATAATATTTTTAGCAAGTATAATCATATTGGACTCTCCTATTTTCTCGCATCAGCTTAATTCAGCCCAATTTTTCTCAACAATTTTACCGTCCACTATATGAGTTGGTTTGAAAGGCCCATTAACAATTGTTTCCCAAATACCTCTATCAAGAGATTCAATAAAGATTTTCATTCTAACCTTCCATAAAGAATAATTCACACCAAAGAAAAGAGGAGGCCTGTTTATGGAGGCTCCTTCCGAAAAATTCATCTTTCCCTCAGCCCATTCTTGGACCAAATTCTTGAGTAACTTACAAGAACCAGCTCTGGTACCAATTGTAAGAATTAATGGTTGAGTTCAAGAGGGGGTGAATTGAACTTTAGAAAACTTTTTCGCAAAACACACTTTCTTTGGGAAGAATGATTTATCTTTATTCAATTCTTATATAGGTAGATTTGATTTTAATTACAAGCAAGAATATGAACAAGAAATAAAAGAGATGAAAGCAGTAAAATCAACACAAAAGTTTATACCTGGTTCACTCTTTACCGGAGCTACATCCAGCTTCTTGACAAATCTGCCAAGTTCCACTAATTCCAAGTGAAAATTACAACCAGTAGATATTCACCAATCTACCCCAAGAACTATCTCACAAACCCACAAGATAGACTCTTGAAAACCTCCCAAGTAACAAAATCCAAGTCATCAGTAACCAGTGTAGATCCAACACCCAATCTACACAATCACCCTTTATACAAGAATATGAAAAGAAAAAACCTGGATCTGCAGACTTTAACAAGTATAGATGTCCGTAAGCAATTCTAACTCGTAACTTTCTCTCTTTGATGAACAACAATCTTGATCAAAGCACCTTATGATATGAAAAGTTTTTGAATGCACAGAGAAAGTCACGGATATGATAGCTCTAAGATTGCTTTCAAATGTTTTCTCAAATTGTATATCTCAAAAGATAGATCAAACCTCGTATTTATAGAATAAAAGAAGGAACCGTAATGTTTAAACTGATAAAAACTGATTCGGAGGAGCAAATGATCGATCGAATAATAGTATGACAGGTTAGAATAAGTTATGATCGATTAGAATAGCATTATGACCGATCGGAACTAGTTATGATCGATCGAATCACATTATGATCGATCAGAATACTTTTCAATCGATTAAAACGATATTTCAATCGATTGATTTTATTTAAAATTTCATTCAATCGATTAATTCATGTTTTCAATGGATTGAAGTAGCTTAGAAAAAAATAATAGCTCTCTGTTTCAACAGATTAAAAAACATTTCAACAGATTGAAATTGCGAAACCTTTAATATTTGAAAAAATCATTAAGAACATTTTTAACCTGTTGATTCTGTGATTCAACCAATTGATATTTTGACTACAAATCCACACTTCTTATGTTAAGTGATTTTAACAGATTGAAAACTCTTTTTCAACAGATTGAAAAACTTAGTTTGTTCTTTTAATGCTTAAAGGTTAGTTTTTCCTGCAGAAAAATGAGTTCAATGAGATGCATCATTTCAAGGCTCTTATCACAAGATCTATTGGCCTATCAAGAGATTAAGTTTTAAACTTCTAACCTATTCATCTACACACCCACAAACTAAACTATATCAACTCAATATGTCTTCATCAAATCCAACAAGTGCTTCAGACAAAACCTGCAAAATCAGCTTTAATTGAATATGTCCCCTTGACCGAAGACAGAGGCACAGATTTCTTGATAGAGGGTGCATCAGCTAAACTGTTCTTGGGAAGATGTTTGACTTGGTCAAAGAATATTAAAAAGAATTATGCAGATTTTGATTACCACAAAAACTTGGGATTTTGACTCTTGATTTGCTTACCAATTTTCAATTGGATGATGTAAGAATAATTTTTAGGAACAAATTAATCGATTAATCAACTAATTAACCTATTAATTTGATTTTTAATACTAGGTTTAAAAATGCTACAGTGAAATAATCGATCAATTCATAAAGGAATCGATTGATCTTGTACTGGATGAAATTAATAAAGTGATAGCAGAATTTTAATCGATTAAAACAAAAAAGAATCGATTAAATTTGAAATCTTAGTGTTTTTAGTTGATATAAATCCTTTTTAATCGATTAAAATAGCTAAACTCAAATCCTGAGAAAATTTTAATCAATTAATTCGTATTTCAATCGATTAAAACTGTACGGACATATTTTTTGATATTCTCTGTAAGTGATTTTAATCGATTAAAACTATTTTGTATCAATTAAAACATTCAGTTTAAGAAATCAGAACCTGATTTCCTATTTTTAAACACCAGGGGACTTCCAGATTTTGTTCCTGCAAAACAGATTAGGCATATTTCTGGTACCCCCTTTTTTTTTAATTATTGGGTCCAATTATGTTATATAAAATGAATTTTTGGGAATCCATTTCATTCTACCTCTAGGAATAGCATACTTCTTAATTCTACAATTTTTTACAGAATGACCTTTTTTCATGCAGTAAAAACATTTAATCACAGAGTATGATTTCCTATTTGTTTTTCTGAGTTTGTTAGATTTAAATCCAATTCCTGATTTGTCAAAAATAAGTTTTTGTGACCCAAGAAGAACATCAAGATTAGCTTGACCTTGTGTAAACTTTGAAACAGTTTGTGATAAAAAATCAATCTTCTTTTGTAATTCTGAACAGTTATTACATGGTTTATTACATACACAGTCAGAATTATCATGGATTAATTTTAAAAAGTCAAGATCACTTTCATCTTCAAGAATTTTCTTTTCAAGAGAGTCTACTTTATTTACTAGCCAATTATTTAAGCCTTTTATCCTATCATTTTCTTTTTGCAGTTTCTTGGCTTCTTCATGCATTTCATTAAAAGCTTCTTGTAATGAATTATAATTCACTAAATTTGAAGAAGAATTTGAACTTACACTGCTGGATTGAAGATTTTGATTTTCCATTAGACATAAGTTGGCTTCTTCATTATCGAATTTTCTCGTTGATGAAGTATCATTGTCATCCCATGCTATATAGGCTCTTCTTTTGACTTTCTCTTCTTTCTTGTCATTGTATTTATTCTTTCTCGGGCACTCCATTCTTACATGAACCTCGCTTACCACAACCATAGCATTTATAGTTAGAAGAATCAGCTTTTTTATCATACCTTTTATGTTTTTCTTTGTCTTGAATCTTTTTCTTGAGAAATTTGTTGAACTTTCTGACAAGCAGTCCAAGATTTTCACTTTCCTCCTCTGATTCTTGATTCCTTTCTTCAACTTTGAGTGCTATACTTCTGCCTTTCTTCTCATAGACTTCCTACTCATTGAATCTGTTAATTTCCATTTCATGTTCTCTGAGTTTGCCAAACAAGGAAGTCGTTGTCATGACCGATAAATCTTTTGATTCCGAAATAGCCGTGACCTTGGGCTGCCATGACTCGTCAACACATTTCAAGACTTTAATGTTTAATTCTTCTTTATCAAAAGTTTTACCTAGGCCCATTAGGTGATTGATGATGTGAGTGAAGCGCTTCGCACATCTGCAATACTTTCTCCAGTTTGCATTTTGAACAACTCATATTCTCTTATGAGAGTATGTTTTCTGGCTCTCTTTACATCAGCAGTCCCTTCATGAGTAACCTCAAGAACTTCCCACATTTCCTTGGAAGATTTGCATTGAGAGACCCTGAAAAACTCATCCATATTTAGTGCAGTAATTATATTTTTAGCAGTGCAATCACTTTGAACTTTTTTCTTTTCTTCATCATTTAAACTGGACCATTCTTTTTCTATAATTAATGGACCATTAGCAATTACATCCCAAACATTCCTATCAATAGATTCAATAAAGATCTTCATCCTAATTTTCCAAAATGGATAATCTGTTCCACAAAACAGTGGAGGTCTATTAATAGAAGCTCCCTCAGAAAACGGTAATTTATTTTCAGCCATTAAAGATTTGAATCGACTTGAATAACTCTCAAGAACCTTGCTCTTGATACCAATTGTTAGAAAAAGAGGTTGAGATCAAGAGGGGGGGGGTGAATTGATCTTTGAAAGATTTTCGTAATTAACAGATTATCTATTTCAAAAATTAAGATTTCAGATCTGTTTTTGAATCACACAGCAAGCAATCAAAAAAATAAATGCAATTAATCGAATTAAAGAAAAGAAAGGTTTAGAAAGATATCACCAAGGTTTATACTGGTTCACCCAATCCTAGGGCTACATCCAGTCTCCAGCCAAATTCCAACTGGGTTCCACTAGATTGAATGTTTTACAGATTACAACCTTAATCACACACTCGATCTACCACAAGAACCACAATTCCAGTTCTTGCTCCTAACCTTTCACCAAGAACCAAATTCCAGTTCTTGACAACCTCTACAACCAAATTCCAGCTGCAGAGAAACCAAGTGCCCACAATTCCAGGCACCAACAAGACAAAAAGAATGTAAAGAAACAAACGAAGAAACTAAAACGTTCAAACCAGCTTTATGCGGTTCGTAATATGTTGTTTCTCCTTCAAAAGAATGCAGTTTTGCCTCAAGAAAGAACTTTGATGAACTTCACAAAAACTAGCGTGATTCTTTCTTGAAATTAGTACTTTTGATTGCTTGAAAGATTGCTAAAAGATGTATATCAGATGTGTATTAAAATGATCAAGCAACTCTGATTATATAGAAGATTTTCAAAACTGTTGGTTTAATTAATCTGTTAAAATAATCTTTTAATCTATTAAAAGCCTTGTTTTAATCTGTTAAAACTTCTTTTAATCCATTAAAACGTTCTTGATTATTTTCCAGATTTGTTTTAACTGATACGACAACGTTTATATCAATTAAAACTCTTTGTAAAAAAATCTTCTAATTTGTTTTAATCGATTGTTTCGTGTTTCAATCGATTAAAATACTTCAAAACTTTCTTGTAAACTTTTCCAAGTGATTTTAACTGATAAAAACTCGTATTAATCGATTAAAACGCATAGTAAAAATTTTCTTAAGTTGATTTAATCGATTGAAACGTAATTTAATCGATTAAAATAGTTCTGATCGGTCATAACTAAATTCTGATCGATCATAACTGATTCTGATCGGTCATAATCGTATTCTGATCGGTCATACAAGTATGCCAAATGAAATTAATCGATTAAAACGAAATTGTATCGATTAAAATACCGCAAAAACACTTCTCTCGAACATTTTATGTGATTTTAATCGGTTATTTCAAAGCTGTATCAGTTAAAATACTGGCAGAAGGTTTTCAAAACTTCTTTTAATGAAATCAATCGATTATTTCAAAGTTATATCAGTTAAAAACCTGTTATAAAAGTGTGAAGAACATTTTAGTTGATAAAGCTTATATGTTATTACTTAAAATAGTTGATTAAGAAAGATTTTATCAAAATACTTTGGTTTTGACCTTTTAAACGCTTTTAGAGGCATTTTGCAAAATCTTTTTAAGTGAAGAAACCCCATCCAGCAGAAAAGATAAAAATGATTATACCTAAACAGAGCTGCAAACACACTAATCCCTCTACTCTTTTATCTAAGTGACTTTTGACTTCCACAAAGTTGCCTTTGACTTCATTCTTGACTTCATCAAATCAACAAGATCTTTGATAGAGTATTTCAATAAGATCTTCATCACTTTCATCTACAATCTCATCAAAAGTAACATGAATAGATTATTCTATATTTAAAGTTCTTCTATTAAACACCCTGTAAGCCTTACTAGTTAATGAATAACCTAAGAAAATGCCCTCATCAGCTTTAGAGTCAAATTTTCCTACGTTGTCCTTTCCATTATTCAACACAAAGCACTTACATCCAAAAATTTTCAAATGAGCAACATTAGGCTTTCTACCGTTAAACAATTCATAGGGAGTAGATTTCATAATTGACCTAATGAGCATTCTATTTAAAACATAACATGCAGTACTAACCGCATCAGCCCAAAAATACTTAGGAACATTAGATTCATTTAACATAGTTCTAGCAAATTCCTCTAATGACCTATTTTTCCTTTCAACTACACCATTTTGTTGGGGAGTCCTAGGAGCAGAAAAGTTATGTAATATTCCATTTTCTTCACAATAACTTTCAAACTTTTCATTTTGAAACTCACCACCATGGTCACTTCTTAAAATTTTAATTCTTAAGTCTTTCTCATTTTGAATTTGTTTTGCAAATTTTCTAAATACCTTAAAAGCTTCACTTTTCATAGTTAGGAAAAATGTCCAAGTATACCTAGAGTAATCATCAACAATCACAAGACCATAATAATTTCCACCAAAGCTTTTTATCCTAGAAGGTCCAAATAAATCTAAATGTAATAATTCTAGGGGTTTTGAAGTGGAAATAACATTCTTTGATTTAAAAGATTATTTTACTTGTTTACCTTTTTGACATGCATCACACAATCTATCTTTTTCAAATTTTAACTTAGGCAAACCAATAACTAAGTCTTTTGAAATCAATTTGTTCAAATGATGCATATTTATATGAGCCGCTCTCTTATGCCATAACCAAGGGTTCTCTTCCTTAGCAACTAAACATGTTATGCTAGAATCATGTAAACAATCCAAGTCAATCAAGTATATGTTGTTATGCCTAATGCCTTTTAATTCTACATTTTCAGAATTTGTCAAGTGTATGGTGCAAAATTTACTTTCAAATATTACCTTAAATCCTTTGTCACATAGTTGACTTATGCTAAGGAGATTATGCTTTAATCCATCAACAAGAAGCACATCCTTAATCTCCAAAGTTTTTGCACCACCTATGTTTCCAATTCCAAGAATCTTCCCTTTGTTGTTGTCCCCATAAGTTACATATCCTTGTTCCTTAGCTTTGAAACTCACAAATTTAGATTTATCTTCGGTCATATATTTTGAGCATTCGCTATCAAGATACCACATAGACTTCTTTGATTTGGAAGTTTCCTACAAAACAAGAACATAGTAAACTTAGGTCCCCACAACTTTTGGGTCCTTGGGGTTAGAGACATAACAAATTATTTAACAATAGGAACCCAAATGTATTTACCTTTAGGAACACCAAAATGTTTAATTTTACATTTATTTGAAGTGTGACCTTGTTTCATGAAATAAAAACATGCTTTTGATGTAGCTTTAGAATAAGATGCATTACTTACAAAACATGCTTTAGTTCCTTTTTCTACCCATACTCTTTTATTTTTCCTTTTAGACTTTTTCAAAGGAACTTGATGATTTACATTATTTTGAGCAAATACCATTTCATGCTTCTTAAGATCATCTATTTCCTTTTCGGCTTTGTCTAGCAAATGGTTAAGAATATCTATGTCATATTCATGCTCTTTACAATTTGCACATGCTAAGTTCTTATCATTATTCTCATCTAAACATACAATTTTCGTTTCTAATAATTCCTTTTCTTCTAAACATGTGATTTTCATTTTTAAGGAGTCTACTTCCTTTTCGGATCTACTTAAATTCTTCTTTACAACTT
This sequence comes from Sphenostylis stenocarpa, assembly GCA_963425845.1. Taxonomy (NCBI): domain Eukaryota; kingdom Viridiplantae; phylum Streptophyta; class Magnoliopsida; order Fabales; family Fabaceae; genus Sphenostylis; species Sphenostylis stenocarpa. Next base: position 55,718,030 of record OY731406.1, read on the forward strand.
TATATTCATTTTCCAAATTCTTGAAAGCACTAAACAATTCATTATAAGCATTTTGTAGTTCATCATAGTTATTATCATCATCACTAGAAGATGAGTCGGAATCACTTACCTCAAAATCGGAAGATATGTTGTCATTTGCCATTAAGCAAATATTTGCTTCTACTTCCGAGTCACTTGATTCCGAACTTGAATCGCTATTATCCCAAGCAATATAGGCTTTCTTCTTGAAGACCTTTTTGCCTTTGAATTCATCATTCTTCTTATTTGGACATTCGGTCTTTACATGTCCTGCTTCACCACAACCATAACATTTTATATTTACGGAAGTATTTTCTCTTACCTTTCCCTTACCTTTGAGTGGATGCCTTCCTTTTTGTTTCATGAATTTGGTGAACTTCTTTATCATAAGACTCAACTCTTCTTCTTCGTTTTCCGAGTCTTCTTCTTCCTTTTTATTTTTACCTTTGGAAATTTCGGTTTTGAAGGCTAAATTCTTCTTTTGATGTTGCCCTTCTTCATCGTTTAGCCTACCCAGCTCAAGCTCATGCTCTCTTAGCTTTCCGAATAGCGCCACCATTCACATTGTGGCAAGGTTTTGTGACTCCGAGATGGTTGTCACCTTAGGTTGCCATTTCCTATCCAAAGATTTTAAAATTTTAACATTTAATTCATCAACGTCAAAGATTTTACCTAATCTGGTGAGATGGTTCACAATATGAGTGAAATGCTTTTGAACGTCGAAAATCGTTTCACCTTGTTGCATCCGGAACATCTCGTATTCTTGGATTAAGGAGTTTTTACGTGCTCTCTTAACGTCGTCAGTACCTTCGTGGGTCACTCTTAGCATTTCCCACATTTCCTGAGCACTTTTACAAACAGAAATCCTGTAAAACTCGTCAAGGGTTAGAGCAGATGAAATTATATTTCTAGCCCTAACGTCAAATTGTGCTTTTCTATTTTCTTCTGCAGTCCATCTAGAAAAAGGTTTAGGAATGTCAACACCGTTCTCAGTAACTTTAGAAACATATGGACCGTTTAAAATAGCGTCCCAAACGCCTCTATCAACAGACTCTAAAAAGATTTGCATTCTTACCTTCCAGAAAGGATAATTTTGACCCGCAAAAAGTTGGGGTCTGTTGATAGACGCACCTTCGACAAAAGTTTGATTTTGTCCGGCCATTTTCGAAAAGTTTGAATGACTATCAAAGCAAGCTCTGATACCACTTGTTAGAATCGCGCATCAGAATGATCGTGTGGTCGGACAAAAACCAAGAGGGGGGGTGAATTGGTTTCTTAATAAAAATTAGGTTTTCAAAAATTTCCCCAAATATTACCGATTAAAAACTGTGTAAATGTAAATGGAGAAGAGAAGAGAATCTTACACAGGAGATTTATACTGGTTCGGATCAAAAGACCCTACGTCCAGTTGCTAATCACTTAAACAGAGGATTAACGTTGTCACTATAATCAAGTTGTTACAAACAAATTACAATTGAAAAGATAAAGATAAGAAAACACCTCTCTTGAAATCCACAAGAGATGATGAACAACTTTCCCTAGAGACGGCACAACACACAATCCACTAAGAACTCCACTTAGTGATTCTTATCGCTTCTAGCCCACACCAGGTTCCAAAAGCCCCTTTTTCTTGCAACAAACAGTTCTCTGGCACTCACAACACTTAACTTTTGTATGAAAAAAGTTGTTCTTCTTTTCTGAGTGCCATAGAGAAGCTTAAGTAGAGAAATTAGGGTTTGGGAATTGGGAATTTCGGAATTAGGGTTCTTGGAAATATGGTTTTCGAAAATAGGGTTGATTTGAAGTTAAAAATCAAAATCTGACTGAAATAATCGATTAAATGAAGTGTTAATCGATTATTACATATCCAAAATCAACAGAACCCCAAAACTCTCTGTTTTAATTGATTAAAAGACCTGTTGATCGATTAACAGGCCTATTAATCGATTAACAGGGGTGTTAATCAATTAAAACAGTGAACAGATACAGAAAATGGTTTTTCTCACTGTTTTAATCGATTAATTCACCAAATAATCGATTAAAGCCGAGCCTGGTTGGTAAATTTGAGCTTTTTGAAGCTTCTAAGGTGCATACTATGTACCGGCTATCTCAAACTCTAATATTACAGACTCAATCTAATCAAAATAGAGTTATTACAATACAAAATAAGTCTTCAACACTCTAAGTCTTTGTGTTCTTGAATCATCATCAAAATCAACAATCTTCATGTCCATCAAGTGCAACATCAAGTCCTTGAATGTTCAACACATTTTTGCTCTCCCTTTCAAAAAAGTCAGCGTAGCAAAAAGAAACTAAAAATAAAAAGACTTACGCTAAAAAAAAGCCAAAATCTGAAATCGAGAGAAAAAAGAGATAAACCGCGGAAAAAGGTAGGATTAAAATGAGCCAATCACCTTGACCAATAATTTTTCGACAACCAAGCAAGAGTCGAACAACAAAAAACTACCCGGCAATCACTAAAGACCAGATTACCACCGGAAAAATCAGAACAATCCCCAACGACCAGCAAAGTCGGATAACCACTACCAAAGGATCAAAATCAAAGAATCCCTAGCAACTAACAAGTTGGATGAACACCAATAGAATCCCCGACACAGCCCGGATAACCACTCCCTAAAAGACAAAAACAAAGACAAAGGAAAGTATCTCAAACACTCGATGCATGAGCCACCTGAGCAGTAAGCCACCACCACCAGTCCTACGCAGTGGACTGTACCAGCCTGATAGGGGGTTCATACCTATCAACCTGTGCACGCGGTGCGCCTGATCTGCGCTCAAGCCGGATCAGTAAGTCGCAACTACCAGCCTGATGAGGGGTTTATACTCATCCAGTCCGACGCACAGCGGACTGCAACTACCAGCCTGATGGGGGGTTTATACTCATCCAGTCCTACGCACAGTGGGTTGTAACTACCAGCCTGATGGGGGGTTCATACCCATCAACCGAAGGATCGGCTACCGTCAGAAGGAGTATCCTGAGGTTCTACCATGTGTCAACCGAAGGGATCGGCTACCGTCAGAAGGAGTATCCTGGAGGTGCACAACACGATTTTCCCCAGAAGATCAACCGTTGCAAGACGAAGCATTCGAAGGGTAACCGGGCAAGAGGGTCAACTCCTTTACCTTCCAGTCGATCTTCTTGATACGACCGGTCAACAGTCGACTGGTCAGGTAAAGGGGGGGTAGCTGTAGACCCCAAATCTTACCCGGCCTCAAAATAAGAGCAGAAGACCTCCTATTTTAAGATGGACAAAGCCTAAGAAGCCACTAGGAGAGACTATTAGGCCCCATAATAGGGTAGGAAGGATTTTTTGCATTAAGATAAGGATTTTTGCCTTCAGAGGTTGAGACCGTCGTCTCGCTTTTCGGGACCGCCGTCTCGCCATTACTGCAAGTCGAGACCGCCGTCTCGCCACTTGCGAATGGCGAGCCCCCCTCCCGTTTGGCAAGAAGGCCTTCTCATTTCTGGAAAAGTCGATACCACAGTCTCGCCAAATGAGACGGCGGTCTCGCCACTTTTGCAAGTCGAGACGGTCATCCCGAATGGCGAGACGGTCGTCTCGACCTTGTCAGACGAGACGGCCGTCTCGACCTGACAGACGCAAATCCCTATAAATAGTGAGTGTTCCCCCCCTCATTTCACACAGTTCTTCCACTTTCCCTTCTACACTTTCTTCAAATTCTCTTCCTAGAGTCCCTCTGAAGCATTTCTGGAGTTTCTGAGAGCTTTGAGAGCTTTTTTATAGTGTTTTGAGAGAGTTTTCGGCGTTATAAGAGCGAAGGGCTGCCAAAACGCACCCTATATTTCAAGAGTATTAATCAAAAGCTTGTCTCGGAGGTTTCTTTACTCTCTCCCTCTCTTTTACCATCTTTATTTTTATGATTAAATTGCATAATAGACATTAGGGCCATGTGGTCGTTACTTTAATTCTGTAAATAAAAGGGTAAAAGCATCTTTTCAAAAGTTTATTTATAAAATAGTTGGTCTATCATAGGGAACCCGAAAGGGGCGTCGTAAGGGAACTAACACTTCCCTTACACGTAACTAACTCCCTTACCTAAACTCTGGTTTTAACGACCAAAGTTGGTTTTCGATAACCAACGCCTTTTTTACCCCTTTTTCGATGTTTCTGGTAAAAACAACGGTGGCGACTCCATAAGAACCCCTTCAAATTAGTTCTAGGGTTAGCCCGGTTATCGGACAATCCAAGAACACTTTTTCAAAAACTCACCTCTAGGTTCAGCCTGGTTATCGGACAACCTAAAAGCGTTGTAACATTACCCATAAAAACGCAAAAATTGGAAAGTCGGAACCATCGCGTCGCTCCGACCGCCTCTTTTTTACGGCGGCGACACCCACACAAAAATAAATTATATTACTCTCTTTTTTTTAGTTTTATTTAATTTTTTTAAAATAAAGTTAGGAAAAGAAAATTAGAAAAAAAATTCATATTAGATAATGTTATGCAACACAATTGTGTCCCCGACAATGATACCATTTGATAACAACATTTTGGCCGCACAAAATACTGATAAAAAAATAATAAACAAGTTAATAAACTAATGCAGTATAGTTAACTTGTGTCAAATCTCACAAAGAGACAACTATAGGAATGTACTCATTACCACCTATCATTCTCTCTAACACGAGTAAATAGGGTATGAATGAAAGAGTGAAAAAGAAATAAATTGATGCAGTAATACTAAAAATTAAAATCAAATTGTTATAAAATGTTAACGCTAATTAAAATTAAATGGAAACATAATTTAAATAACTGAAATTTATAAAATTAAAATAAAGTGCAAGATTCAAGAATTACTTTAAAATAAAATAGTGTAGTAATTAAATTTGAAATTTTTGGAAGCGATAATTCCAAAACCAATTTGAGAATTAGAATTGGAAAAAAGATGAATTGAAAATGAAAATTAATAGTACTGGAATAAAAATTCTAAACAATTAAATAGCATAAATTGAAATGAGCACTAATTGAATAAAGTAAATAGAACAATATAAACTGAAAAATTTAATAAAAATTACAAATTAAATAAAAGAGAACAAACTAGAAGTACAATAGCAGTAGATGAACTTGTCTAACTAAAACCTGAGAACAAAAAAGAAAATGGGGACTAAACTAAACAACAATTCTTACCCCTGGGGCTAAGAGATTTTAATCCTATTGTTATCATAAGACCTCTAATTATAGAGGATTGAACAAAAGAAATTAAATTTAAAATTAATTACAATCAAATCACATTTTTCCCAAATAAACAATTGCAAAATTTGTTGAGAAGAGAAATTTTTGGGACTAGTTTGGAGAAAATAATATGCTTCTTTCCTATTTTGAATGATCCAACATTGATTTGCATTTAATTCTTGATTCCTATTGTTGGTCTTTAATTCAGCTAGGTAAAAAGTTGATATAATTATGCCTTGAACTATTATGAAACCACTTAACTTATGTTAATTCTAATATATTTTTCTCCCAATATAGGATGAATTCAAGAATACCTTAATACAAGAGTAAGGAACATATTTGTCAGCATAATTGGAGTAAAACTAGAAGAAGGAAGAAGATTTTCAGCATGGAAGTCGCTCGAGCGGAATGGACTCTCGCTTGAGCGAATATCAGTTATTCTTCTCTAGAAGTCAGTTGCTCAAGCGCAAGAAAATTCACTTGAGCGAATATTAGTTATTCTTCTCTGGAGTTCACTCGCTCAAGCGAGCGTTTTGTCGCTTAAGCAAAAATAGGCAACTTTCGCTTGAGCGAAAGACGTAAAGTCCAAAAGCCCAATTTTTCCTATAAAAAGCGAAGATGTGTTTTGAGAAAAGCAAACGGTTTTGGGGAGAAGAGGCACGACTACTGCTAGGGTTTCGTCCAATCTTCATCAATTCTTCACTTTTTCCACATTTGGAGCATTATAATGGCCAACATGTGTGGCTAACTTCATTCTCTTAGGATTTGGTGTACTTCCTTTGAACTCTTTTGTATCATGGTGATATTTTGAGATATTAATCTATGTTTTGATGTTGTTATTCTTATCCTTTGTGCTTTGGAATGATTTATTCTTAATGTTTGGGGTATGATTGGAAAATATATCTTGAATCCTAGATCACGGTAAGAATATTTGTTACGTTAATTGCCAGGAATGGAATGAATGTATCAATTGCTTAACTCTCTAAACCTAATGCTGGAAAATCTCTTAATTGTGTGAGGAATCAACATTTATTAGGTTTTCTTATGAATTTCATGTGTGAGGAATTAACATGATGATTTGAGTAGGTGGCATCAACATTGTTAAGTTAATTGACATTCTTAAGTGACATAACCATTACAAAAGAGGGATAAGGAAGGAAGTCAATCCTAAGTTCCTTTAATTGATATTTTCTCAACAATTTATAGTTCTTTGTCATTTAATTTCAATTCAACTCTTTATGCAAAACTCATTCTGTTTTAATCCACTTAGTAAGCATATAATTGGGAATTTCCATTAAAATCGTTCCTCGTGGGATCGACTTTTATTTAATCGAAATACTATACTGCGATTGATCTTACCAATAATTCAACAATTGGATTCCTGTACCAGTTAATTTGCTTGATTTAAATTTTCTATTTGTAACATTCTGTAAGTGGGTTGCAAAGCAAACTTGAGCTTCCAAGAAGGGTGAAACTTAACGATATCAATTTGGACATTTCTTTCCATCAATTTGGTCCATCTCAAATCATCCCTCCTACAAAAGAAGAAAAAGAAACATGCAACGTGGATATATGTATGTATATTATTTATTATACTAAAACTATGCAAAATGCAACGAATTAAGAAAAATTGAATTATGTTATGCTTTTAATGAAAATATGATAAATGTATAGTTTATTAATAAAATAATTAGCTTAAAAATGTTTTTAGATTAAGAATTAAAAAAAATGATATATAATAGTGTGTCAACTATAGATTATTGAATTATTGGCAAGCGTACCAAAATTATCAATCGCAGTATAGTATTTCGATTAAAATCCCAATTATATGCTTACTAAGTATATTAAAATAGAATGGGTTTTTGATAAAGAGTTGAATTGAAATCAAAGGATAAAGAACTGTAAATTGTTGAGAAAATATCAATTAAAGGTACTTAGGATTGACTTCCTTCCTTATCCCTCTTTTGTAATGGCTAAATCAATTAAGAACATCAATTAACCTAACAATGTTGATGCCACCTACTCAAATCATCCATGTTGATTCCTCACACATGAAATTCATAAGAAAACCTAATAAATGTTGATTCCTCACACAATTAAGAGATTTTCTAGCATTAGGGTTAGGGTGTTAAGCAATTGATACATTCATTCCATTCCTGGCAATTAACGTAACAAATATTCTTACCGTGATCTAGGGTTCAAGATATATTTTCCAATCATACCTCAAACAATCAAGAATAAATCATTCCAAAGCATAAAGGATAAGAATAACAACATCAAAGCATAGATTAATATCTCAAAATATCACCATGATACAAAAGAGTTCAAAGGAAGTGCACCGAATCCTAAGAGAATGAAGTTAGCCACTCATGTTGGCCATTACAATGCTCCAATTGATGAAGAAGTGAAGAATTGATGAAGATTAGACAAAACCCTAACAATAGTCGTGCCTCCTCTTCTCCAAGACTGCTTGCTTTTCTCAAAACACACTTATCTTTTTATTAGAGAATTTGGGTCGGGCCTCGCACCATTCATTCGCTTAAGCATTCTTCTTTCTTTCAATTTTACTCCATTTATGTTGACAATTATGCTCCTTACTCTTGTATCAAGGTATTCTCGAATTCATCCTATATTGGGAGAAAAATATATTAGAATTAACATAAGTTAAGTGGTTTCATAACAATTCAAGGCATAATTATATCAACTTTTTACCACTTAACAACTCCCCCCAACCTAGAATCTTGCCTGTCCCAAACAAAGTAGTTTTTCCTAAACAAAACCACCGCCTATTATCAATTTCTCTTCAAGAATCATAAAAATTTTCAGAGGTGATGCTCTCAACTCCAAATGAAAATAGAACACATAAACATTCAAGTTATAGAAACCAACAAAGAATAATTAGTCCTCAACTATCCTCAGAGAAGCATGATCTCTCAAATAGAGTTATATATACTCATCTCTAATTCTCATAGGTAAGTGTTTATCTCATTCAATCACTTCATTTAGACAATCCAATATTGATAATCATCTTCAAGCAATCAACAATTGTTAAACAAGACTTAAATCAAAAGGTCTTTTGAGGCTTGTAATGGGGCTGGGCTAAGAAAGAATTATTGATTTTTCTAGGATATACAAAAATATTTGAGAAATTCAACTCATATGTGTAGACCCCAAATCTTGCCCGGCCTCCAAATAAAGACCAGAAGACCTCCTATTTGAAGATGGACAAGCCTAACAAGCCATTAGGAGAGACTATTAGGCCTCATACTAGGATAGGAGGGAGTTTTTGTACCAAAAAATAAGTTTTCTCGCTTTGAAGGGACGAGACCGCCTTCTGGACAACCCAGACCGCCGTCTCGCTTCACGTAGGAGGCGAGACCGCCGTCTCGCTTAACGAGACGGCGGTCTCGCCACCTGCGAAGGACGAGACGGCGGTCTCGTTCATCCAGACGGCGTTCTCGCCATTTTGACAGGTCGAGACGGCAGTCTCGTTGGACGAGACGGCGGTCTCGTTGGACGAGACGACGATCTCGACCCTGTCAGACGAGACCGGCGGTCTCACCACCTGACAGCGCGAAAACCTATAAATAGGGGCTCTCCCCCCCTCATTTCCACACACCACAGTTGCATAGCTCTCCCTTCTCTCTAAAAACTTCTCTCTAGAATCCCTCCGACGCATTTCCGGAGCTTCTGAGTGCTTTCAAGAGTGATTTTTGGCGTTCAAGAGGTTTTCCGACGTCTTGTAGAGTGAAGGGCTGCCATAAAGCACCCTATATTTTAGAGAATTAATATAAAAAGCGTGCTTCGAAGGTTCAAATTCTCTCCCTTCACCTTTACTGTTTTTATCTTAAATTATGCAATAGATATTAGGGCCATATAGTCATACTTTTAAATTCCGCAGAATAAAAAGGGCGAAAGTGTATTTTTCTAGTTTATCAATAAAATAAGTCGGCCTGTCATAGGGAACCCGAAAGGGGCGTCGTAAAGGGACTAATACTCCCTTTGCACGTAACCAACTCCCTTACCCAACTCTGGTTCTAATGACCAAAGTTGGTTTTCGAAAACCAACGCCTTTTAAAACCCCTTTTCCGATGTTTCCGGTAAAAACATCGGTGGCGACTCCATAGAACCTAAAACAAATAAGTCCTTGGGTTAGCCCGATTATCGGACAACCCAAGGACACTTTTCAAAAACCTTGCCCCTAGGTTAGCCCGGTTATCGGACAACCTAAAGGCGTTGTAATCACCAATAAAAAACGCGAAAATCAAAGAAGAGTCGAAAAACCATCGCGTCGCTCCGACCGCGCCCCCATTTTCGGGGAGGCGGCGACAGATGGCGACTCCACTGGGGAAGCCTAGAGAGTTGATCCCATTTAGTGATGGGCTGGCTTAAAAATAATTAAACCAAGAAAATAACACTTTTACCCTGCCTTGTATTATAACATGCTTTATTGTTTGGCTTTCAAATAACTGTTGCTTGTTTATACTTACGCAATTGATTGAAATATAAATTGCAAACAAACCCTTGCACACTACAGTTCCCTCTATACCCGGGGGCAAGTGAGAAATCCATAGGGAGTGGGTGGCAGGTACGGTTCGCTGTAGTTAGGGCCTTGTGCCCACCAGTGTGATCGGAAACCACCACTCAAGGTGATAACCTTCCTCTTTTGGCAACAAGACCGACTCTGGCCTTAGTGCTGAGCATGGTTGGACGGCTGGAGAGTGGGGACCCTATAATGGGGGCACCTTGGGGGCCTTAGCCTGGTGAGAACAGTTAGAACCTACCCTCGCCAATGCACCTTTCTGTAGGAAAACCCTACCTCATGATAAAAACGAATTATCGCCTGTTCACGGATGACTGAATTGTGTGTGCATATGTTTGTTGCATTTGATTGCATAGCATAACCAAACAACAGATAAAAATAAAAAAATCACAAAAAAAAAACATTTTTTTTGCAATAAACCCCCTTATCTCGGACAGTCTGCCTTTTAGCTAGCCTGGTTTCAGGTTCTTTGCAAGCTAAGTAGCCACGCAGTTCCGACAGAAGAGATAAGGGACGCTAACTATTCTTTCACATAAAGCCACATTTTATCTCGGACAGTTTGCCTTTTAGCTAGCCTGGTTTCAGGTTCTTTGTAAGCTAAGTAGCCACGCAGTCCGACAGAAGAGATAAAAGGCTATAAAAACAAAAAATAAAAAAATAAAATAAAATACATAAATAAATCCAATAAACAAAAAGAATTTTGACAAAGTCGTATCATTCATATCGCATCATAAGTGGAAAAACCAAAAGAGAAAATAAATACATAAGGAGAGTCTGCATACGCAATAAACCTCTGAAAAGTGGGTCTTAGAAGCGTTTTTTGGGAAAAATACTGGGCCAAATCGCCTTCGGTATTTGTCGCTTGATTCCTCACCTTTTTCTCTTCGTTTTGGTATGTTGTGCGTCCAAATCGGACACCCCAGTCAAAAGTTATGCCACTTTGAACATCTATCGCCCTTTTGTACTGATGCATGCATAAATACATTCATTCTAGGGAGCACTAGATATCCCTAAGACAATGGCGAAAGAGGCCCCGAGCACATTTGTGACCTTCACGACAAGGAAGGGACAAGTGTACTAAGGTGTGATGGTGACCCCCATTATACTTGTCAAATCTGTGATGGGAAGGAACCATTACACCAAGGTGGGTAGGATACCCCACAAAGCATAAGCTTTAAGGAGGATACCTAAGTCATAGTCTTAAGGAATATCCATCTCATAAATAATTCATTTTAAACAATAAAAATCTTTTTGCATTCTAGAAAGCGGCTGGTATTCTTCATGCCCTCATCCACATACAAAAAAACACAAAATCCCAAACACTATCATACATCATGTTAGAAAATAAAACATGATAATGTTTAGGAAAAAACAAACACTTGCATACATGCATCCACCAAACTTCATCCTCATAACATGCATCTAATAATAGATAGCTGAAGAAAGTGGATATTCCTCAATGTCATGGAAAGAGGTTAATGCACGGGAAGTCAAAAAGAAAATAAATAAGAATTCTAATATGCCTATGGGTTCATTTAGGCCTCTCCACTTTTAAAAACAAAATGTACTTCGAAACATTACATTGAGGAATGTACACTGCCTGGATGAAATAAATAAAATTGTTTGTTCAAGTGTCTATTGCATTCATAAATTGCACTCATAAATTGCACTCATAAATTGCATTCATCCTCACTTTAATAATAATAAGATAATAAAAAGAAAGGATTAGTCGATGTGCTTTCCGTGAATCAGAATAAGATGAAGAGCAAACATTTTGTCATCAAGTTTTTTCCCAACGGTTGATCCGCCTAAGGAGGATAATAAGCCTCAACCGTTGGTCATCTGAGTAAATAAAGGAGAGGGGGCAAGGGCGTCATCGCGTTTGTTCATGCCTCCCACCTCAAATAAAGTTGTACCATGGAGATACGCAAAAATATCGTCCATCAATGAAGATATCTCCAGCATAGCCGGCATTTGGGGGCAAAATTAGAAATGGAAGAATCTATTCCCCCAAGGAGCTGTAAGATGACGCTCCTACAAATAAAGAAAAATAATAAGACCGAAGAAAAACATAATCCAAAAAGGGAAATTGAAGAGACTTTGGATTCATGACGCTGAGGCAATTTACGACGCTCCGCCAAAAAGACAAACTCACGGTAGGCGACAAGTTAGTCACAGTTTGAGCTAGAGACGACATTCAGATCAGCAAGTCGTTTGCCTTACCTTGAATGGATGTGACTGAAAAGGACCATTGAAATATCTTTTGCTAATATGAAAAGACTTCCCCAACAATATGAAGGTGACCCACATGATGAGAAAATATGGATGCCACCCAAACCAAGGGCTCATTAGAAACTCTCAAGGAATAAGGGAGCCACCAGATTTTTAAGACAATCCCTTGAAGCTTACCCTACAAAGGATCAAGCTACATGGAGAAAAGGGAAGTCTCCCCTCTGCACCTCAAATCAGATTTTCCCAAATAGAGGGGTTCAAGCGTCAAAAGTGACTTTAGTCATTAGGTGTTCTCCTTCTGATTCTTAAGGTTTGTAAATCCAATGACTATTAGAGATTACTCCTCGGGGCTAGCCCGACCCCCGAGCATTGTAGGGCACATATTTCCCTATTAATTATAAAGAATGTCATTCTTACTATCTGCTTCTCTTCTTGCTATTCATGTCTAAACCTCATTAATAACCATGTTTAAGCAAACATTTTCAAAATGCGTCAAAGTAATCAAAATGCGCCATTGACCAAAATAAAAGTCAAATCCATCACTACTGATTGACTAGAAACACAAAATAAAGTTTTACCTCATCATAAGTAAAGTCATGTTTCGCCAATGTTGTGCAAAAAGAAAACAAAAATCAAAAGAAGCCCATAGAAGCTAAAGGCCAAAAAAAAAAGAGAATGCAAGGTACCCGGTAGGAAACCCACAAAGGGGGCTACGCAAAAGTTAGGGTAAACCCGCTAGGAAACCCGAACAACCATAAAGGGTAGCCTAGGCAAAAATTAGGGTTACAAAATAAAGTCCGCCAAAGCAAGAAAAAAGAAACCTACACAAAAGTTAGGACAAAACCAAAAACAACATCCTAGACTGAAAACCCAAAGGGCAGACTGGGGAAGTCAATCAGTCATAGCAAGCGCCATAGAATAAGACGCCATTCCATAAACAAAACGTTTGTCTAAACTAGCCTAAACACTCTAACCAACCTTGGCTAGCCATGCTTACAAAAACCATTTTTGTCAAAATAAAACAATTCTAAAACACAAGCCTTTGAATTAAATATCATTTTCCTTCTTTTCTCTTGACCCTTACCACTACGACATTCTAGTAATTAGTAGGGAAATGTGGAGATAGTAATCAATAGGAGGATCGACATCCCCAAGGAAAGGGAGGGGCGCACTAACATGGCAAGTCGCTCTACAATCAACACAATCATTCTTCGGTCACGTTAAAATCAAGACGGAAAAATGGGTACAGCCTATCCCTGTCGACGAAAGCACATAACGTCAGAAGCTCATCAGAAGTAAAAGCACATTGGTTAATCCTTTTGAAAAATTAATTGAAATAGTATTATAGGATGCATATCGCCAACATTGCATGCATATGATAGGCTCCTATCTCTCAAAAAAGAAGATAAAGAAAAAATGAGAATAAAAAGAATAATGCCTGCTAGGAGATTCTTAGGCAAAAGTTAGGGTAGCCCGCTAGATCGAAAACCCGCAAAGGGCGGTCTAGGCAAAAGTTAGGGCATTCATAAAAAAGGAAAAAAGCCCGCTAAGATACCCTAGGCAAGAATTAAGGCAGCCCGCTAGACAGAAAACCCCAAAAAGGGCGATCTAGGCAAAAGATAGGGCTAAACCAAAAAATGAACAAAAGAGAGGGGTCTTTCATCATAATCATGAAAGTCCAGCAGGAGAATGCCAGTCACTTTTCCAGATGCATCAATCAATAAGAATAGATTGCATTTAGGGCATCCACACACAAGTAGTCGCACAAAATGACTTTGTCAATGTCAAAAATAAAAGAAATAAAAATTACTTCAGACAAATAACAAAAAACGAAAAGCATTCATGCATATAAGGAGACTAGCTCCATGTTTGTGATTGAAAACAGGATCACTGAGACTAAGTCTCCAAATAATGCCCTCAAGAAAATGGAGCAAGTTGTCAATCAAGCAACTCATCAAAATAAGAGCTTCCAAAAATCAAGAGCTCCAGCTACCATCCTTCTACCCAGAAAAGAAGGCACAAGAAAGTAATAAGTCTCCAAACATTGCTCTCCCTCAAGAAAGAAGAATGAGTTGTCATAAGAAGCTTCCAGAAGCCAAAGCTCCAATCAAAGAGGGCACAATCATCAAGACATCATAAAAGAAAAGCCGACGGAAAGGCTTAGTCATCCCCAAGAGGATCCTTGCCTACTCCGAAGGCAAAACAAAAGTACTCCCCATGGCTCAGCACCGCCATCACATGAGTCATCGAGCACACTCACCCAAAGTCTCATCCACACTCCCCAATGGAGAATAAAGGCTCCAAGAGCCCATCATCAACAGTCAAAAGAGTCCAATCTCCATACCAACAAGGGCTCAACAAAAAAGGAAAAAAGAAGAAAACCCTTGCATCCCCAGCGGATGTCCAAACAGGCCATGACAGAGAAGGCCGAATAAAAATCCTCAAATGGATCTCCAAAAAATTCAACAAAAGAGGAATCAGAAATTCCCATCCCCCAGTGGAATAAGAGCTTCGCAAATATAGCTCGCATCAACATCAATCAAGGAGTCAAGACTCCATTCCTAGAAAAGAAAAATCAGATCCCCAGGAAGACAACTAATTCCCTGGTGGATCACTAAAGAAATAAAATGTCATCCCTAGTGGACCTTCCCCAAAAAAAAGAAGGGAAAAAGCCAGCGTAATAAAAAGAGACTAAAAAGTAAAAAGGCTTACGCATTATCCCCATAAAAAAGCCAAAATATCAAAATCGCGATAAAAAAGAGATAAATCGCGAAAAAAGGCGAAATCAAAACCATTACAGCAGAATAAAGAGCTTCAAGGAAAATAGCTCTAACCTTCTACACCAATAAACAAAGGTACACCAGAAAAAGCCAACGGAAAGGCTTGATCATCCCCAGCAGAATAAGAGCATAGGCAAAGCCAGCTCAAAACAAAAGCATGCAACAAGGAGTCAAAAACTCCATTTCTCCCTAGAGGGCAAGACAAAATAGATCTCCAGGTAAACAATCAAATCCCCGGCGGATCATCAAAAAGAAAAACTATCCCCAGAAAGCCTCTACCTACTCAGAGGCAAGCAAAGAGCCAATTTCCCCAAAAAGGGACATCAACCTATTAGGAGGCAAGCAATTATAAAGTCTTCACCACTAATGAAGCATCCGCCTACTCAGAGGCACAGGAAACAAAAAAACAAAAAAAACTCCATTTCCCCAGAGAAATAAGAGCTTGAAGAAACCAGCTCTCATCAACACCAAACAAGGAGTCACAACTCCATTCCCCAAAAGGCGACCAAAATTAGATCCCCTAGTAGATCACCAAAAAAAAAAAAAAAAAAAACTTACCCAGAGAGCCTACTACAAAGGCAAAACTTCAAACGCATATCCTTAGAAAGCTACTTGCCTAACATGGATATCCCTAGTGGAACGCATAGGCAAAACCTTGCAAGCAAAAAAGCAACATTAGCCTATTCAGAGGCAAAGAAAAAAGCAAAACCAAAAGTCTTCACCTCCAAACGGAACATCTGCCTACTCAGAGGGATTACCAAAAACTCAATGGATATCCACCTACTCAAGAGGCGTCACCAAGATCAACAAATCCCTAGAGGATTCCTGCCTACCTAAGAGGCACTTATCAAAAACATTTCTGACAACCAGCAAAGTCGGATGACCACCACAAAAGAACAAAAACAAAAGGATCCTCGGCAATCAACAAAGGCCGGATGAACACCAACAAAATCCCCGACGTGACCCGGATGATTATTCAAGAAATCCGAAAATCAGTCAACTCAACACAAGAAACACTCTCCAGAGAGATGCGCCTGATCTGCGCTCGAGCCGGATCAGTAAGTCGCACTACCACCCTGATGGGGGGTTCATACCCATCCAGTCCCGCACAACGGACCGTACCACCCCGATGGGGTTCATACCCATCCGAGTCCCGCACAACTGGACCGTACCAGCCCGATGGGGGTTCATACCCATCAACCGAAGGATTGGCTACCGTCGAAGGAGCATCCTAAGGTTTCACATCGGCGCATGAGCTACCCGAGCAAGTGAGCCGCCACCACCACCGGTCCCACACAACGGATCGCAACTACCACCCCGATGGGGGGTTCATACCCATCAACCGAAGGATCGGCTCCGTTAGAAGGAGTTCCCGAGGTCTTACCACGTTGTCACCGAAGGGATCGGCTACGTCGAAGTAGTATCTCTGAAGTGCACGAACACCAAAGTTTTCCCCGAAGATCAATCGCCGCAAGACGGACGTTCGAAGGGCAACCGGGCAAGAGGGTCAACTCCTTTACCCCCGCCGATCATCCCGACACGTAAGGCCAGCAATCGACCGGATCGGATAAAGGGGGGCAGCTGTAGACCCCAAATCTTGCCCGCCTCCAAATAAAGACCAGAAGACCTCCTATTTGAAGATGGACAAGCCTAACAAGCCATTAGGAGAGACTATTAGGCCCCATACTAGGATAGGAGGGAGTTTCGTACCAAAAAATAAGTTTTCTCGCTTTGAAGGGACGAGACCGCCTTCCGGATAACCTGCACCGCCATCTCGCTTCACGTAGGAGGCGAGACCGCCGTCTCGCTTAACGAGACGGCGGTCTCGCCACCTGTGAAGGACGAGACGGCGGTCTCGTTCACCCAGACGGCGTTCTCGCCATTTTGACAGGTCGAGACGGCGGTCTCGTTGGACGAGACGGCGGTCTCGCCACCTGACAGCGCGAAAACCTATAAATAGGGGCTCTCCCCCCCTCATTTCCACACACCACAGCTGCATAGCTCTCCCTTCTCTCTAAAAACTTCTCTCTAGAATCCCTCCGACGCATTTCCGGAGCTTCCGAGTGCTTTCAAGAGTGATTTTCGGCGTTCGAGAGGTTTTCCGACGTCTTGTAGAGTGAAGGGCTGCCATAAAGCACCCTATTTTTTAGAGAATTAATATAAAAAGCGTGCTTTGAAGGTTCAAATTCTCTCCCTTCACCTTTAACTTTTTATCTTAAATTATGCAATAGATATTAGGGCCATGTAGTCATACTTTTAAATTCCGCAGAATAAAAAGGGCGAAAGTGTATTTTTCTAGTTTATCAATAAAATAAGCCGGCCTGTCATAGGGAACCCGAAAGGGGCGTCGTAAAGGGACTAATACTCCCTTTGCACGTAACCAACTCCCTTACCCAACTCTGGTTCTAATGACCAAAGTTGGTTTTCGAAAACCAACGCCTTTTAAAACCCCTTTTCCGATGTTTCCGGTAAAAACATCGGTGGCGACTCCATAGAACCTAAAACAAATAAGTCCTTGGGTTAGCCCGATTATCGGACAACCCAAGGACACTTTTCAAAAACCTCGCCCCTAGGTTAGCCCGGTTATCGGACAACCTAAAGGCGTTGTAATCACCAATAAAAAACGCGAAAATCAAAGAAGAGTCGAAAAACCATCGCGTCGCTCCGACCGCGCCCCCGTTTTCGGGGAGGCGGCGACAATATGAACGATTCTTGATTAACAATTCCTCAAGTCAGGTTTCAAACTTCATGCTTTTGTCCCTAACACAATGACAGTGAGTTAATAATCTCACAAGTTATTATTCCCCCCTTGAATTATTTATATAAATAAATATTTTTTTCTTGCTTTTGCATGTATTCTTTTTGGCTTTGCCAATTTTTTTAAGCTTTGTTTTTCCTTTTTCTTTACACCTTTTTTTTTTAACAATACACCCCAATAATACCCGTAGGACAACAATAGCAATACCCAACAATAAGAAAAATAGTGACATTCATATTCATTTCCTTTCTCAAATATAGGAAGGTAGATAAATAGTGTTTAGGCTTAAGGGTTCTGTTTAAGAAACAATATTATTTTTTGCTCAGAAGGGGTTCAAATGGATGTCCTATAATTAATGCAGGGTTGGCTATTTGGCTCTGGGTTATATCTACTACAAAGAAAAAATTGCCTTTATCATTTTCAAGTCTTGCCAATATGTAATCACATTAAAGAATCAACCAATATTAGTTATCATCACAAAATGTTGACACTCAATTTATCTGTTTGTGGCACTCTGCTCACCTGGGTTTTGGCTAGCTTCTCCAATTCAGTTAATTCCTAATTTTCCTCATCAATTCCTTTTCACTATCATACTCAATATCCCAAAATCACTTATTATTGGAAACAATCAAAAATATTTTTCACGTTCTAGATTTGAATTAAACAATAAGCAATAATCTCATATATGGCTCTAAACCAAATTATGGGACAGCAAGGAAATTCAAAATTTAAAATAAAGCAATTAAAAACATTAAATTAAAAACAAAGGAATTAAAAACATTAAAAATAAAGTAAGTCTCCTCCCTTATTTTATTCACTTGTCATCTACTCCTTATCTTGTGTCTCAGCCTCAGCTGTAGACTTTCTCACCCCCTCCGAAAAAGTTTGATTGTCCCCAGGCCATTGAAGTAAGGCTTCAAAGTCTTGAGGAGAAGTGCACTGTGTACCTGGAGCAATCTTGTAAAGAAAGAACCTAAGGAAGAAAAATGCACAAAAAACTTAAATTGCAAAAAGAAAAAAAAAACAAATTCAAAACATTGGGTTGCCTCCCAGGAGCGCTTGTTTAACGTCTTCAGCTCAATGCCTTTTTGTTTTAAGGATCATCTAAGTAGATAATGGGATGAAGCTCCTTCATTGCATCCCCCAAATATGCCTTAATTCTCTGCCCATTGACTGTCCACGTTCTTCCTGTTGTTGGATCCTCTAATTCTACAGCACCATAAGGACTCATAGATCTTACTACAAATGGGCTTGACCATTTAGATTTCAGTTTCCCAGGAAAAATTCTTAGCCTTGAATTAAATAGTAAAACTGATTAGCCTGCATGAAATTCTCTTTTTACAATCTTCTTGTCATGATATGCCTTAACTTTCTCTTTGTATAACTTGGATAATTCATATGCATTAAGTCTCATTTCTTCTAATTCATGCATTTGAATTTTTCTTTGCTCTGCTGAAACTTTTGGGTCAAAATTTAAAAATTTTAAAGCCCAATATGCTTTATGCTCCATTTCCACTGGAAGATGACATGACTTACCATAGACAAGCTGAAAAGGGGATAACCCAGTAGGAACCTTATATGCAGTCTTATAAGCCCAAAGTGCATCATCTAACTTTATTGATCAATCCTTTCTTGAAGATGAAATAGTCTTTTCTAATATCCTTTTGATTTCTCTGTTTGAAACTTTTGCTTGGCCATTAGTTTGTGGATGATAAGGTGACGCAACTTTATGTCTGACCCCATAATGCTCTAAACATTTTTGAAGTTGAGTATTACAGAAATGTGATCCTCCATCACTGATTAAAACTCTGGGAGTGCCAAATCTACAGAATATATTTTTCTTTAAAAAGTTTATCACAGTTTTGGCATCCGCTTTTACAGTAGCTACTGCTTCCACCCACTTTGACACATAATCTACTGCTACCAAGATGTACTCTTTAGAAAATGATGATGGAAAAGGTCTTGCAAAATCAATCCCCCAACAGTCAAATATTTCAACTTCCAACATAATATTTAAAGGCATTTCATTTCTTTTTGAAATACTCCCTGTTTTCTAAAAATCAACACATTGTTGTGCAAAGTTGTGCGCGTCTTTAAATAAGGAAGGCCAGAAAAAACAAGATTGGAGAACTTTTGCAGCAATTCTAACTCCATTAAAATGACCCCCATAAGGAGAACTATGACAATGCCACATAATATTCTTAGCTTCCTTGCTTGTCACACACCTTCTTAACAAATTATCACTTCCTATCTTGAAAAGATATGGATCATCCCATACAAAATAATGGGCATCCTTAAATAATTTCTTCTTTTAATGCTAAGTGTATTCTTCTGGGACAACTTTTGCAGCTTTGAAATTTTCCATGTCATCAAACCAAGTTCTTTCTTGTACCATCATCAGTTTTTCATCTGGAAATTCCACCTGCACTTCTAATTGATTGTTAGTTACTTCAGTATTAACTAATCTGGATAAATGATCAGCTACCAAATTTTCACAGCCCTTTTTGTCCTTGATTACCAAATCAAATTCCTGCAACAATAAAATCCATTTAATTAGTCTTGGTTTAGAATCTATCTTGGTTAACAAATACTTATTTGTTGCATGATCAGTATATATATAGTAATAGATGAACCAATCAAATATGCTCTCAATTTTTCCAATGCATAAACTATAGCTAACAATTCGTTTTCAGTAGTTGCATAATTAATTTGGGCTGCATTAAGAACTTTGTTAGCATAGTGTATAGCATGAAAATTCTTAGATTTCCTTTGGCCTAAAACTGCTCCTATAGCATAATCACTTGCATCACACATTAATTCAAATTCTAATTTCCAATCAGGGACAATTATCACAGGGGCTGAAATTAATTTCTGTTTTAACAATTCAAAAGCCTGCAAACATTCCACATCAAATTTAAAAGAAATATCCTTATTGAGCAAGTTGCTTAGTGGCTTTGCAATCTTTGAAAAATTATAAATCTTCTATAGAATCCTGCATGTCGTAAAAAACTTCTTATGCCCTTCACATTTGTTGGTGGTGGAAGCTTCTCAATAATCTCTATTTTTGCTTTGTCAACTTCAATCCCTCTTGCAGAAATCTTATGGCCTAACACCACACCTTCAGTTAACATAAAATGGCAGTTTTCCCAATTTAAAACTAAATTGGTATCAACACACCGCTTTAATACAGTATTCAAATTCCTCAAACTTGGTCAAATGATGCACCAAATACTGAGAAATCATGCATAAAAACTTATATGCATTGTTCCACCAAGTCTGAGAAGATAGCCAACATGCATATTTGAAAAGTTGTTGGGGCATTGCACAATCCAAATGGAATTTTCCTGTAAGCAAACACACCAAAAGAACAAGTAAAAGCAGTTTTTTCTTGGTCTTCTGGATCTACTGTTATCTGATTATACCTTGAATAACCATCCAAAAAACAATAAAAAGTCTGTCCTGCTAACCTTTCTAACATTTGATCCATAAAAGGTAAAGGAAAATTATCTTTTCTAGTTGCTTGATTTAATTTTCTATAATCTATACACATTCTCCAACCTGTAACAGTCCTATTAGGTATTAATTCATTTTTATCATTACAAATTACAATCATACCTCCTTTTTTCAGGACCACCTGAATTGGGTTAACCCAAGCACTATCAGAGATAGGATAGATCATACCTGCATCAAGTAGTTTTAATACTTCTTTCTTTACCACCTCTTTCATAGTTGGATTAAGACATCTTTGAGGTTGTGCAACAGGCTTGAAATCATTCTCCATATGAATCTTATGCATGCAATAAGAAGGACTGATTCCTTTGAGATCAGATAACGTCCACTCTATAGCCTTCTCATTCTCTTTCAAAACTGAGATCAATCTTTCTTCTTCAAAATTTGTTAAGGCATTGCTAATCACCACTGGCTTGCTGCATTTATCTGCAAGAAAAACATATTTTAAATGGGGAGGTAATACCTTTAATTCCAGTTTATGACTCTCAGTTTCATGTTCTTGCTGCAATGTCTCAGATTGTTGTTCTTTTGCAGTAACTTCTTTTGTTGAATCAAGAAGTTTTACATAATTCTCAATTTCTTTTTCCTCCTCTTCATCAAATTCATCATTAATTCCCGTCAAAGTTTTTTCTAATGGGCTTACTTTAACTAGTTGCTTTCTTGCTGCTTGAAAGATATCATCTACCACATCTATTTTAAGACAATGTTGATTATCTGTAGGATGCTTCATTGCTTCAAACACATTAAACTTAACTTCCTCATCTTCTACTCTGACTTTTAACTTGTCATCATCAACATCAATAATAACTTTTGTTGTCTTCATGAAAGGTCTTCCCAGTATAAGCGGAACTTCAGTGTCTTCATCCATATCCATCACAACAAAATCAACTAGAAATATAAATTTATCAACTCTGACCAAAACGTCTTCCACCACACCATAAGGAAATTTTAGAGATTTGTCAGCTAGCTGTAATGTCATTCTTGTAGGCTTTATTTCCAAGTCTCCTATTCTTTTAAGCATAGACAAAGACATCAGATTTATACTAGCACCCAAATCAAGTAATGCCTTACCTACTTGCAATGTCCCAATTATGACTGGAATAGTGAAACTACCAGGATCCTTGGACTTTTGAGGTAAATATTTCTGAATTATAGCGCTACATCCTACTTCTAGCTCCACTGTTTTTGTAGTAAATCTCTTTTTCTTAGTTAACAACTCTTTCATGAACTTTGCATAAGTCGGCATCTGCTCCATAGCTTCCATAAGTGGAATATTTGTAAATGCTTGAAAATATCCATGAATCTTGCAAACTGTCTTTCTTTATCTTTCTTGGAAGGATGACGAGGATATGGTAAATCCTTTAATTGCGGTATTTGACTATCATCTTTCTCCCTCTTTTTCTCACTCTTTTTTTTCAGTATTTTTTTTTCTTTTTCTATACTCTCACTTTTATTTTTCTCTTTTTCTCTTTCACACTCATCTTCTTTTTCTTTTAGGATTTCCTTCTCTACATCCAGATTGTTGCCAATACCTTCTCCTATAACCTTACCACTCCTTGTAATTATTGACTTACACTGCTCCTTTGGATTGGTTTGTGTGATAGCTGAAAATTGTCCTTCTTGCTGCTGCTCAGATAGTTGCTTAGCCAGTTGGCCTATCTGGATCTCTATATTTCTGAATAAAGCCTCAGTATTTTTCTGATTAGCCATAGTGCCTTGCATGAATTTTTCTAAAGTTGTCTCAGTATTTTTCTGATTAGTCATAGTGTCTTGCATGAATTTTTTTAAAGTATCCTCCAATTTACTTCTTCTATCAGGCACTGAAGGATAATATTGTTGTTGCTATTGATATGGAGGTTGCTGAAATGACTGTTGTTGAAATGTAGGTTGTCTAGTAGATGAGCTAACACCTTGTTTCCACCCAAAATTCTGATTCTGATTCTGATTCCCTCTCCATCCTTGCACAACATTATTCTGATAATTGTTGGGATTAGGGAAATTACCTTGTCTGCCTTGACTACTACCTTGGGCCCCCATATAATTAACTTCTTCTTGTTGAATGTTGCCTTGATAAGAACATTGTTCATTTACATGATCACCTCCACACACGTCACAACTCATCTGTTGATTAGGAATAGATTGTACAGTGTGCATTTGTTGAGGTAATTTCTCTATTTTCTGGTTCAATGCTTCAATTTGTTGCATTATAAGTTTATTCTGGGCTAAGATAGCATCTAAGCTGTTAAGTTCAAGAACTCCCTTCCTTTGAATTGGATGTCTATCATGTTAGGCCTGTTGGTCTGTAAAGGCTAGTGCATCAATAATTCTGGTGGCATGATCAATTTCTACATCCAACATGGATCCTCCTGCTGCGAGCCTCTAATAGCATCTTTGCATCATGTCGCAAGCCGAGTATAGAAAATATTCAAGCGAGAAACGTCATCAAATCCATGATTTGGGAAACTTCTCAACAGTGATTTAAATTTCTCCCATGCTTCACAAAATTGTTCATCTGCTCCTTGTCTGAAAGAAGTGATGTCAGATTTTGCTTTGATGTAGCGGGATGGTGGGAAAAATATATTCAGAAACTTCTCTTCTACACTACTCTAATTAGTCAGACTCTGATTAGGATGTGCTTTCAACCACTCATTTGCCCTACTTGCCAAAGAAAAAGGAAATAATATCAAATATGCAGATTCATGATTTGCTGCTCTAAATCCCATGGTACCAATCAACTCATAAAAAGTAGACAAATGAATATAAGGGTCTTCATGATCCAATCCAGTGAATTGATGAGCACTAATCATGCTTAAGAAAGTTGGGTTCATCTGCAATGTTTGATCATCCAAAATGACAATGCTGGAAAAATGTCTTGGCCTTTGCTGCATAGCACAATTTCTAAGAGTTTTTCTAGGTGGATTTGCATTTGGATTTTGATTTGGATTTGGATTCATATTTGCTCTTTCTTCCACCATATCTTCTATAATTGGGTCTGGTAAATCAAGTGTGAAAGAAGAATTAACAGATTCTCTTGTAGCTTGTTCTTGAGTTTCCTTTCTTCTTCTACCCCGATTCCTCCGAGCTTTTTTTCAATCTCTGGATTAAATTCTAACTGCTCTGAAGATACATGTCCTCTTAAATGCATAAATCAAAAGAGTAACTCAAGCAAATATTAGCACAAACGAAAAACTAAATAATAATAATAATAATAAAACAAAAACAGAAATAAAAATAAAATACTCAATAAGCTAAACAAAGAATTCTCAAAGAACACTGTTCCCGGAAACGGCGCTTGAAATACTTGTTGAATTATTGGAAAGCGTACCAAAATTATCAATCATAGTATAGTATTTCGATTAAGTAAAAGTCAATCCGACAAGAAACGGTTTCAATTGAAATTCCCAATTCTATGCTTACTAATTATATTAAAACAGAATGGGTTTTTCATAAAGAGTTTAATTGAAATCAAAGGACAAAGAACTGTAAATTGTTGAGAAAATATCAATTAAAGGTACTTAGGATTGGTTTCCTTCCTTATCCCTCTTTTGTAATGGCTAAATCAATTAAGAACGTCAATTAACCTAACAATGTTGATGCCACCTACTCAAATCATCCATGTTGATTCCTCACACATGAAATTCATAAGAAAACCTATTAAATGTTGATTCCTCACACAATTAAGAGATTTTTTAGCATTAGGGTTAGGGTGTTAAGCAATTGATACATTCATTCAATTCCTGACAATTAACGTAACAAATATTCTTACCGTGATCTAAGGTTCAAGATATATATTCCAATCATACCTCAAACAATCAAGAATAAATCATTCCAAAGCATAAAGGATAAGAATAACAACATCAAAACATAGATTAATATCTCAAAATATCACCATGATACAAAAGAGTTCAAAGGAAGTGCACCGAATCCTAAGAGAATGAAGTTAGTCACTCATGTTGGCCATTACAATGCTTCAATTGATGAAGAAGTGAAAAATTGATGAAGATTAGACAAAACCCTAACAGTAGTTGTGCCTCCTCTTCTCCAAGATTGTTTGCTTTTCTCAAAACACACTTATCTTTTTATAAGAGAATTTGGGCCGGGTCTCGCATCATTCATTCGCTTAAGCATTCTTCTTTCTTTCAATTTTACTCCAATTATGCTGACAATTATGCTCCTTACTCTTGTATCAAGGTATTCTCAAATTCATCCTATATTGAGAGAAAAATATATTAAAATTAACATAAGTTAAGTGGTTTCATAACATAGATGTAAGATGAGCTTTTGTATTTAGAACAACTGTCTAGCATAATTAGTCTCATGTATGGGTCGAATATGATGGGCATAGGGTAGTCTATAATTTATTCATTGGATGATTCATTTTAAAGGTATCAATCGTGCTACTTCCTGTTGGCTTGTGTATGTCTTAGCAACTAAGATTTTCATAAACAAGATTCCTACATTCATCTTATAAACATATTTTAATGCTTATATATTTGTTATCATCGAAACAAAACTATTGTAAGACTTAATTAAGACTATCACAGAAGTATCAGAACAAATAGAATACTTAAAAGCTATAGATGATCATATTGTCTATAAGATCATAAGATCATAACATCTATTGAGATAAGAATATTAGAACGTTTATCTGAAGATAAGAATGTTTATTAAGACCAAAAGACCATAATGTTTATTGAGACTGAACTATTTGTTAAACCATAATACATCCAAACTTATATTAAAGACTAGACTATCTATTAAGACTAGAAAATATCAAAATATCTATTGAAGTTCAAACTGTCTATTTCGACCAAAGGACCTCAAAATATTTAATAAAGACCCGATCATCCATTAAGATCAAAAGACCTTAAAAAATCTATAAAGCACAAAAAACCCAGAACATATATTATGATTATACTATTTGTTAAGACGAGAAGACACCAAAACATCTATTAAAGTTTACATCTATTAAAGTTTATATAATTTGTTTAGACTAGAAGACATTAACACTCAGTGCATAAAACTCGTTAAAATATTTATTAATGAAGGTAACACTAGTGATTATGATGAGCTTTTTTTTTTCTTATCCTACAAAATCCACATGATATGAGAAAAAAAAAAAAGACTAGACATTTCATATTGGAACGCCCCTTAAATATAAAACTTTGTTTTGGCAAAAAGCTAAAAAAATGATTTGGGTTGTGAAAATAATAAGCTAAAAAAATAATCATGTGTTATTATTATTGGTGGCTAGCTTCTTTAGAGGTAAGAGGGACCATGGTCCTCCAAAGTTTTCCAACTTTAATTAATATTTATGATTTTGACTTCCTAAACTTAATGATTATTAAATTTATTGACTTGTATATTTATAAGTTTGACCTCTTATCCTTTCATATTCTTTCATTTTTGTATTTTTATTTATTATTTATTAATAATATATTATTTGACCCTCTTAAGATGAATGATGAAGAACTGTCACTGATTACTATGGTCATTCGACTAATAACTGTAAAAGCCTACCATGACGAAGATCCTCTATTATTGTTAAAGCCAAAAGGATTAGATGCCTAAAGAAAAAGATCATTTATGTTTAATATCAGGAAAAAACTCATGTCATTATACTTGAAGAATGGGTGATCATGACACATGATAAGAGAAAAATGTAGATGACAAAGCCTAACCTTTATGAATGGTAACATGATAACTTTTAGAGGGGATAAAGAAAAGGATAAATAACAAAATTAGGTAAATTGAATCTATTAGTTAAATGAATCTTTTGCAAAACTTAAGATGGAATCAACAACCAATCTTCTTGAAAAATGTAAAGAAAAAGAAGATATACCAATTTATGACAAATTAGACATTCAACAATAAGAGAAAGAATAAACTAGATGGTACCGAAGGAAAGATTATGTTGAGAGTCAAATTCTTGGAGACCCAACTAGAAAAGTTCACACAAGAGCTTCAATAAGAGAAAAGGCTATGGAACATTAATATATCAAGTCAAACCTAAAATCATTGAAAATTCACTTCTTATGATAATTGGATCAAGATAATGCAAGAAGAACATGATCAATTTTAGAAAACGATGTGTTGAAATTCTTACAATAAGTAATGTGGTGTAACAAAAGGTATTGAAAAACAAGTTAGACGAAGAAGGTGTTGAATATTTAAATATTGATACAATAATTAAAAATTTCAGAAGATTTAAGCTTTGATTTTGTTTCTTCAACACTAGAGAAAATCATTCAACAAAATTAAGGTAAAAATTATTTACTAAAAGGAGTAATCTTCTTAACAAAAATATAAATCATTTATGAAATTTTTTGAATTAATATTAATTAACTTAATTAAATTTGTTTGACAAAATAAGTGACACTCAACAAGAATTTGTAGACTAGTAGTTTTACAAAATTAATGAATCAATATCTAACTTTTGTATATTATTATTTATGAGCCTTGTAAAACTATTTGTGCTCCTTGTTGTATGAATAACCCTTAACTTGGCTTAAATAATAATTTTTCCTTTATATTTTCAATTTTCTCTCTAGTTCTAGTTTAAACTTTTCAATTTCGTTTATATTTACAAACAATTTCGAATTCAATGTTTTTGAAATCATTCTTCAATTCAAGCTTTTCTAGATCACATAGGTCTTCTTCTCTATTGTTTATATTTCAATTCATACAATTTACAATATCTATTATTTTATATTGCCTTTTCAAGGCTTTCTAATATGAATTTGTAACATTAATTCATATTTGGTTCTCTTATGATTATAATAATTTATAATTCAATATAATTAATTGAAATTGGAATTGTTTGATTGAATTTGATTAATTACATCACGAATCAATTCTGAGTTAATATGGTTGTTTTTCTTCTAATTGAATCATATCTCTAGAATGTGATAAATTAATTATATATAGTGAATTGAAGTATCAATTATTAGAATTTCCGTAAGTGAATCTTATGATTATAATCTAGGTTTAGAAATCAATGAGATAAAAGTTGGATCAGGAAATTAACTACTATTTTTGCATAGATTTTTCATTCTTACTATTTTTTATTAGAGAATGGCGTAAAAACTTTACAAATTCCTCAAACATAAACTCTAACTTTTGAAATATTTATCAATAATAAGTCACTAATGATTCTTTAGAATATGATCTATATTTTCTCTTTTTAGATCTATTTAGACGAATAAATGTGCTTCGATAAGATAGTATATTGACTACATCAACCTTGACTAATGGTCATTAGACTACCTAATCATCATAGTCATCTTATAAAACTAGAAGTTTACTAAACAACATATTGTCTAATGACACTAGAATTGACTTATGACACATGTCATAAATTTGTTTGATCAATCTAGACTTGAATCATGCCACATCATCAACTACTTCTGAAGAAGCACATTTGGACTTAACTACTTGTCATTAACCTCATATGACGAAGACTTAACTCAACCAATTATATGTCATCAACCTCACTTGATGAACACTCGACTAGATGCATGTCATCAACTTTACCTAATAAATATTCAACTAGCTACATGTCATTAGTCTCGCTTGGAATACTCAACCAGTTATATGTCATCAATCTCACTTGTTGAAGACTCAACCAACTACATGTCATTAGCCTAAGTTAATTAAGACTTAACTACTGGAATTAATCTACATAACATATCTTTTTAACTTAGTAGACAACTATGATTATAAAAGTCAACTCATACATGTCAACTAATGATTCTAGTAGACTAGTTATGGCTATAGACTTGATCATTACCTATGGAAGCTTAATTCATACAATGTATCATCTAATTATATCAACAAATAGTTTTATAATCATTAGATTCAATTCTTATGCATGAGAGTATAAATAGGGAATTCAACCATGAAAAAAAAAACAAATGAATGCACAACACATAAGAATGCAAAAGAAAAAGATGAAAGAAGAATGCAAAGAGAGAAACATAAGAAGAAAACTTTATGGGAACATCTTGTGAAACAAATATCTTCTATTTTCTTAGAGTTAAGAGCGAGCCTATATTTGTAAATCCTTCATTGTGTGAATTTGATCTTATTGTATAAAAAAATATGATATCCTCTATGTGAGAGTGTAATATTTAATCCCAACCAAACTTAGGTTTGAAACTCTCGGGGATGTTTCATGTTCTCGAAAGAATTAGGAGTAACTTAGCTAGGGGGGATTACTCATTGTGTCACAAACTTGTGTACTTGTTCTTTAAATCAAAAGGAGTTAAAGGGTAACCTTGTGTACTTATTATAAGCCTGAAACCTGAAATGGCAATGAATATTTGATTTTAATTAATTAATTATAGTAAAGTCTCTAAGAGTTTGCTAGAAGAGGACTAAATGTAGCACAATTTAAGTGAACTAATATAGAATTAAATGTTTTTATTTGTTGTCTTACCTATTTACTCAGTCCTTATTCTCGATACTTGTTTTTTAAGAGAACATTCTTACTATAACAAAATATTTTTAAAAAGATTTCATAAGTATTAGATATACCTTTAGGTTATCTAATCAAACTACTACTATATATTATACGATACTTTGGGTAAATTAATCTACCTACATATGATCATATATACCTTTGTGTTAGCTTGTAATCTACTATGAGAAAGTGTTAACTTTGATCAAACTCATATTTCTAAAGTTAACTTGTAATTTCACATAAATCTCTCATTTTTTAAGTGTCAAAATCAAGCATAACTTATATATTATCTTTCTCTCGTAACCAATTTAAATGTATTTTAAGGATAAAATCATAATAAAACAAAGTAGACAATGTCTTATATGGATAATGATTGATCATAATGATATTATCTTAGTGGACTTGTGACTGAAATATTTCTTTATTTTTAAACTGAATATTCACATATACTATGAGACTTATAACACTTATATTTCTCAGAAAATGAGGTTAATGTTAACTCATATAAATTTTTCTTTCTTTTGATAGATATTTTTCAAGAATATCATAGAGAAACATTTTTTTTATAAACAAAAACATATATAACTTATAAAACATAATAACTAATCAATATGAATCCTATTACAATACATTGCCTTTTTTTTTATAAAATATAAAGTTTGAAAGGACATATTTAAAATTATGATACTTAATATCTTTTATTTTAAAAATGACAAGATAATCAATTAGAAATTGATCAAAACAACATTATTTACGAGAGAAAGTATAAAGTATTATACTTTAACGCCAATATTTGTTGAAAATTCAAGTGAGTTTAAAGTCTCATATTAGGTAAAAATAGGAAAGTTGAATAACTTATAAGTGAGAAAGATTCATGACCTAATATCTTAAGGTTTTTTGTTGAAGGTAGTGTCATGTTCTCTTATATAGTTGACTCATTACCCATTTGTGAGAATCTTCCTGTTATTAGCTCCCTCATAAATACCTAACAATATCTAATAAAGAGTGAAATGAGTATATGTGAGGAGAGAAATATAAATCTAAAAGTAGAAAATAGAAGGAAAAATCCAAGAAAATATCAAGTACTTATATATCTAACTTGAATATAACGTTGATTAAAATCCTTCTTAAAACACAATTGATTTGTTTTAAAATATCAACATACTTTGATAATTCTAATTAAATGTTTATATACCATTTAAAATCATAATTAAATAACATAAAAATTATTGAAAAAATAATCCAATCCATTACAACATTTGAATGTAATATAATCTTATGAGGCGAAGTCATGAAGGCAAGTATAAAGAAACTATCACCTACCCATAACCTTTGAGCCATCGTTGTTAACATGTTAAACATGCTAAAGGACCACAGCTGGCAACAACATAAGCAATCATTATAAAAAATGATGCACAAGGATAAAATATAGTTCAGAATATCAGTCATGTTGCTATTTTAAATTCCTTTGCATTATCCATCCAAGCAGGCAAAGAAACAAAATTAGAGAAGCCATGGAACGTGGCTGTAAATAAAATTCAAATCTAATTCATTCGCATCCTTTATGCTTCGTTGATGGGGGCGGAAACCTGTGGATGTAATAAGACAAAGGCGTTGCTATCAAACCGAGAAATAAATTTTGCAAATCATGTGGCACAAATTAGAGGCTGGCCTTGTCCCAGGGCCGGGGGGACCAAACAGGTACATGTGTGGGTTAGCTATCTGCATGCTACTGGTACGGAATTTTAGCCTCCTTCTAACAAAGTTCATAGTCAAGTTAAATACGTCACCGATTAATCAATCATGGTTAAATAGAGTTCATTTGATTAGTCAGTATAAAACATGTGAAAAATAAATTAGGTTAAAAAAATTGTTACTTAAGATATATTTTAATTAAAATATAGCGTAGATTAGATAATGTAATTTATGGATAAATCTATTTTATAAAATAATAATTTATTTTTAAAATAAAAATGATATTATTTTATTAATATATATATATTATAAATTAATTTATAAAAAAATTATTTATTTTTAAAATAAATATCAAATTAAACCGATATTAAATATATATTTTAAAATTTAATAATTAAAATTAATTGTTATTTTAAATCAATAAATTACTAATAAATAATAATAATAATAATACTAAAAAAGAATAAATTTTTATTTTTATTTTAGAATCGAATAATTCACTATCTTATTATATATATATATATATATATATATATATATATATATATATATATATAAAACAAAATCAAATTTTATTAATATAATTTAAATTTTAAAAATTTATTTTTTATTTTTTATTTATATTTTTTTAATTATTTTTTTTTATATAAATATCTTATTTTTATTAGTTTAAATTTTTAATCAGATCAAAATTATATATTAAAAGCTGTTGATCTGACATATAATTAAATTAGATTAAAAATTATAATCCTTTTTAAAATATAAGTTTAATTAAATTACTAATTTTTTTAGTTTGCTCATACAATCAATGTAATATTGAACGTAACGTATTTTTTAGTTTGAGAACCATCTTAGCAATACTGATTTAATTCTTTGTTATATGAACAAGTTATTCCATTATATAATTAATAAATGGATTAGTAAATATATGCAACCATTCAAGTATATATCAACTTATATGTATAATATTGTTCAAAATTTAATGTGTGAACAAATCTTCATCGCAGGAAGGAAAATTTATTTTAATAATTTGTTGAAATATATGTTGGTATAATGAATTTATAATATATAATTTAAAAAGTAAATCTTATTTTATAAATAATAATTTCTGCGTGACGTTAGTGAAAAATAAAATAAAATACATGCGAATGATATTTTATTCTTAGTTATAGCATGACAAATTATTAAAAAAAATGTGGTTTACTAATATCTAATTAGAGGCGGATTTACGGAACTAAAAGTTCAATTATTTTATATATATTGATTAATTTTTAAATTAAATAAAATTTATTTTTTATATACAGATAAAAAATAAAATTCTTTTACCTTTTTATTTATATAAATGTTATCCTTATTTTTTAGTAGAACTTTTCATTTTTTTTTATCTCTTCTTTCTACACTTAGACAATTTTTTTCTTCCACCTTTTCACTTTTCTTTTTTAATTTATATTTCACCTTTTTACTTTTATATTTTTATCATTTTCTTTACCACTCACTCACTGTGATATTTTTCTCTCTGATACACCTTAAAAAAATAAAAATTATAAGTTTTTCTTTTTAATTTTTCAATTATTTCTCTTTTTCACCTTTATAATATAAAATTATATTTTTTACTTTTTTTACTTTTTCTCTTTTATTCACATTAGAGAGGTTTTCACATTGGAGAGAAAAAAAAGAAGTTAAAAAATAAAAGAGATATCACGTAATATTTTTTATTAAAATAAAAAAATGTGAAGCAAATTTATTTATTTTTATTATTTTTATCCGTTATTAAAGCAAGTTAGCATACATAGTGTAAAATAAAGTATAAAATATTGATATAATTTTTTTTATTTTCTATAAATCAGTTATCTATGTTTAATGTTTTATGATGATCTATTTTGACATTTCAAAATGTGAAAAAAAAAAACATATGTTTAAGATAATAATTATAAACTCATTTTTTTAAGAGAAGAAATAAATTCTAATTTACTAAATTTAGATTCAACGAAATTGAGTTTATCGTATTTAACACTAATTTAGATCCTAAAGTAAATTACAAAAAAATTTAATAATGCTAACGTTTACAAGAAAATTACTACAAAGTTTCATTTAAAGTAATAATTGATGATTTTTATAATATGAAACATCATCTCTAAGGACTTAGACCTAGTCTAAGTGAGTTAAGAGTAGAAGTGATACAATGAGAGTAAGTTTGAAATTTTATCGTTTAAGTTAAAATAAATTATAAATAGAAAAGTTTAAACAATTAAATTTTATTCTCAAAAATTACTATCTTTAAACAACTCTTTTTATTTGTCTTCTCTCTAAATCTCTTGTTCCATCTCCCATCTTTTTCTAGATCAAAGCACACTTTAATATTCCTGAAGGAGAGGAGATTAATTCTATTCGATCAGAATTTTGAATAGAATAAGTTTTTTCTTTCCTAATTTTAGACCATTTTGCATATTTTAGGTTTAGGTCTGCATGTGAGTTCTAGGAGGCTTGCATATAGACTTTGTTGTGAAAAAATAAATCTTGACTAGTTTAGGAGCATTGTGACATGTTCAATTTGTTAATTTGAGTTTTTTTATGAGCAGAATCTATTTTCTTGAAAATTTAAGAGTTTTGAGATTCTTTAACTTGGAGGCAGTGTATTAAGATAAGAGAAGTTAGTTATTCTTTAATTTTCATAATACTCTAGGCTAGAAAATATAGATTATAAAGGTGACCTGGTCACATTATTTAAGTTTCAGGAATTTAGATTGTGTAATTATGTATATGTTGACTGGTGATGATTGTATTGAATATGAATGTATAATTGTTTTATATGAGATTGAACAAGATAGTATTTTGTATGAATGTAATGTGAATGTGTTGTGTAATGTGAATGTGAGCTTGTATGGACGTGTGATATGATATATGAAAATTTGAAGTTGAATTATATTGTTTTATCTCACATTTGAATCTTGCATATTTAAATTAAATTACTATCTTAATATGTGTGTTTTATATATGATTTTAACTATGATAATTTTGTGATTACGGTGAGCAAATTTTACGGATGATAGACCTAACAGTAGTAGGTCTGAAACTAAGAATAATATCAATTTATATTTAATTTATATTTTATTTACTTTTGAGGTAATAGATATATACGTATATATTTTTCAATATAAAGAAAATTTATATTTAAAATTATTTTATGTATCTCAATTATATATATATATATATATATATATATATATATATATATATATATATATATATATATATAATCTATCATTTTGATTGTTACATCATCAAACACAGTTGAGTTGTATATTTATTTATGGTGATCTTAAACATGCATAAATTATTTATATTTTTTATGACTTTATATAATATATTTATTTTTATATAATAACTAATTTTAGAGGTTGTCCCTTTTATTTAAAATTTTTGGCTTTCCCTATATCTAATTAATTATTTGGTTGTCAGGATAAAAAGTGAAAATAAAGAAGATAAATTGAATTTGAAAAAAATAAATAGTAGGAAAGAAAATTCAGAAGTTAGTTTCATTAGTATTTTCTTACTTTATTTATTTTTAGTTTTCACTGTTTTTTTTTTTGTCATTTTCCCATTTTTTTTGTCTATTTCTGTTCAATAAAAGTAATTTTTATTTTTACTTATATTATTTTTAATAAACTTTTTTTCGCATCTCGTTGCAACACAACTTATGAGTATTTTTATTTGGTCTTACAACAAGTTTGTCTGAATTAGACCACTCTACTAAGTGATATACCAAGACAAAATTTTGTTCAGAATCCTGAATTTGACAAGTTTTGGCATAAATAAGTAAAAAGTTTTGTTGTATGAAAGTTTCTGAGAGTGTATAAGCACAAAATATCTAACCACTTCACCAACCTTGCCGTTATCTTTAGCTTCTACAACCTACATTTGGGCCAACGAATTAAAAAACAGTAGGATTGTGTTGGACCCTAAGAACAATATCACCTAATGTGGTTCACGAAAGTGCACTACATCCACCCCTTTCTTTCAATCTCACCATGCATCCTTCAATCAATGCTCACCACTTTTCAATATTTACATCATCCACGTGACAATTTTCTCCATTCCAAATAACCATATTATCAATGTAATATTTACGCATTATCTTAATTACTATTCTCAATGAGAAACTTTTACTATTTTTATTATAAATTCTGTCTATAACTATAATACTCAAATTCATGATAATCATAATGGTTAGGTGATAATCATCATGGTTCAGCTGTTTTATCTGCACATTAAATAGTTGGTACACAAAGTTTAGCCATTCAAACGAGTGATATTATTGTTCAGAAATTGTCCACGACAGTTGCTTTATTTCCTTACACTCCATTGACCATTCCTTAGCCCCACTTATCTAGTAACTAGTCAACTCTCTCTCTCTCTCTCTCTCTCTCTCTCTTTATCTCCTATATATATATATATATTCACGTGTTCAATTGTCCACAAATAATTTTCAATTTTAATAATAAAATAATACAGTAATATTATTATTAATAAGAAATAATATGATCTCAAACGATATGGGACATACCATATTAAATAAATACTTGTGAGTTAAGGGTCTCTCTCAATTGGTTGAGAAATGTTAATTGAGAAATATTTATGTTATAAAAAAATTTCTTCAATTACTATAGATAAAAAAAAAAAAGTTTGCGAAGCCTAATCACATAATTAATAAAAATTCTTTATACACGATATCTTATTTTCAAATCATATAATACATTTAAAATAATACCAGCCAAATTATGGTAGGTTACTCTAATATTCAACCTTATAAAAAGATGTGTCCTTAATTACTAGTTATTTTTAATGTCTATAATTTTACTTTTTCTATTATGAGATTAACATTCAAGACAATATAATAAATTAAAATATATTTTTTTTCTTTTTGAAATGGTGGATACATTATTTTAAAGCTCTCAACCAAACATTAATCCGTGCTTGCGGGGCATATGCTCTTCGTGTATTAATTTTTTATATTTATTTTTTGACAGATTAATCAAAGTGGTTTATGAATAAAAAAAAACATTATTTTAAAGTGAGTTTGGAAACAGTTGAAACAAGTTAAAGTTGCTTGTATAATGTTGTTGCTTGCTTTGCATAATAAGAGTATATCGCTTTCATTGTTGGGTCTTGTGATGATGATGAATTAACGATTTATATAATTTTCTTTTTCAATTTATTTTTTTATAAATAATGTAAATGAATATACACATGCCAAAGGCCTCGCCAATTTTAAATTTTATGTTTGAATTGGTTTTACTCTATAATGTATGTTTCTTTAATTTGTTTTACGTATTATTAATTTTTATTATGCTGTTTTAACTGTAAATCAACTATTGAATTTTAAATCAGTTCCTTAAGGGTGAATGGTCAGACTATTTAAAAAAAAAACATTAAAAATTAATATAAAATAAAAATTCGACCGATACAAAGGTAACGTAGTAAATATCATTTGTCACAATTCCACCAAGTAACAAACTTACATTTTCCTTCTCGTAATTCGTACAATAGAAATAATATTTGGACAAATTTCTCCTTAGAAAATAAGAAAATTAACTCTTAGATGAATTAAATTAATTTAAATATAAATTAAAAATAAAAATGTCGAGAAATTAGATGAGAGAAATTTTTTATGAAAACATGATTTTTTTTTTCTTTTATAATATTTATAGAAAAGCTTAAACATACTCAAAACCTACTATCACAACTTGTAACTAGGCCCATACAATTTTATTTGCTGAAACTAAAAGAAACAATTAATGGGCCTTTGCCGGTCCACTAATAACCTCTTTTATGCAACTGTGGTGGGTCGTTGACTAAAACAGATAGTAGGTGTTTTCAAGGTAGGGAATAGGGTGGAAAATCAGAGTATAGTGGGGGCTTTAATCCAAGAATATAATGGGGCTTTAGTTATGAACTATTAAGACCATGAACAAATTGAACAAGTGTTTCACCAAGTTCAAATCAAATATTCTAGGCCTAAGATTGGCCTAACTTCAAAACGAAGGGAATAAACGGAAAAAGGAAAAAAAATAGGAAGGAAATTCAGAGGGATTAAGATATTATTCGGTTTCTGATGTGAAATCTAGGTCTTCTCTAAGATCAAGAAATACGCATTCAAGATGTGAAGGAACAACTAACTTGTAAGCAACATAAGCACCAAAGTCTTTTCAAAATTATTGAGACGTTTAGGATTAGATATAATTGAATTGAACTAAACTCGATTTTTCAAGAATTGATCAACTTCTGTATAAACTTTTTTATTTTAATTATATTTAATTCAAGCTTGTAAATGGTTTGATTCAGTTTATTCACTTGATTGGTTCCATTTAAAATTTATTATGATTTTACCTCCTTTTATTTATTTACTTTAAGAAAAAAATTAACATAAAATTATTTTAAAGAAATAATCGTACAAATTTAAGAATAATTTTATTTTTATTTTAATATCAAAATATTTGTGAATCAAATAACCAAGTAGGACTCATTAATAACTGAAAAACTAAATTTTTAACTCAAATTCAATTAATTTAGATCATAAATTCAGGTTCAAGATTTGGTTGGAAGTGGGTAGAATTTATTTTTGACATATACTTTAAATAAAATTTAATGACTTTGTTTTAAATATACCTCTCCATAATAAATGCTTTTGGATGATAATGATTCTCACTTAATGGATACATCCATCTAGATCAAACAATCTTATTTCTCTATTAAAAAAATGTACTATGATGTTAAGAAATGATGAAGGGAAAAACATCTTCAACTATTAGACAATAACAATAATCTCCTCTTTTAAACGCATCTAATTTCTATGGGTCAATTATTTTACTATAAATCAAATCGAAGAATATCTACAATCAAGTTATTAACTATTATCTCACATTTTGATTAGTCCCCTTGAGGAGAGAGAAATCATCCCTAGAAGGATCACTAGAAGCATGATTAGAAGGAAAGTCTCCTCTCCACCCTTATCCCTTAATTTACTTAGTATTTTTCCTTATCTTTAAATTCCTAGACTCATATTTAAAATTTGTTTTTGTAGGATTACTAAAAGATACCTCTCTTTTGAAATTCACCACCTTTTTGGGAGGAAAGAAGTTTTGAATCCAAACCTGTTGAAGCATGAACAACCCATGAGGGAAGAGAAGGTCAATAATTGACCTTCTAGATGAGAAAGATCACAACCTTAAAGGGCAAGGTAAGGGGGCAGCCCCTTCCAAGTTAAAATTAGGGCAACATGTGCTTTTAGAATCCCTAATATATTCATGCCTATAAATAGAAGATTCTCCACCTCTTGTAAATGATTAGAATTTGAATGAAAGTTTGAGAGTTCTTCTCTTTGAGTGTTATTCTTCTCTTAGTCTTATCTTGAACCTTGGTTCAAGTGATGACAACCACCACTTATCTTAGGTTGGTTCATCCCCTAAGTGGTGTGCCATCACCCTTGCTCATCCCACTTCTTCTCTTCTCCATTTTTGTTTTGTTTTGTTTTCTTCTCTTATTTCACTACATTGGTTTGGGTTAATGTCCAATCTTGTTCTTTATTGTTTTATGTTTTGTTTCATCTCTTCTCCTCTCTTGAATTCTTGGAAATGCACATTCATACTTAGATAAGTTATTATCTTTGTGTCCAGTGGAAATCTTTCTTGGGTTTTCTCTACATAGTTGTCTCAAACACCTTATATGCTTAACTTTAAAACTACACTCATATCATTTGGTATCAAGATCTATAGTTTAAGATAAGGTGTTTCTTTGTTTTGTTGCTAAATTCTTCTTTTGTTGTAACTATTTTTTGTTTGGTGCAAATTTGTCCAACACTTGTTTTAGCTTGGACGTGAGGTTGTTGCTCTCCTTTTACTCACCTAAATTTCTTGTGATCACATGCAAAGTGTTTGATAAAATTCCTAGCCTTCGAATGACAAAATAATGCATGATATGTTAGCTACATGTTGCTTCTAGTTCATATTAATTTTAATCTTTAAATGCGCTTACCTTTTTTCTTAAGTCATATGCCTCACATGCCACTGTGAAGTTTTCTCTTCTTGTTTCCAATACTTGAACATATTTGATAAAATGTTTAGTTTAGTGCATGAATCTTGAATTGATAGTGGAGCCTAAATATAGGACTTAAGTGTTCATGATCATCTAATAATAATTTCATTATTATCTGTCAAGTCTAGAATCAATACTTAAGAAAAAAAAACTACAATTGTGAAAATTGTTTGGGTTGAGACACTCTAAGTCATTTTGGAACAAAAATTGTGCAAATTGTATGCTAATTGATTATAGAATTGTTAATCATTAATGATTGCATGGATGAGTATGTCAAATTAGTCCTAACATTCTAAGAACCATAATCTTCTTAATGTATGTTCTTTGCTGATTTTTTTTTAATTGCATGTTTAAAGTATTTCCTTGAAATTTATCTTAGATTTTCTCTTTTAGTCCTTTTAAAGTTTTATCTCAATATCTCTCTTTAGTTACCCTTTCTTGCTTTAAACTTTTCTTGATTGTCTTAGTATCTTAAGTTTTGTCTTTGTGGTTTTCTTTTCTTGGAATTCTTGAGTGTTTAGGTTGACACACATCTTTCCATTCGAACACCAACTTTTAAGATTAAAGGACTTTTAAAAGGATTTAGAGCTTAGGAAAATACTCGAGGGTTTGAGTGACCATACATTGGAAATTTTGTGTGTGAAACCAAACACTTAGAGAGTTTATTGATTATTTATCTAACTTTTCTCTTTGATTTACTTTTATTTTTATTCTTGTGTTTTTAGGAGAAAAATTTCAAACACTTTATCTTAGGGAATTTGAACTCTTTAAGAAGGAGAGTGAAAGGCACCTAAGGAAGACTATCCAAAGATTGAAGATGGAGTTGATCAAGAGAGAAAGAATATCATTCTCACTAAAAGTTTCCAAGAAAATGAAGGAAGAAGATACCATGGAAGGAGGAACTCAAGGCAAAACATTATACCAAAGAAGCACAACATCAAGATCATCAACTTCTATGGAGACAATAATCTGGAAGTTTACTTGGATTGGGAAGCCAAGGTAAATAAGATATTTAATGTAATCCAGTAGGGGATTAAGAACAAGTAGATTTGATAGTAGTAGGATTAAAAGGATATTGTCATGACTTGGTGACAAAGTTTGTATGGACAATTACCAAGGATCACCTACGACTTCTTAGAGAGACCTTAAACTTTTAATGCACGCTAGATTTTTTCCTTCCTACTATAGGAGGGAACTTTTTTTTAATCTCCAACGGCTTCAACAAGGAAGTTTGTGTGTGAATGATTAATTTAAAACATTAGAATCTTTATTGCTTAGGGCTGAATTGCATGATGAAACAAATGAGGCTAAGGTAGTTAGATTTGTTAATGGTTTGAGAAAAGACATCCAATACTTAGTAAAATTGTATGAATTCTCCTTCATTAAAAATGTTTTACACCTTATCCTAACAATTGAAGCTCAATTAAAATAAAAAGAAAGGATGGGGCAATGAGGAGTTATTCAAACAATGACTATTATAGCTCTTTGTGGAAGGGAAAGGAAAAAGGAAAGCATGATAGGAACCCTTCCAAGTCTCACTAAGAGCCCACTCATAGGGATAACATGACTAAGAACCCCGCTCCTAACTCCTCCACCCCTCAGAGATCTAGTTCAATTATATATTTCAAATGCTTAGGGTATGGGCATATAGCTTCTAATTGTCCTACCAAGAGAATTATGATTTTGAGTGCAAGTGGAGAAGTTCAGAGTGAATATTCTTCTCCCCCTTCCCCCTCAAGAGAGAACTCCTCTTGCTCATCTTCCTCCTCAAGTGAGGATGAAATCAAGCCTTGTAAGGGTGACATATTAGTAGTAAGATGCATGCTGAGATAAGTTCTAAAAGAAATTGATCACTCTCTGAGAGAAAAAAAATTTCATATTAAGTGCCTCATTAATAATAATGTTTGCTCTCTCATCATTGGTGGAGGAATTTGTATGAATGTAGCTAGCACAAAGGTGTTGAACAAGCTTGGCTTGAAAATTGTCGCTCATGCCAAGCCATATAAACTTTCATGATTAAGTAAGGAGAGAGAGATTGAAGTAAATAAACAAGTCTTTATTAATTTCTCCATAGGGAATTATCAGGATGAGGTCCTTTATGAGATTGTTCCCATGGAAGCAGCCCACATTTTGCTAGGTAGGTCATGACAACTTGACAAAAAGACCTTCCATGACGGTCGTACCAACAAATTTTCTTTTAACTTGTAAAGGAAGTTAGTACCCCTCTCACCTCAAGAGGTTAGTAAGTCCAATTAAAAATGAAAAATAAAAAGAAAGAGGAATATAGGAAGGAGACAGAGCAAGCAAAAGAGGACAAAAAGAAGGACATTATGATCTCCCACAAAGGGATCAATAAGGTATTACTTGCTCACCAAAAAGTTTTAGCTTATCCTACCTTAGGATTTCATGAGAACTCCTCTAGTTGTTTGCAAGATGTGAAATTAGTCTTGGATGATTTCAAAGATATTTTTCAAGAACCTCCAAAAGGGTTGTCTCCTTTAAAGGGAATAGAATATCAAATAGTTTTATTCCTGAATCATACTTTCCTAATAGGCCATCTTATAGAACCAACCTAGAGGAGTCTAAAGAGATTCAAAGGCAAGTAGAGGGATTGATAGAAAAAGGGTGGGGGGCAAAATAGCAAGAGTTCTTGTGTTATGCCTGTAGTTCTTGTCCTCAAAATAGATGGAAGTTGGCGTATGTGCACTGACTGTAGAACTATCAACAATATAAAGTATAGGTATCTTATTCCTATACTTGATGACTTGCTTGATGAGGTACAAGGTGCTATCATATTTTTCAAGATTGATTTGAAGCGTGGTTATAATCAGATAAAGATTAAAGAAGGAGATGAATAAAAGACCGCCAAAAAATATAAAAAAAAAGGAGAAAAGAAGAAAAAGAAAATAAAGACAAGGGAAAGACTACTAAGAAGAGGGGTGTCATGATCTCCAACAAGGGGATTAAAAAAGTTTTTCAAATTCTTGGACAAATTTTCTCCAAAGAAGGGAGGATGATGAGTCCTAGAGTCCCTTGAGGAGGGAGAGGTTATTCCTAGGAGGATCAGCAAAAGCATGATTAGAAGAGAAACCTCCTCCCCACACTTATCCCTTAATTTACTTAGTATTTTTCCTTCTCTTTAATTTCCTAGACTGATATTTAAATCTTATTTTTGTAGAATTACTAAAGAACAGCTCTCTTTTGAAGTCACCACCTTTTTTGGAGGAAAAGAGCTTTGGACCCATGCCTTTTGAAGCATGGACAACCCCTAAGGGAAGAGAAGGTTAACTATTGACTTCTAGATGAGAAAAGTTACGACCTTAGAGAGCAAGGTAAGGGGGCAACCCCTTTTAGGTTAAAATTAGGACAACATGTACTTCTAGAATCCCTAATGTAATTCCCTATAGGTCCCTCACCCATGTCTATAAATAGAAGACTTCCCACCTCTTACAAATGGTTAGAATTTGAATGAAGTTTTAGAGCTCTTAATTTTTAGTGTTATTCTTCTTGTAGCCTTATCTTGAACCTTGGTTCAAAGGGTACCAACCACCGCTCATCTTGGGTTGGTCCATCTCCTAAGTGATGTGTCATCACCCCTTGCTCACCCATTGCTCACCCCATTTATCCTCTCCTCTCCATTTTCATTTATTTCTTTTCCTTAATGTCATGACTGGTCCTGCACGTCCAACCTCTTGATATTTGTTGTTTCATGATTTGAATCATCTCTTCTCCTCTTTTGAATCTTTGGAAGTGCACCTTCACACTTAGATAAGTGATTATCTTCGTGTTTAGTGGGAATATTCTTTGAATTTTTTTTACTTAATTGCCTTAAACACCTTATATGCTTAATTTTAAAACTACACTCATATCACTTTTTTAGGCAATATTTCACAAATAATTATAGGTAGCAATTTTTGCATCAATATTTCACGAATAGTTATAGGTAGCAATTTTTGCATCAAAATATGACAATCATAAGACTTAATACCAATTAAGTTCAAGTCTTGCATAAATACAAGGCTCTTAATATTTGAAGAAAATCATTGTGACACTTTACACTCTTAAGGCATTGACAAAAACTTAGTTTCTCTTTTTTCGATAATGTATAACATGTTGGAGGCAATATATGTGTATTTTCCTACCTCTATCAGTGCTAACTTTTCTTATATCTGCATTTAAAAAAAAATA
Source organism: Sphenostylis stenocarpa (assembly GCA_963425845.1). Classification (NCBI taxonomy): domain Eukaryota; kingdom Viridiplantae; phylum Streptophyta; class Magnoliopsida; order Fabales; family Fabaceae; genus Sphenostylis; species Sphenostylis stenocarpa. The sequence goes on from OY731406.1 coordinate 55,761,522, forward strand.
TAAATGAATATTAACATCATTCTTCGTTTCCCCTTTAATGTTGAGAAGTGTTCTAATTAAGCTATCATATATTTTATTTTCCTCGTGCATTACATTTACACAATGTTTTACATTTAACTTGCATTGATATGGTTGATCAAAGAAGATATATATTTTCTTCCAAATTTCTATTACAATTTTATTCTTTTTATTTTTCTTAAAGACATCATTAATATCCTTCACCTTTTCATAAATTCAAACATCAGTTCAAGGAGTTGGTAATTCATCATTCTCTTTATGTTCATTAAAAGTTTTTCTTAATCTACAATAAGAATGAAATCTTTTTAGAAATCTTTGATGTCAAAGATATGTTGCTTGTCTTCCATGTTTCAATTTCTCATAATTAGTGTTTTCTTCATAAATAGGACAACCTTTGTATCCTTATTATTATAACCTGACAAGTTTTTATATGCACGAAAATCGTTGATAATGTAAAATAACATGTCATGCATCTTAAAAGATTTACAAGCAAACCCATCAAACACTTCAAATCCTTCATCCCAAAATAATTTCAAATCTTCAATAAATGGACTAAGATATACATTTATGTTATTTCTTGGTTGTCTTGCCCTAGAGATCATCATAGATAACATCATGTATTTACGTTTCATACACAAGCATGAAGATAAGTTATAAATAAATAGTAAAACAAATCATAAACCATGATTAGTACTTGAGTTACCAAATAGATTCATTTCATCAATAGCTAGTCAAAGTTTAAGTATCTTAACTCATCTCCAAATTAAGGAACCTCATTATCAAAGTCTTTCTAATACATAAAATCAATTGGATGATGAATCATTCTATCACATGTCTTGTCATTTACATGTCATCTAAGGCTTTTAACATTATTGAGATTTACAAACAAATGTTTAAAAATTGGAATTATTGGAAAATACGAAATGTACTTGGTAAGGGGTCTCTCAATTATCATATCATCACTATTGTATGATTATTATCATTCACTATATAACAAGATAATCTATACATTGGACTTTTTTTAGTTCTTCAAACTTATTCCTATATAAAATTTAATTATTAAGACATGCATGTATCATTTTATACTTTATACCCATTGAGCAAAGTATCTCTTTCACCTCATAATTATAATTGGGTAATGTATTTTATTCTAGAAAGATACCTGCAACAATTTAATAAAACTTTTATTACTCTCTACATCATTAGATATATCTTCATACAGTACATGCACTTGAACAAAAGATTTTACTCCAATATTGTGAATCATATCTTGTAATTGATCATTTATGATTGAACTAAATCATCATATTCATATACTATTGGAAAATATAATAATTCACCATACAATATCCAAGTCCTATAATTTTTAGAAAACCATCACAAAATAGATGATAACATTTAGTTTTCTTCTATTTCTATTTAAATAGATGACACAAGGACACCTAAGTTTTCCTTCACCAAGACTAGTAGAATTGTTTCATTACACAAACTGTACAAATTTCTTAACCCATTTCTCATACTCACTAGTTATGTGTGCATAATTAATCCAATTTCAATCCATAACTTTTTAAAATTTTTGCAACATAACATCTAAAATATAGACATTCCAAAATTATAAATATAATTTGCCAAGAATCAAATATCTCTAGACTTAACACAAATTCATTCAATAGTACAACATCATTATCAATATAATATATATATATATATATATATATATATATATATACAACAAAAAATAACAAAAACTTACTTAAAAGATATAATACAAACAAACGTAACCATCAAGCACCACCATAACCACGAGTTCCACCATTTCAACCACACACATCACTGAAACCACCGTTATAATTTCACCATCATCATTGTCCAACACCATTACTACTGTCCAACACCACTAACACTAAAGAGAAGAAATGTAACAACAAGGAGGGAGATGAAAAAATTGATGTTCGTTGTCATATGTCACGTACAATGATATAAAAAAAATAATTGACATTAATGTCATACTGTCTCATACATACGTGAGAATAGTTATTATATGTGACATATCACAACTATTAAAGTTAATTATAATTAAAAAATTGTCTTTAATTTAAAAAATATCAACACGTCATTATTAATAATGACTTTTCAATAATCTTTATAAAAAATTGTTATCTTGCATTAGTGTTAGATGTAGAGTTTTTGAAACATGAAATGTATGGAATGAGAAATAAAATAAAAGTAGTAGAACATAAAAACAAAATTTTGAGTAATGATAGATGATGGAAGACGATAAAGGACTTACACACAATAAAGAAAGGATGGGTTAGGGCACACTAGGTTATTTTAATATTTTTAATAAAATAATTTCATTGAATCAATATATAATATTTGTATATAATAATTAATTTAGTTTACCGAGAGATCAAATTAAATATATCTATAAATAATAAATTAGTTTAACTTATTCAAGCCTACCTATCAACAAATTTGTAGATATTATATATTTTTATATGAATTTAAATTTGAACTTAAATTCATATATATTTATATATTTACTACATTTAAATTTACACGTAAAAATGTAATAATTTCTTTTAGTGTGGATAAATCCATATTAACCAATTTATCTATATATCTAGCGGGCGATAAAGTTTACAAACTCATCTATTACGAAATAAGCCATGATACCATTGAAACATTAAAAGTTTCCAATCACTTTCCATTCATAATCTATGTCGATCCCTCTAATATGCTTGCTCAATAACTAATTAAAATATTGATTTTTTTCAAATAAAAGTTTAACTAAGATAATTTTGTAGATTATAAAAAATTAGTATATATAATTTAATTGGATACAATTTGATTATTAATAAAGAAGAAAAAGAAAACATGTAGAGTGTAATTTGAAAAGAATATATATATATATATATATATATATATATATATATATATATATAAGAAATGAGTAATATTAATTTTTATTAATTATTATATATAGATTTGAAATAAAATGGGCAAAAGGAACTTTACTATACCTACCAATCATTGTGACAGATTATCCTGAAATAGTGTGGTGCATGGTTGAGATGAAGATCACATCCAATAACAATAAACGTGTAGCAATAAAAGAGTGACAGATGGAGCCCCTCAGATGCCAATGCCTCCACCTGAGCAAAGCCAATGAGGCACACCACCCGATACAGCGATGTATGTTCTTATTTTCATGTGATGATCTCTTAATCATGTGATCATTCAGTCATACTTGAAACCCTTTTTCTCATTTTATGGCATTCATTTCATCTTTGGAAAACCAATGTATTGCAGAAGAGATGTCACTTGTGAAATAAGATCATAGTTCAGATATGAAGATGGATTAGTGGTTCACACCCAACACAGATGAAGATAACATATTAGTTTAATTGGTATTTATGGAAAGCTTTGATCTCGAAATAATGATGTGATGAGAACTAGTGACCTACTTAAAACCTCTAAAAGAAGAAAACAGCCTCACACTTCCATCTGTACTGGTCTTAACCCAATGGTTTACAGCCAAGCATAGCACACGTTGTCTCTACATATATTCATGCTTGTGAATTAAGAAAAATATCAACAACCTATTAAAAGTTACAAATTTTAGTAGATAGTGTAATGTATATATGTATCTAATTCTGTAGTTTTTAATAAATTTTAACTAATAAATATAATATATTAAAAAGGTTATGCTAGAGAATGTGTTAAAACTCCAATAAATGTCAAAGCCATGTCATAATATTGGGGCCAATTAAAAATTGAAAGTCCATCTAATTCATGCATAAACATCAAATTTCATATTAGAATTAGAATTATTTATCTTTTAAAAGAAAAAATGAATTTAATAAAAAGTGGTATCTTGTAAAATATATTCTAATTTTTAAAAATATAGATAATAATCACTAACTAAATCTATTAAATTTGAAAAAATTATACCACAAAAGTATCTTTTATGAAAAAAATAATAAATGATCATTGAAAAAGAATTTGCTTCTAATAGTTGGGGAACAGTAGAAGATAAATATGTTTCCTTGTTGCAAAGATTAATACTTTAAAAAGTATACTTTTTTGTTGTTTTAAAATATTTACTTCCATGTAATATGATATTTAGTTTTATTTTAGATTTACACATATTTAAAATTCACAAAAAATGCTCATAAATAATAAAAACTAAGATGAAGAAAATAAAGAAATATGGAAACATCTCTTTTTAGAAATAAATACCAGAATAAGTATGTAACAACCACTTGTTCCAAAATTTAATAAAATTTAATAGTTACGATTAATTATTATTTTAGATTTAATGGATCTATTCTCTTATAATTTATGTATTAACTCATTATATCTTAAATACAAATTAATTTTATTAATATAATTTAAAAAAATTTATTTTTTATTTACATAATTTTTAATTAATTATTTTAGTATAAACATATTAATAATTTTTTTAATTTCAATCAGGTCAAAATTGGTTTGTTAACCAGTTGGTCTAACAAGGGTTAGACTAGGCTAAAAATTTTGACACATTTTAAAATATAGGTCAGATTGAATCATCAATATTTATTACTCAGCCCATAGGGTTAAGCCAAGTTGGGTCAGACTACCAATTTTGACAACTCTATTTTTTATCATGGGTTTGATCCTTGCTTTTAACACTACATTGTTTTGCAAGAATTAAGTTAAATATCTTGTTTGAATTAAGTTTTCAAGGATATCTTGAACAATAGAGCATGCTTTTGTAGTGTGCCCATAATTCTTATGATACGCCCAAAAATTCTGCTTGATTGACACAACTGACTATATATGAAAGCATTAAGGTTAACAACTCAGTGTACAAGCTTTTTGTAATATGGTCTTTTAGAGAAGTATAGGTGTGATATCTAGTTCTCCTTAGCCATTTGACACTTTGCATTTATTGTTTTCTTGCCAACGATCCTACTTCATTCGCCCTCTTCCTACGAAACTCGGTGTTTTCTTGCAATTATATATAACTCAACACTAAAGCTCATAAATCATTTTCACCCTACCATAATTTATATACTGCGAAAAATACGTTATGTATTTCTTATTTTGTAAAAAATACAAAAGAGGTATAAATAGAATACAGGATAATAAACATATACACTAATTTATCCCTGAAAATCAGGGAAATATTCTCCCTATAAATGTTGCACATAACTATGCATAAATAACAAAATAAAACTGATTATATTATCATTATGTCCTATCATAATTGAATTATTCTAATTGATAGTGTTGATCTCCAACACTCCCCCTCAATCTGGGTGGTAGATGTCTATCATACCCAGATTGGATCTAATGTTTTCATATGTGTTCCTTGGAAGAGCCTTTGTCAGGATATATGTTGTTTGTCTGCATGATGGAACATGATCAACACTTATAATACCATGATCAATTTTTTTTAATGAAGTGTCGATCAATTTTCACATGTTTTGTCCTATCATGGTGGACTGGGTTCTTTGCTATGCTTATAGCAGCTTTGTTGTCACACATTATCCTCATAGTGTAATTTATAGGAATTTTGATTTCATCTAACATCCTCTTAAACCAGATTCCTTCGCAGATACCTTGAGCCATAGCTCTGAATTCAGCTTCTGCGCTACTCCTTGCCACCAAGGTTGCTTCTTGTTCTCCAAGTCACCAAGTTTCCCCACACAAAGGAACAATGTCCTATAGTTGATTCCTGTCAAAGGAACATCCTGCCCAATCTGAGTTAGTATAGACTTCAATACCTATGTTTGAGTTTTTCTTGAAGTAGAGCCTTCGGTCTTGTGTACTTTTGAGATATTGGAGTACTTTGTTCGGCATGTTCATGTTGGCCGTAATTGGATTAGATGTATAGTGACTAACCAAGATGATAGCAAACTCAATGTCGGGCTTGGTGTGAGTTAGGTAGATTAACTTCCCAACTAGTCTTTGATATCTATCTTTATCAACTGGTGGACTTTCCTCTTCACACCTCTCTTTTCTAGTTCTATAGGAGTATTGGCTGCTTTGCACCCAAGCATTATAGTTTCTTGAAGTAAGTCCAATGTATATTTCCTTTGTGATACATAAATATCATCCTTTGCCAGAGCAACTTCTATCCCTAGAAAGTATTTGAGCTGGCTCAAGTCTTTAACTTCAAATTCCTTGGCTAAAAGTCCCTTCAAATGTTTGATTTGATCATAATCGTCTCATGTGATAACGATATCATCAACATAAATAATGAACAAGGCTACCTTCCCTTTTGCAGACTGTTTGACAAACATCGTGTGATATGATTGACATTGGTTGAATCCATATTCTTTGACAACCCAAGTCAATCTATCAAACCATGCTCTCGAAGATTGCTTAAGGTCATATAAAGATTTTCGGAGCCTACACATCATGTTTGAGGTTTTTGATGATTCAAGTCCCAAAGAAATTTGCATATAGACTTCTTCTAGTTCACAGTTTAGGAAGACATTCTTGATGTCTATTTGATAAAGTGGTCAATCTAAATTGGTTGAATCCATATTCTTTGACAACCCAAGTCAATCTATCAAACCATGCTCTCGAAGATTGCTTAAGGTCATATAAAGATTTTCGGAGCCTACACATCATGTTTGAGGTTTTTGATGATTCAAGTCCCAAAGAAATTTGCATATAGACTTCTTCTAGTTCACAGTTTAGGAAGACATTCTTGATGTCTATTTGATAAAGTGGTCAATCTAAATTTGTAGCTAAACAGAGTATAACTCGGATTGAATTAAGTTTGGTCACCAGTGTAAACGTCTCTTCGTAGTCCACTCCATATGATTGGATAAACCCTTTTGCCACCAATCGGACTTTGTACCAGTTTATACTATCATCTGCATTGCATTTGATGGAGAACATCCACTTGCATCCAACCAATTTCTTCCCTTTTGGTAGGGTGGTGATTTCCTATGTGCCATTTTTAACTAAGGCCTGGCTGCCCATTCAGGTTGTTGGAATGCATCTTGAATATTTCTTAGGATATATATGTTGTCAAAAGCTTCCACAAATGACCTATACCCCTGTGAAAATTTTTCATAGGACACATAATTCCTAATAGGGTGTGAGTGCAATATCTCACCCCTTTTCTTAATAAATTAGGAATGTCAATGTCATCAATATGTTCAGGTTAGAAATGACATTACCTAGGGAAAACTCATTTTCTGGAGTTTGGTTTGATTCATAACTTTGTCTTGGAGCTGTGTTAGACTCTACTTCTTTTCTACTAGGTGTAGTCTTGGCTGGTTCTGCATTTGGGGCAGAGTGAACTAACTCAAATATTAAAAGTTGGGATTCTGCCACTTTAATTTGATAAATATGCTCCCTTGAATGTCAACTTTAGGGTAATAACACTGATTCTGAAAAAAGATGACATCCATGGTGTGGTAAAATTTCCTGGTTTGAGGTGAATAACATTTATACCCTTTTTATTGGGGAGAATAGCCAAGAAAAATACATTTTATGGATTTTGGATCAAGTTTGCTGCAACGAGGATGGAGGTTATAGATAAAGGCTGAACATCCAAATATTTTCAAGGGAATGGATGTAAGGATACGACTAGTAGGGTATGAGGTTTGGAGAGTAGAGTGAAGTGTGTTAAAGTTGAGGATTTGGGAAGACATTTTATTTATGAGGTAGGTTGCAGAGATGACAGCTTCTTCCCAAAATTGATTGGGTACATTTGTAGCCAACATGAGAGATCTGGTCACTTTTAAGAGATGCCTATTCTTTCTCTCAATGACCCCATTTTGCTGACGGGTATCTACACATGAACTCTGATGTATGATTCCATGTCTACGAAGGTAAGAACTTAGTGCAGAGTGGTAATACTCTCGGTCATTATCACTCTTAAGTACCTTAATCCTACTTTGAAATTGCATTCCACCATAGTATGAAAAAATTCAAATATTCTACCAACTTTTGATTTCTCCTTCATTAGGAACACCCAAGTGACCCGTGTGTGATCGTCTATGAAAGTGACAAACCATCTTGATCCCATGACATTGTTTACCCATGATGGTCCCCATATATCGTCGTGAATTAGGGAGAAAGGTTGAGAGGGTTTATAGGGTTGAGGCGGGTATGAGCTGCGGGTATGTTTGGACAATTGACATATTTCACATTGAAATAACTCCTGATTTTTATTGAATAATGTGGGAAACATTCTTCTTAAATACATAAAATTTGGGTGGTCAAGCCGATAGTGTCACAATATTATAAATTTTTTATTTAGGTACCACAGCACAAGAGTTGGCCTTGGGTTCTGCCTCTGACGCTTCAGTTTGGAGGCAACAGAGTCCAACACATTTTTTAGCAATGTCAATCGTCTCCCCCATCTCCAAAATCTAAAATTCACACAGGTTAGGGAAGAATTTAGTGACACACTTCAAATCTTTTGTCAGTTTGCTAATGGATAGTAAATTACAGTCAAGTTTAGGTACATAAAGGACTGAGTTCAGGTTAATATTTTGTGAGATAATAACTGAACCTTTACCCATGACTTTAGAAAGAGTCTCATCAGCTATCAAAACTGTATAATTACTGTGGCAAGGAGTATAGCTTTTAAACACATTTAAGTCTCCAATCATGTGATCTGAGGCTCCTGAATCAATGATCCATGACTTGATATTCCTATGCTAGTATTTAGAGCATGCAAGAAATTACCTTTTTGTGTTACTGCAAATGTACCAACTGTTTGCTGGAGAATTTTCTGTAGTGCTTCTATTTGCTCCTTGTTGAATAGAGATGGATTAGAATTTACCTCTGTTGTCCAGGTTTTTTGTCTATTTTTCCTCAAAAGGCTTGCCATGAATAATCCAGTAGGTGTCCTTAGTGTGTCCCAATTTCTTGTAGTGATTGCATCATGGCCAATTTTTCTTTTTAGATGGACAATTGGATCCCCCTTGTTGTCATTATTGTGCCTTCGATGGGTGGGGCTGCACTTGACTTTTCAAGCATTACTTTCCTCCTTTCTCACTTCCAAAAATACTTCCTGGATTATTTTAAGAGGTTTGGTTCTAAGGATTCTCCCTCGGACTTAATCAAGTTCTGTGTTCAGCCTCAATAGGAACTTGTAGATCCTATCTTTCTCCATCAATTCTTTATACTTCTTCTTATGCTCGACACAACTTCATTGAATGTCTTCATATATGTCTATTGAATTATTGGTAAGCGTACCAAAATTATCAATCGCAGTATAGTATTTCGATTAAATAAAAGTAGATCCCACGAGGAACGATTTCAATGGAAATTCCCCAATTTTATGCTTACTAAGTAGATTAAAACAGATTGGGTTTTGCAATAAGAGTTGAATTGAAATTAAATGACAAAGAACTGTAAATTATTGAAAAAATATCAATTAAAGGCACTTAGGATTGGTTTCCTTCCTTATCCCTCTTTTGTAATGGCTATATAAATTAAGAACGTCAAGTAACCTAACAATGTTGATGATACCTACTCAAATCATCCATGTTAATTCCTCACACATGAAATTCATAAGAAAACCTAATAAATGTTGATTCCTCACACAATTAAAAGATTTTCCAACATTAGGTTTAGGGTGTTAAGCAGTTGATACATTCATTCCATTCCTAGCAATTAACGTAACAAATATTATTACCGTGATCTAGGGTTCAAGATATATTTTCCAATCATACCCCAAACATCAAGAATAAATCATTCCAAAGCACAAAGGATAAGAATAACAACATCAAAACATAGATTAATATCTCAAAATATCACCATGATACAAAAGAGTTCAAAGGAAGTGCACAAAATCCCAAGAGAATGAAGTTAGCCACTTATGTTGGCCATTACAATGCTCCAAATGTGGAAGAAGTGAATTGATGAAGATTGGACGAAACCCTAGTAGTAGTCACGCATCTTCTCCCCAAGACCGCTTCCTTTCTCAAAACATATCTTATCTTTTTATAAGAGAATTTGGGTTGGGTCTCTCATCATTCATTCGCTTAAGCGTTCTTCTTTCTTTCAATTTTTCTTCAATTACTTCACAATTATGATCTTTGCTCTTGTATCAAGGTATTCTAGAATTCATCCTATATTAGGAGAAAAATAGATTAGAATTAACATAAGTTAAGTGATTTCATAACAATTCAAAGTATAATTATATCAACTTTTTACCACTTAACAACTCCCCCCAACCTAGAATCTTGCTTGTCCCAAGCAAAGTAATTTTTCCAAAACAAAACCATCGCCTATTATCATTTTCTCTTCCAGAACCACAACATAAAAAAATTTCAGATGTGATGCTCATAACTCCAAATGAAAATAGAACACATAAGCATTTAAGTTACAGAAACTAACAAAGAATAATTAGTCCTCAACTATCCTCAGAGAAGCATGATCTCTCAAATAGAGTTATATATGACACAGATAAGTGTTTATCTCATTCAATCACTTCATTTAGATAATTCAATATTGATAATCATTTTCAAGCAATCAACATTTGTTAATCAAGACTTAAATCAAAAGGTCTTTTGAGGCTTGTAATGAGGTTGGGCTAAGAAAGAATTCATTGGTTTTTCTGGGAATTTAAAAAATTCAACTCATATGAATGATTCTTAATTAACATTTCCTCAAGTCAGGTTTCAAACTTCATGTTTTTGTCCCTAACAATGATAGTGAGTTAATAATCTCACAAGTTATTATTCCTCCCTTTGAACTTCTTTTTTTTTTTTCTTTTCTCATGCCTTTGCATGTATCCTTTTTTGCTTTGCAACAATTTTTAAGCTTTACTTTTCCTTTTCCTTTACACCTTTTTTTTTTTAATAATAACACCCCAATAATACCCATAGGACAACAATAGCAATCCCCAACAATAGGAAAAATAAAAACATTCATACTCATTTCCTTTCTCAAATATAGGAAGGTAGATAAATAGTTTTTAGGCTCAGGGGTTCTGTTTAAGAAACAATATTATTTTTTGCTCAGAAAAGGTTCAAATGGATGTCCTATAATTAATGCAGGGTTGGCTATTTGGCTCTGGGTTACATCTACTACAAAGAAAAAAATTCCTTTATCATTTTCAAGTCTTTCCAACATGCAATCACATCATAGAATTAATCAATACCAATTATCATCATAAAGTGTTGACACTCAATTTATCTGTTTTTGGTTCTCTACTCACCTGGGTTTTGGCTAACTTGTCCAATTCAGTTAATTCCTAATTCTCCTCATCAATTCCTTTTTACTATCATACTCATCATTCCAAAATCACTTGTTATTGGAAACAATCAAAATGATTTTCTTCAAGTTCCAAATTTGAATTAGACAATAACAATAATTTCATAATTGGCTCTAATCCAAATTGTATGAGACAACAACTTAATCACATCAATTTAAAACATTCACCACATTAAGTGTCAATTTAAATATTCAAAACAAAACAAATTAAAATAATAATAAAAAAACTTAAAAACATCAAATTAACAAAATAAATAACTTAACACACCATAAAAAAAACTTAAACTTAAATTAAATTGTTGCCTCCCTTTTATTCTTCTTCACTTGTTGATTCTCCTACTTCTTCTTGTGTCTTCGCCTCAGCTGCAGACTTTCTCACCCCCTCCTGGAAAAGTTGGATTGTCCTTAGGCCATTGAAGTAAGATTTCAAAGTCTTGAGGAGAAGTTCACTGTGTACCTGGAGCAATTTTGCAAAGAAAGAATCTAAGGAAGAAAAATGCACAAAAAACTTAAACTGCAAAAAGAAAAAAAAAACAAATTCAAAACATTGGGTTGCCTCCCAGGAGCGTTTGTTTAACGTCTTCAGCTCGACACCTATTTGCTTTCGGGCTCATGCAGGTGAGTGATCAAGGTGATCTATACACATTCTCCATTCCTTGATTGTCCTTGTGGGAATGAATTTAATCTTTTCATTGCGAATAACCCTACGACTATCAGAGATTGGATAAATCATACCTACTTCAAGATGTTTCAGTACCTCTCTTTGAACAACTTCCTTCATAGTCATATTAAGATGTCTTTTGGGTTGTGCAACAGGCTTTTAATCTTGTTTTTCAGTTGAGATGGGTAATTCCTCCAAAGTATTTTTTCTGAGGAAATCTTTCTTGTCTTCCGGTTGTTGTACAACTTCAAAAAGATTAAAATTAACTTCATCATCTGCACTTCTAATTTTTAACTTGCTCATGTCAACATCTATAATTATTTTAGCAGTCTTCATAAATGGTCTTCCCAAGATCAATGGGACTTCCTCATTTTCCTCCATATCCATAATCACAAAATCAACAGGAAATATGAGTTTATCCAGTCTAACTAAAACATCTTTTACTATTCCATAAGGAATCTTTATTGATTGGTCAGTCAGTTGTAGAGTCATTCTAGTTGGTCTAACATCAAATTCTCCTATTCTTTTGAGCATAGATAATGGCATGAGGTTTATACTGGCCCCAAAAATCAAGTAATGCTTTTTTCACCGGTAATTCACCAATTGTGACTGATATAGTGAAACTTCCAGGGTCCTTGGACTTTTGAGGCAATGAATTTTGGAATATAGCATTGCATCCTGCCTCTAACTCTACTATTTTATCAGTAAACCTTCTTTTCTTAGTTAAGAGATCTTTCATGAATTTGGCATATGTTGACATTTGCTCCATAGCTTCCACAATTGGTATATTAATTTGCAATTGCTTGAAAATATCCATGAATCTTGCAAATTGTCTTTCTTTATCTATCTGTGAAGGAGCCTTGGGATACGGTAATTTCTCTACAAATGGTTTTTTACTCCCTCCTTTTTCTATCTTTTGTTTTTTCTCTCCCTCTTCGTTCTTCTTTTGTCTTTCTTTCTTACTCTCCTCTTCTTGCTCTTCATCTTCTTTTACCAGAACTTCTTCTTCAACACCTATATTGTCACCAATTCCTTTATCTACAATTTTTCCACTTCTTGTAGTTATTGAATTGCATTGCTCCCTGGAGTTGGTTTATGTGTTAGCTGAAAACTATCCTCCTTGTTGCTGCTCAGATAATTGCTTATCCAATTGGCCTATCTGGGTTTCTAAATTTCTAAATGAAGCCTTAGTATTTTTCTGATTAGCCATAGTGTTTTTCATGAATTTTTCTAAAGTATCCTCCAATTTACTCATTCTGTCAGCCATTGAAGGATAATGTTACTGCTGCTAATATGGAGGTTGTTGATATGATTGTTGTTAATATAGAGATGGTTTATTGGATAAATTAGCACCTTGTTTCAACCCAAAATTTTGATTTTGATTTTGATTTTGATTCCCTCTCCATACTTGTGAAAAATTATTCTAATAATTGTCGGAATTAGGGAAATTACCTTGTCTATCTTGACTACTACCTTGAGCACCCATATAATTAGCTTCTTCTTATTGTAGGTTGCATTGGTATGAGTAGTGTTCATTTGCATGATCACCTCTACACAGGTCACAACTCATCTGTTAATTCAGAATGGATTGTACTGTATACATTTGTTGAGGTAATTTCTCTATTTTCTGGTTCAATGCTTCAATTTGTTGGGTTATAAGTTTATTCTGGGCTAAGATAGCATTTGAGATGCTAAGTTCAAGCACTCCCTTTCTTTAAACTAGATGTCTATCATGTTGGGCCTATTGGTCTGTAAATGCTAGTGCATCAATAATTATTGTGGCATGTTCAATTTCTACATCCAACATGGATCCTCCTGCTGCAGCCTCTAATAACATCTTTGTATCATGTCGCAAGTCAGTATAAAAAATATTCAACTGAGCAATGTCATCAAATCCATGATTTGGGCATCTTCTCAACAGTGATTTAAATTTCTCCCATGCTTCACCAAAATGTTCATCTGCTCCTTGTCTGAAAGAAGTGATGTCAGATTTTGCTTTGATGTAGCGGGATGGTGGGAAAAATCTGTTCAGAAACTTCTCTTCTACGCTACTCCAATTAGTCAAACTCTGATTAGGATGTGCCTTCAACCACTCCTTTGCCCTACCTGCCAAAGAAAAAGGAAATAATCTCAAATATGCAGATTCAAGATTTGCTGCTCTAAATCCCATGGTATCAATCAACTCATAAAAAGTAGACAAATGAATATAAGGGTCTTCATGATCCAATACAGTGAATTGATGAGCACTAATCAAGTTTAAGAAAGTTGGATTCATCTGCAATGTTTGATTGTCCGGTACGGCAATACTGGAAAAATGTCTTGGACCTTGCTGCATAACATAGTTTCTGAGTGTTCTTCTAGGGGGATTTGAATCTGGATTTTGATTTGGATTTGGATTTGGATTTGGATTCAGATTTGCTCCATCTTCTGCCATATCTTCTATAATTGGGTCTGGTAAATTGAGTGTGGAAGAAGGGTTAACAGATTCTCCTGTGGCTTGTTCTTGAGTTTCTCTTCTTCTTCTACCCCAGTTCCTCCGAGCTATTTTTTCAATCTCCGGATTAAATTCTAACTATTCTAAAAATATTTGTCCTCTTAAACGCATAAATCAAAAGAGTAACTCAAATAAAGATTAGCACAAGACAATAATTAAGTAAAACTAGCACTGAAAAATAAAACAAAAACAGAAATAAAAATAAAATACTCAATAAGCTAAACAAAGAATTCTAAAAAAACACCGTTCCCCGGCAACAACGCCAGAAATACTTGTTGAATTATTGGCAAGCGTACCAAAATTATCAATCGTAGTATAGTATTTCGATTAAATAAAAGTAGATCCCACGAGGAAGGATTTCAATGAAAATTCCCCAATTTTATGCTTACTAAGTAGATTAAAACAGATTGGGTTTTACAATAAGAGTTGAATTGAAATTAAATGACAAAGAACTGTAAATTGTTGAAAAAATATCAATTAAAGGCACTTAGGATTGATTTCCTTCCTTATCCCTCTTTTGAAATGACTATGTCAATTAAGAACGTCAATTAATCTAACAATGTTGATGTCACCTACTCAAATCATTCATGTTGATTCCTCACACATGAAATTTATAAGAAAACCTAAGAAATGTTGATTCCTCACACAATTAAGAGATTTTCCAGCATTAGGTTTAGGGTGTTAATCAGTTGATACATTCATTCCATTCCTGGCAATTAATGTAACAAATATTCTTACCGTGATCTAGGGTTCAAGATATATTTTCCAATCATACCCCAAACATCAAGAATAAATCATTCCAAAGCACAAAGGATAAGAATAACAACATCAAAACATAGATTAATATCTCAAAATATCACCATGATACAAAAGAGTTCAAAGGAAGTGCACCAAATCCCAAGAGAATGAAGTTAGTCACTCATGTTGGCCATTACAATGCTCCAAATGTGGAAGAAGTGAAGAATTGATGAAGATTGGACGAAACTCTAGCAGTAAATGCGCCTCTTCTCCCCAAAATCGCTTCTTTTCTCAAAACACATCTTATCTTTTTATAAGAGAATTTGGGTCGGGCATCGCATCATTCATTCGCTTAAGCGTTCTTCTTTCTTTCAATTTTTCTTCAATTACTTCACAATTATGATCTTTGCTCTTGTATCAAGGTATTCTAGAATTCATCCTATATTGGGAGAAAAATAGATTAGAATTAACATAAGTTAAGTGATTTCATAACAATTTAAAGTATAATTATATCAACTTTTTACCATTTAACAATGTCTAGTTGTTGTCAATGTCGGCTGAGTGTATTAAAATACTCAATGACTAAGAAATCACATTGTCGTAGTTTATGAAGTATGCTCTTGATCTCAAATATTGCAGATGTATTATCCACATTTGAGTAGGTTTCCTTCATTGCATTCCACATCTCCTTGGTAGTTTCATAGTACATGAAATTCTCTCCAATTTCATTGGTCATGGTGTTGAGTAACCATGACATGACTAAATTATTTTCTAGTTACCATTTGTTGAGATTAGAGTCACCCTCTATTGGACACTTGGAGTTTTTGGTGATGTAACCTTCCTTCCCTTTTCTTTGAAAGAAGATTTTAACTTAACACACTCATTGAGGATAATTTTTGTCATTCAATTTGTGACTAGTGATAGGAAGAGCATGTTCTTTGACCAAACTGGTGGTCGAACTTCATGCCTTATTCTCTTCTATGGTTGGTAGTGTTAGGTTAGGGATGGTCCAGATCGAGCTTTGATACCATGTGAAAAATACGTTGTATATTTCTTATTTTGAAAAAGATACAAAGGAGGTATAAATATAATACAAGATAATAAATCTATACATTAATCTATCCCTGAAAATCAGGGAAATATTCTCCTTATAAATGTTGTACATAATTGTGCATAAATAACGAAATAAAACTGATTATATTATCATTAAATTCCATCATAATTGAATTATTCTAATTGATAGTGTTAATCTCCAACATAAACAGATTGTCCAAAACTAGACTATTTCGAAGTCCTACCATCATAGTATGTATCACCACTTCTATAGCAAGTTCTCTTACATCAAGACTTACTTTATTAAATCACTCTATGAACTTGTTTAAGGTTTAATCTTGCATTATTCATAGGTATCCCACTACTAGAAAAATGTCAAATAGTAACCGAAATCAGTGACTGAAAAATTTAGTTACTATTAGTGACTGAATCAGTAACCAAATTATTATTTTTTAGTTTAGCAACTGAACTTTCAGTCACATAAAATCGATTACTTTCTTATTTACTTTAATTTTTTTAATTAATCTACATTTCTCCCAAATTTTCATCTTCTTCGCGCATTAACCACACTGATCCGACCTTTGAATCCTTGTTCAAGCTTAATCTGACCTAGACCCTTCATTTCTCCATCCCCAATCCTCCACCCTTCAGTAGCTAACTTTGAAGTGATAACCTGAAATATCTGAAACCCAACATCCTTCAACCTGAAACCCAACACGGTAACCTAAAATCTAACTCCGATGACTTTAAATTCAACCCAGTGACCTTGAATCTCAAACCTCAGTCTCAACCTCGACGAACTCGAGGCCCAAACCCAACTCCGGCGGCATCGAACCCTAATCTCAAGGCAATCCCAAATCATCGTGCTATCAAACCCAATGCAAACCTAGTTGACCTCGAACCCTAACTCAAACCCCAATGATGTCAAACCCTAAGATCGACCCAACCATAACGATCTCAAACCCCAACCCAAATCCAAACCTTGACGGCATTGAATCCAAGCGGCCTGAAACTGTGGCGACATCAAACCCTAACCTAAGCCTCGATGAGCTTGAACCTAACCCCGACGACCTCAATTCCAACCACAACTAGGAAACTTTGTACTAGAACCCTAATCCAAACAGAGGACATCTGGCCATATAGCTCGCATTTGTGTCTTATTGACTCTCTCCTTGTGTTGGAAATGGTTAGGCTTTTACATATTTTTTGTTTAAATTTATATCAGTGTGTTTGGATTGACTATAGACCATCTAAATGATAACACAAGAAAGCTAATGAGACAATCTTCTTTTTTGTCAATTTTATCTTCGTCATCTAGGTATCTCTGCCTAAGGTATTTAATTTTCTATTTTTTTTTATTTGAGTACAATTGGAGTTATTCGTTGATAGGTGATTGACTTCACTTAGTAGAAAGAGACTTTTATTGGTGTTTGTTTATAATCAAAATTATTTAAAATTTTTGTTAGTTTTTGTGTGATTTATCCTATGGTGGCTTTTGGACAAGGAATGTTTGAATATCTCGGGTAGTGTAATTTTGATATATTTAATACAACATATAATGTATTTCATATTCCTTAATTAGGTTTATCGTTATTTTAAAAATAAAAAAAATAAAATAAAATTAGTGATTGATATAGTGACTGATTTGGTCATATATTCGGTCATAAAATCGGTCACTGATTCGGTCACTGAATCGGTCACTGATTCGGTTCAGTCACTAATTCGGTCACTGATTCGGTCACTGATCCAATTGCAAAAATCAATGACCAAGGAAAATATAACTGATTCGAGTTGGTCACTATTTGTTGTTTTTCTTGTAGTGTCCAAGGTCGTTGAGTAGTAGTGTGAGGTTAACTTATTGCAAAGTAAATTTCACACTTTTTCATCAACTCATGAAAAGACTAGATGAAATTTCAAGACAAGTCAAAACACTAATGTGGAGATGGTTCTTTTAATGTGGCAGGAAAGATTTTACATTGTAAGTATTTAATATTAGAATAGATACTCACTTTGATTACAAAAGCATTCACATGTTTTTTCGGGTTTAGCTCCACTATATCTTTCTATAATCATAGGTTTCCAATACATAGGTAGGGGATCTTCCATGATACCCATGACAAATGAGCGATCATAAGCATCACCTATAGAATCATGATATATTTTGGTAAAATGTGATTGTTGAAATTTTGAAAGGCCTTGAGAAGGTACCTGTGAGTTATGTACTTGAAAAGTTGGTTAAGAAAGCACACAAGATTATCAATGTTTTCTCTTGGTTGGAATTATCATCTTGGTTGGTTGTTTGGTGTGGCTAGTCATGTTTGGTTGTTTTTGCACTTGATTGATTTGAGACTTAGCATCAATTAATGTTGAAAGGGCTTATTAAAGGATATTAGCTTTCATACAACCATCTTTCTTTCTTTGTTGGTCGTTGTACAAGGAATCAATCTCATCCCTAAGAGATTTCATCTCATTCTTGTACTATTTTTAGAAGTACTCAAAAACATCATTGGATTTTTCGTGTAATGCCTCAAATTTGGAGTGAAGGGTGTCATTATTTTGATGTAAAGTGGTAAGATTAACTTGTAGATTAGAATTTTATTACATTTGAATATCGTGAACTTCTTGTGAGTCTTAATATCATTAATAATAATTATCGCATCCATCTCTAAGACTAAAGTGTTTGACTAACTTCTAGTTAACACCATGGGACATTACAGTTTGGAAAAAGTTTTACCATGTACTATTATAGGTGACAAATATTTTAACCTAGTTGTGTTTATACATTGAATTGATGTCATGATAATATGAAGGCAAAAGAAGAAAATCCCCCAACAAATTTTTTTTATGTTCAAGTGGATAATTAAGATGAGATGCGTTTAAGTGTTAACTAAAATACTTTATTTAAATGCATACAAATTAATAATATAATAAAATAACAACCAAAATATAATTATGATCATGACACAATTATCAATATAGTTATTAATCGGACACATTTTGTTGCTCAAATGTCATTAAACAATTTAATACAAGAATATATATATATATATATATATATATATATATATATATAAGAGAGAGAGAGAGAGAGAGAGAGAGAAAACTAAAAAAATCTAAATTGTATTCTAGATGTGCATTGGTGAATTTGAGGGGAACTAGCTCTCCATTGTAAAAGTGATATAAAAGGGGAATTTGATGAGTTTTATGTCTAAATATCTAATTAAAACCAGAAAATATAAAGGTTTAACAAATATAGTAAAATTATGCAATAAAATTAATGAAATCTATAAAAAATAATGGTTAATTAATTATCTAATTAGTATCTTATTTCAATTATTATTATTATTGATGTATAGACCTAAATATAACCATAAGATAGATATGTAAGAACTCTAATAATTTAAAATGTAATTAATTGGATCTAATTGATCCACAGTATTCAATTTATCTAAAAATATAAATCAATTTGTAAGAGAAGTAATTACATAAACTTAAAAATTGACTTATGATGTAATTTAATAAATTTAAGTGAATAATTTCAATTATATTTATTGTAATGGATTATAAACTATTAGAATATTGAATAATCAAATCTCAATAAAAGAAAATAAGATTTGGATTGAAAAATTAACTCTAGAAAGTCATTAAAATATAAAAAAAATAATAAAAGAATTGTAAATTAAAAAAATAAATAAAAGCAATAAAGGAAAGAAGACAAATTTAATCTAAAATTTTACTGAATGAAAACTTGAATGTAGAATTTCTACAGAACTTAAAAGTAGAAAAACTTGGAAAGTCTATACTATAAATTAGAGAGAAAATTAGAGAAGCTGTAGAGATACATTATGAAAAGTAGATTTAAAAACTGTAAAAAGAAAATATAATAACTTATGTCAATAGATATTGTACATGACCAATAACCAATAAATTAGAGAAGCTACATTTTGATTTGTTAATTCTACAAAAATCTAGTATGCAACCTTTTTTCTCAGCTAAATAATTAGTTAAATTAAATTCGACATTTTTGCTACGTGGAATTAGTTTTCACTAAACGAATTAACAAAATAAGAATGAACTTTTTGTTGAATTTTCATTGAACAAAATAATATGATGAGCAAAATTTGTAATTCAATATTTTTTTCTTTTTTTAATTTATCAATCTTATATAATATATAAATATTTAGTTAAAATATATAATTTAATTAATAAATTAAACAAAGATTTATTTAATTTAATTTTACTAAACTATATTAATAATGATAAATTAAATAATTATATAAGATAATTATAAATAAATTATGTTAATAAAAATACAGTATTCATCAATATTATCATTATTTTGACATAAAAGTGGTAAGATTGATTAGCATTATATTGCTGTTAAACATCCTTCATGTGAATCTTGATATCATTAATAATAAGACTGAAAGTGTTTGACTAACCTCTGGTTAACACCATAGTAAATTACAGTCTGAAAAATGTTTTATATCATGTAATACCGTGTGCAACAAAAATTTCAACGGTGATGAGTTAATACGAAAGATAGAAGTAGAAACTCCACCACCAAAAACTCTTCTATGTTCAAGTGGACATATTAAATAAGATATATGAAAGATGGATGACACAAGTATCGAAATAGTTATTAACTGCATTCAATTAACAAAATATCTTATCGAACATCTCTACTGGGTAGGTAAACAAAAAAATTATAGTGAATATTAAATACAAAGAGATATGAAAAAAAAGCATATGATTTGTTCTTTAAATTTTATTAATCCAAAAGGTTGACAAAAATTAAAAATAAATAAAATTTTATTATGTTTCATTTCAACCTAATTGTTCGTGCTAGAGAATGCACTCACTGAAGTGTCTTGAAACTTGTCAAGAACTCGAGAAAGATTAGCTACATCTCACATAATGTAATATGGTGTGATTAGGTCACACGTATCAAATGTGTGATCATGGTTCTAGCCTTTTTAAGGTGAAGTACATGATGCTTCTCTCACAAGTGAGCAATGAGTGGTGTTCATATAGAACCTTAGTCATGTGTGAAAATGACCAGAATCTCTCTAGTCCGAGCCTTGTGGGTTAAATGCCCATAGGCTCTTCAATCCCTATGAGTGGTAAAACCTAATACAATGGTCAATCCAGGGTCATGGATTAACCTTGAAACTATATTAGTTAAAGATGTCCTTGCCTATTCCTTTGGGGTTTGGCTTACTTGATTGATCATATGTACCCTTCAATTATTAAGTCTAAAATATATAAAAGCTTGTTATTCTCTAATGGCTTTATAGTGTCAAATCTGGTAGGTCAAATCATGGATCTACCCAAAGAAATCATCTATAGTTGTAGGCATAATTTGACAATTTTTGGGATATTACTCGATAATCAAAATAAATAATGAAGCTATAACTATTTTATAATTTTAAGAAACTACTATGGAATTTTAATTTTTTTGCTCAACGAAACTTGATTACAAGCATAAGAAAAAATAAATAAATTTCATATTTGATTTTAAAGGTGAATTGAGCACTAAAGGTGATTGGACGTTATGATTCTCGCTTGCCAATGAAATCATTTAGGTTAGCTTTAACTTCACATTAAATTAGGGAGCATTGAACCATTAGATTAAAGTAACATCTATGGTCAACCATTTTGATGTAAGAGTTTAGTCATATACTAGCTTTCTTTGTTGGTGTACTCCTTTGTACTAGTTAGTCCTTAACTAATCTTTTCAGATACACGTATATGGAGCATACATGCTAAGTGACAGCGTGGTCTTGGACAAAACGTTGATGTTTATTATACTATTATTATTATAATATTCTATTATTATAAATTAAAGATTAAAAATTAAAGATTTAAATGTTTTTATTTTATTAAATTTGATTTAAGTTTAATTTTGGTCTTTCAAATTTAAAATTGATATTTTAGTCTAGTCCATTTAATTAGATTATTTTAGTCATCCTATCAAAATGTCTTATTTATAAATGTCAACATAAATATTTTTTTAAGAAAAAACTGTAGTTACATATGCAAACTCAAATAGATAATCATATCTACAACTTAATCATATGAAAATAGACAAATTGATTCAAAGAAACATTTCCAATTTACAAGGACTATGAGATCAAGTTCAAAAGCAAACTTAACCTAAGTTTGAGAAACTATAATCATACTTAAACTAATATTTAATAATGTTTACCTAGCCTACATATCAAATCATTCACGATTATAGCCATATACACTGATCACATAAGAAACCAAATTCCAACATTACACTGAGATCCATGAGGATGTTGCTTTGCCAAATACGAATTTTTAATTGATTCTTATAACGTAAACTACGAGCACGCTTCTGATTGACAAGCACATGTGTCTTTGTCCCTTGTCACTTTCTCTAATGTGCACATGTTATTGCCCCAATGTGTGCTTGTCCCTTTCTAGTTCTTCACTTTGATATGGCGTTGGTGGAGGCTCCTCATGCCTTCTTGTGTATGTATTACTCATGGCCTAAGTGAACAATCCAGACCTTTCAACATCAAACTTGTCTATGGCCTTTCTATTCTTCTTCCCCCACCGAATTCCCCATCCAATAATATGAAGGTTTCGAAATAATGCATATCTTGTGTAAATCAGCCGCTTTTCACTTCAACACTCTCTTTGTCTCTCTATTTTGTTGCTCTTCACTCCCGTCTATATATGTTTGCAAAAGCTTGGTGTAAATGTAAACTACACGTATCAGGATCTATGCAGGGAAGGAGACGTACTTTTCAACTCCTCAAAAGGAGAAATCCCAAGTTTTACTCGCAATGACTTAAAACAAGAAAAATTAAAGGAATCTGGTGTGTTTTGGTTAGCTTTGATGATGGCCAGATAGTTCAAGAGCATATCGATGATGTTGAAATTGTGTAAAGTTATGATTGTCCTTGATTTGATCCAAAGGAAAGAAGAAAAGGGTGGTCATTCATGTATGAATGTGGGGAATGGTCTTATATCTATTAGAATCTTAGGTAATTAGACAAGAGTTGTTGTCACAGTTGCAAGCAGGGCCACAGCAACCTTCCTTTTAAGTATCAACTGGGACCCACTGCAGATATAAAACTAGCATCTACCCTTTGGTTGGTAACTCTGCTTAAACAGCTTAATCAATGAGTTTGACCAAAAAAGCACCTCAGCACTGTCACCACGTCTATTTAATTTATTTTAGATGAACTGCCCGTGTAAATCTATAGGCATAGTCAAGCATGAATCTTTATAAAAATATAATAAAATAAAGTTATACCTGCATTTTCTTTTTTCTTTTTTGATTTAACAGTCCTTTTGAGACAGGTGAGCTATCAATTCTGGACGACAATTCTAGGGTTGTATGGTTAATGTAAGGACAAGTATTCCCTCCTTTACTTCCCATATTAAGTTTTGTCCGGTTCTCAATCAGAGGGCACCACAATGCGGTATGGAGACTTTTCTTCACTTATACTTCTAAAAGCAACGGATGATCATTGTGTAAACATACTTCTACCTTTCTCTAGCATCATAACCAACTAAGAACCCCACCATTTCCTCTTGGGTGACGTGTTGTGCCTTCATTGGCCTAGAGAACAATAATACTTTAGACAAAACTTGGATAAAGTTGTATCATGCTAGTGATGTTGTTCCCGAATAAAAATATAACATGTGTATTCTTTCGTCATCTCATCTTCATTTCTTATGTTTTTCATATAGTTGTGACAGGTAAAAATATAATACATGTAATTGCAGAATTAACTATGTAAATCCCTGTCTTAATACTTTGGGGACCAAATGTTCCCATGTGCGTGTCCTTGTAATCCTCAGTTGAAATACATGAGCACCAAAAAGTTGGTAAAATAAGGCTGCTCAATACCTCAAGAACCATCATGACCTTTATTTCCATCTTTTGTTCCTAGTGCTTTACCCAAATAAGCCACTCACAAATTTACACACTAGGGTTAGGGTTAGTCACCAGTAAGCAATGACTCGTGTATGTATATAAATAGAGCTAGAGCTATCTCAATCATCACCCAGCAATTCGATATGCTTGGATTACATATTTTGGGTGAAACCATAAACTGATTGGAACCCAAAACACGCACACAGTAAGTCAAACATAGAGATCAAGCTGATTAGGGTTTTTGTGATCAAGCATGAAGAAGAGACAGGTGGTGCTGAAAAGAGATGTGGCCAACACTTCATCTTCAGTGATCACAAACGTAAGATATGGGGAGTGTCAGAAGAATCATGCAGCCAATATTGGAGGGTATGCCGTGGATGGTTGCAGGGAGTTCATGGCTAGTACAGGGGATGGAGGTGGTGGGGCTCTTACATGTGCTGCTTGTGGCTGCCACAGGAACTTTCACAGAAGGGAAGTGCAAACTGAGGTAGTATGTGAGTACTCTCCTCCTAATTCCGCTCGCTAAACAAAGGGAAGAAAATACAGTCCAGAGTTTGTGTATCAAATTACTTAACTGATTGAATTTTTCTTTCTTTCTTTCTTTCTTTCCATATTTCTTTCATTTGTGTTCTTGTAAGCGTGGATGATTTGATTACCAACAGAGAATTATTCTTGTAAAAGAAAATTTAAGCTTCAGGGTTTGTGTTTTTGGAATGTTATATATCCAGGCTTTCCATATCTTTTTCCCCATCCCAGATTCCATTATTTTTCTTCTTCCTCTTTTGTCATTTTCATTAATCCTTGAACTATTCTTTCCTATACGTTGGGTCATGAATCTCATACAATTAATAGGAAATGACGAGAGAGTGATTAATCAATCCATGATTCAGGAACTGAGAATTGGAAATATATACTGTTTTCACTGATATCTCACATTATTACTACATAGAAACATAATCTATATAACCATATGGTTCTCATATGTACACCATGGATTTCAACGCCTATGTTTTCTGTTTGGAAATTGAAGTGTTCCGCTACTGTATTGTAGTTAGTAAGCTGTCGAATTTTGCTTCTGATTTCATATTTACCATGCTAGCTAGCTGTATAGTTCGACACATAAATACAACCATGCTGCTAGCTGTATATATACAATCAACATGATCAATCTTTTCATACATATATATATTGACAGCAGTATAACTTCCACTGAAGTAGTGAAATGTTCCTGCGTAGTTTAAATAGTATAAATATGGTTAACTGGTTCACCCTTTTATACATGATGTTTGTGCGCACGGAAGAAGCAAATGATTTATTGGGTCATTGAAGTACTTGTTTCAATTGCTCAATTACCTAGTACTTGACCAGTTCAAATATCTTTTACGAATCTTGAATTAATGTTTTATATTCTTTTCATGTTTCCTTTCCCACTCCCGAGTGAGACAACTAAAAGTTTATTGAGCACTGAGAGGCACAGCAAAAGGAGAGAAAAAGTGTCAGATGACTTCTCAACTCAACTCCCCCACTCAACTCCCCCCTGTTTCTACTCCATCAATAATAGTGTGTGTATAAGGCTTATTAGTTTGAGTAAAACTATAGATTCTGCTGAGAAAGCCAAGAGATATGAAGTGAGTATATGTTCCTCCTTTCCATGCCTTCAAGGCAAGAAAACAGCTTAGTGTTTACGTGATGAAAATAAATTATCTTTGTCCCAATCATTTAGTGTTTGAAATGTTATATAATTCCTTAAGGCCCACTTGTATTCAATCATGTCAAGGATATGCATTAAAAATATTTCTTTTGATATATATTGGCATATTAATTAAAGTTGATTAAAGGTAATTAGTGTTGTGTGGAGGTGATGACCACCTCTCTTTTGGACAGTCAGTGGAATTTCTCACAGACCACAAGGGAATTGTTTCAATAAAGGTAGAAAAATAAAACAAAATCCAAGTAGCTTTTATAGTTGGAAGTGGCTACTGCACTTACTGTGTATCTTTTTTGCCTTGTGAAATGTATGGGCTCTTCAGTTGTTTATTATTGTTTCTGATGAACAAAGAATAATATGTAGGCACCTTGTCTAGAGGAAAACTTAATTATCACCTTGATATGAGTGTAAATCAGCAATCGATTTTTGCATTGAGTCTGGGATTCTTATTTTATTGTTCCTATATAACAAGAACTAATTAATATGCAGGTAATTTTATTATTATGAAAATAAAAAAAATATAATTTGTCAATAATTGGCATATAATGAGAATCTAGATTGTCATGTCAATATGAAAACATTCTTATTATATAACATTTTTTTTTTTGACTTATTTAAAAAATTATCTGGACCCTATTAAAAAATTATGTTGGATAAACTGAAATTATATATATAATACCAAGCATGGGAATTATCTCAAAAGGCAAAAGGCATTGATATGTTGCATCAAGTTTCCAGGTGCGTGCCATTATTATAGGTGGATCAATACCTATTAATTGTCAAAACCTGAATAGAAAATTTAATGAAGGCCAATGAAAACCACTCAATGTGTGGTTCCTAATATTGTTTGTTTTTCAGTTAGGGATTTGAGGATACTTTTAGAGGGCCATCAATGTTTTGATATATAAAATAATGCCCAATTTGGATAGCAATTTATTAAATATGGCAGACACAGCCAATGACTAAGTTAGCCACACAAGCATTGTAAGGTGAAAATCAACTAAAGGTATGTATATTATAGGGGATCCTCAAGTGTGCAAAAGAATAAGGTTTAATCATGCATGTGAGCCCCCTAATTAGGTATAGATAGATGGTTGGCCTTAAAATGTGTCTATGCTTTGTCGGGGATAGATAAGAGTGCATGTCCTTCTTTGTCTTCCTCATTCTCAGTCTCCTGTTAATTTTTGGCTAATTATTCTACAATGCAAGCTCATGAAAAGCATAAAAATTCCTTCAGTCAAGCTCTACCACCTCAACTATTTCCATAATATCATGAGGATGAAAATAGTGCCAATCAAAAGTGATTGTGCTTCATTTTTATTTCATTCTTTCCGATATCTTGTCATGGGCATGCTCTTGTTTCTAGCTTTACAAAAATAATGACCCAAACTTTGATTATACCACTCACTACTTCACAAAAACTTAATGACATGATATTGTAACAAACTCAATGACATGATATGGTAACAAAATCTGAACATGGATTCAACCGGTCCGTTGAAAAATTGGTAGCTTTCTGAAACAACTTTTATTATTACCACAACAATCTCATGCAGAATGAAGCACTGCTAATTATGGTGATGGGACATTGCATATTAATTCCTTTTTATGTCATGATACCATGTAAAGCAAAACTTGCTACGCAGAGAAGAAGAAGATGATGTATGAACTATACATGGTAATCATCTACTTTGAAGTAACTCTTGTGTTTGGACTATTTGGAGGGAAATTTGTTGAATGATTCAGATTTCTCTTTGAAGATAGAGGCCTAACAGAAAAAAAAAATGAGGAAACAACCACTTGTCGCTTACCTAACTTAACCAAAACCAACGGTGATAGTACGAATAATACATATCTAGATATATAGCTCTAGGCGGCTGAATAAAGTTAGCAACTTTGGACGCAATATTATCCTTTTTAATCTCCATTATATTTGTTGCATTTTGCTTTATATCTAATCATATATTTGATAAAAAGTTATTATGTCTTATAAACTATCATACCAAAAATGGAAGTTATTTTAAATATAGTATGGATGAATAACATCTAAAATATTTGGCAAGTACGAGTTATATATTTAGGACACTAGCTATGCAAAGCTTTTTCTTAAACGAAGTAAAATTATCTTATGAATATAATAATGTAATCGTTTCTAAAAACATATTTTTTCAGTTTATACATACTTAGCTGTATTTAAGAATATTTTTTTAGTAAATTTATATATAAAAAATATTTTGATTCAAATTTATTACAACAATGATTGATTATGTGTAAAGAGAGTTTCTAATCAGAATTGTTTATGAATAAAAATAAATATTTTATTACGAGTCTTATACTTGAGTGGTTTAAAATTGAAAAAAATTATTTAAAAATGAAATAAAATTACTTATATAAAAATTCTAACAAAATTTTAAGTGGTTTATAAATTAAATTTATATTAAAATATTTATTTTTATTCCTAAATAATTTTCATTAAAAACTTATATGGGAGATGTTTAAGGAAACAATATATAAGTGTGGTAGTTAATCCAAACACATCTTAATGTTATCGATTTTTTGTTTTTTTAATTCATGACTTATCTATGATGGATTTAAATAAATGAAAGTTCGATGTTTAGTTTAGAGATTCCTTTACAACGTGTTGGAAAACTTGTTGAGAATGAAAAAATCGTTTTTGAAATGTGAAAACGGTAGATATTTGTTCCTGAAAATATTCAAACACGACGAGGACCTTTTCCTGAATAATTTTATGATTAACATAAATACTATTTTTTGTTATAAATTTGTCACGGTTTGGTGGCACATGAAATCGGTGATTATATGTGTCCTTATTTTTAAAAACATTGAATCTTGTTGTAAATATTTTTTTTAATATTTGAATGGATTAAAACAACCTTATACCAAACATTAATAACGGTTTCTTTAATGCTTATCTTAGTGTATCATAGTTATAATTTAATTTCAAATCATCACCTGTATATAATAGTATATGAGTTTGTTTGGTAAATTTAATTGACATGCTACTCGAACTTTTTACAAAAAAAATTATTGAGGTTTTTTAATAATTAAATCAAAGCAATCAATAAAAAATCTAATTTTCTATCGAACTAAATAATAAGTATAATTTATACGATTCTTTTGTATAAAATCTATATTTATTGTATAAACATTATTAAACATTTTTGGATTAAAATTTTATATATATATTATTTAATTTTAAAAAATTGTCATTGTATAATAATCGAATAAGTTATTAAACTAATAAATTAGTGGTCCAGAAACAAAAGAAATAGTACTAAAACAAACTCAAAAAAGTAATAAACACAGTATGATAATAACTATATTTTTGTATCCTTGATTTCAATATTTTAAATTATATATATATATATATATATATATATATATATATATAATAATAAAAGTTGAACATTTATTTTTTATTTTTTTAATAATTCAAGATTAAAATAGTATTAAATAATGAGATGAATAATAAATTTTAAAATTTTATTTTAGAATAATATATTCTCTATGTATCTATATATATAAAGAGAGAAAGAGGAGATGAAGATTAATTAATTATTGTAATTTAATCATTATATATTTGAATGTTAATTCAAGGTTCTTCAAACAAAAGTAATTAAATAAAATATTTTGAATATTTTATATCTTTTTTAAAAGTTATATACAGTAAACTAAATTAAGTTAAGGAAAATAATTTATTTAAAATGTACAAAACAAATTGCATACGTAAACAATTAATAGTAAATTTTAATTTAATAGTTAATAATATATAAACATATATATATTGATTAAAAAAAATCTTCAAAGGTATATATACATAGTAAATTTTAGAATTGTGATATTGTACTACAAATTGTACAATAACACTTGTTTTCTCTCTGTGGCTCTCTATTATTTGATAATTGCAAACCTCTGTTTCTCTCTCCATCACTTCATTAAGTGGGAAGATTTGGTTAATTGAGTAGTACATACCATCCTTGGTTCCATTCTCTCTAGGGCACTTTGTCACATGACCACCTCCTCTTGCTAGGTCACATGGGTGTGCTCACAACGGCAACAAGTACACAAAGAGTTATTATCATTTGATGGCTGGATTTAGTAGGCAACGCGTGAAACACACGTCGGTGCTCAATACATATGTCATGTTTGCATTCCGACAAGAGAAAACTGAACCACCGCTGTCCTCCATTAAACCTCCCTCCCCTAACACACAATCAAAGACAATCACAGATTACTTTTTCATCTTCATCTTCTCAACCTACAATTATGTTTGAGTGAGAGTGTGTTTCTGTGAAAAAATTACCAGATTATTACTATTTTAACTTAATACTAGTTCATGTCGATATAAAGTGAAATGATTTAGCAAATATGAGTTATATTATCAAAATTATGATAAATGAAACTATTTGATTGACGAAGAATATATAAATATATAAGTCACAGAGAATTAAAGCAAAACAATTTCCCCTGTGATTGTTACAATAGGCAAAATTAAAATAACTTTCATACCATGTTAGATTTCAATTTAACGTGAATAGGAGAGATTCCTACGTAGTGTAAGTGTATGGATCATGTCATAATATGACTCAGTACACGCCGCTAAAAACAGAAAGGTCAAAGAATCAAAGAAGACCCATCAAAAATAGTATAAATAGACGAAAACTATAAGTATGTAATACTATTTAACATTTATTTCTTATATCTGCATCATTTACTGATTTGAGTATTTGAGTACTTTCTATATGTGTACTAATAACATCGTGCCTAAAGGAACATAATACCATAGAATATTATTAGGTACATTATAATAAGAACAGTTGGAGTAAAATGAACTAGACTACGATAGAAACTCTTATAAAAAAAATTTCGACCTTGTAAACATTATTTATTGGATGATCTTGATTTTTATCTTTTTTTTTAATTATGATTTATATATATAAATTATTGTCCGTGTGAGAAATAAGTATGCAAAATAAAATCAATTATTAGACTGATTCACTTAAAGATTCAATTTTGAAATATATTATTATACTTTATTCTTATTGATAAAGTATTAAGGAAGTCAAAAAGTTGTTCCAAGATCTAGGGATAGAGCATGCGATTTGTTTGTGTACCAATGAAGAATTGTATATAAAATATAAATCTTGTTAGCGTCAATCATGTTAGTTAGTCAAGAAAAAAAAAATTTAAGGGCCAAACTTCAATGTGAAAATGTTATTGTTTAGTATTATTTTATTTAGAAAATGTTAACCGGTATCTTAAGCCCATTGGTTAAAGGATTAAAAAATAACTACACTTCTTCTTCTTCTTTTCTAATTTCAATACAACCTCAGTGAAATCTTAAATAGAGATGAGAAGACAACTAGTTAAATAGTGGTGAGTTTTATAGGAGAGCAAATCAAAAAACTGAAAAATGGATAAGATAATAAAAATTTGTAGTTTTAATTGAACTAGATCATTCTTAACTTAATAGGTTTATATAGTACTAGAATTATTAACGAGTTCAAATTATTATATATAAAATTGAAAATTAATTTAATTAATATAATTTAAATTTAAAAAATATTTATTTTATTTTAGATATTATTATTATGTTTTTATTTAAAAATATTTTTCTATTTTAAAACAAGTCAAAATAAATCATTCATTTGACATAAAATCCGACCTAAAAAATATTAGTTTCTCTCCTAAGAAAATCTTTATTAAATTTTACTTGCTTCTATGTTATACAAGAAAATTCTCCTCCTTCTCCTAAACGTGCAAAATTATAAACAAGAACCATGGAGCGGAAAAGGTTCCAAAGTTACTAGCGTCTATGTGGAGTATTAAGCTTGTGTTTGAATTCTAGGGTGGAAATTTCAAAGAATGAATTTAAAATAATTTGAATGGATTTATAGAGTTATTTTGATTAAGGAAAGAAAGTAAATTTGAAAGGATTTTGATAGATTTATTAATGGATAAACTAAGTAAAAATTAGAGAAAATCTCTGTAACTTTAATTTATGGAAGTTAGTGTTTATATGAGATTATTATGTCATTTTATCTCAATTTTGCTATAAATACATACAATTTTTTTATTCTAATATGAGGTTTTTCACTAAAATTCACACCTAAATCAATATAAATCTATCTAAATTTGTAAATACAAATAAGGTGATATCACTGCAAATACTCACTCACAAATGTTCATAAAAAATAAATATGCAGAAAAAAAATCATTAATGGATTAAACTAAATCCAAAAATGCCTTTATAAACAAATGTTTAAAAAGAAGGAACATATTTCATTTAATTTCTTAATTAGTTATTTCAATTTTTTATTATCAATTTTAAGTATAACATTGTTTTGATTTACTAATTTAGTAAAATATGAATTTCTTTATTTGTAATTTTGAGTTGAATAATCTTTCTATCCATTAGACGCATATTTTGTCTTCAGTGCAACACTGTAATGTCCAAGTACAAAGGTGGTTTAGTCTACAACATATTTAGAATTAAAATTTATATATTATAATATTATATTTCTTAACAAATTTAACTTAATCGTATTGGTTACTTCACCAACCTCCTTTCAATAATATAAGTTAGATAAAGTTAATGGTTTCAATTCTTCCATATATGCTTCGATTCACGCTTTCCTTTCGTCAATCCACTAAACGCAGATTCAAGGCACCAATGGAATTGCATTAAAGTTTCTCCACTTTATTAAAATGTTATTATTAAATCAATAAATAATTGATGTTTTCGCAGAACTTGTTCAACATGTTACAAAAATTTAACCAAAATACCAAACACCTAATATAATATTAGAGAATGATTGCTTTCAATAAATTTATAAACTAGTAAGACAAATAAAAAATTATGAAAGAAGATTAGAAGATCAAGAAGCATTATAATATCTACAATGAAAAATTTAAAGATAAAATAAATAAATAAAAAATCTTTGGCATAATTTATATCAAGATGATTCTGAACTTCAATTTTTAATTTAAACGAGTTTACGACTTATCATTAAAAAAAAGGATATTTATCAAGTCAAATAACATAAATGTTTCAGAAACTAATATAAACCCCAAATTTTATTTTAATATTATTATTGAAATCACTCCATAATATTTTAGTCTTTAACTTTCATTCAGGTTTGTCATGTCTTATTTTCTAGATTTAATTGTTTTTATTATTGTTATTATTTTCTTTTAATCTTAATCATTATTTTATTTTTTATATTTAGTTTAATCGATTAATAAAATATGTCAAATAAAAAATATACATCTAATTTTAAAAAATTGAAAAAAAAGTTAATTTCAATAAGGTGCTCTTCATAAAATTATTATTATATTTATAGAAAATTTTCTATTATTATTTTTATACAACATTTCACTAAAATCTCTAAATAATATTAATACAATTGAGTAAAATATTAACTATAAAACATTGAAAAGCTAGAAAAATTTTAGCCACCTTAATTCTAATTAAGAACAAAAACAAAAATAAAAATTTACAAGAAGATTATTTTAGAAATAAATAAATAAATCAACGTTTCTAACCATATTTATAATCAATAACAGAAAATATTAATAAAAATTGAGAGGTAAGATCTAATTATATATAATGATATGAAAGATGTAACTATTAGATATTTTTCTTTGCCAAATAAAAAAATGTCAAGTGATTTAGGTAACTAAAATAAATAATAAGATAAATATTGAAAATAAAATTTATCATTCTAATTCAAATATATTATTGGTTTATTTTCTATTTAAATTTAAATATATTATTAGTAATTGAAGTATTTTAAATAATTAGAAGTGTTGCTGGCTAAGGCTGCGGACATAATACCTAAACATAGGCCTCAAGATGTCACTGTGAACAAAAAACACAAAGCCCATGCATAAAGAAAAAAAAAATCTTAAACTACTCACACCCTTGTTTTTTATATTTTCATTGTTCTTTTGTTTTTTATTTTATTTTATTTTTTTACCTTCTCTCCCCACTCTACCTCAATCTTACTTCGTATATATTGTTTTATATATATAAAAGAGAGGACAATAACAGATAAATTTTTATCCTCGTCATTCAATTTTTTTAATAAAATAATTAAAATAAATAATTATTTTAATTATAAAAACTTAAAAAATAACGATAAAAAATCTCTAATTTTTACTTTTGAAACATATAGAATATTTATGATTAAATTTAAAATAAAATAAACCCGAATCAATTTATGCTTATTTAGTTCTATTTTTCAATTATTTTTTACTGTATAATTCATGCTAAACCAATCCATCGTGGACAAATTGCTTTGATTTGGATCAATTAGATTCAATTTATCATATGTGTGTTTTTGATAAAAAGAAAATATACATACTTTTTTTAATTTCGCAAGTAAATGTCATTAAAATACATAAGATATGTATTTTTGTATTATAATTAATTTATATCAAATGAATAATAATAATAAAACTTCATCTATAATAATTAATAAAAAAAATCACATTGATAAGGTTATGTTCATTAGTTTTATAAATCACAGATAGTATCTATATTTATTTTTATTAGACTTGATTAGTTTAGTTTGGACTTAAGTATTAATCACAAAATTAAAATTTTAAAGCTTTGTCAACATGCGAAAAATAGGCCTAGGACATACAAAACTTATAACATGAAGAAAAAAAAATATAAACTCTTTTATGTTGTGTACATCAAAAAAAATATTTTTTTCTTTTAGTTTCACAAAGAGTTGAGTTGAGCTATAATTCATTGTGTACTCGATTAGAGAAATCAATAGGTTAAACCTGAGTCTTGTAACTTCAATATTAATATTGTGTATATGTTAAGAATATTAAAAAAAAAATTACGACGGTAGTATAAAATATTAATAAATAAATAAATAAACTGTTAAATTAATATAATATAACTAATATTGAATCTTACAATTATAGAAACTACATATTATTATACATTATTTTTTCTAAAAATAATAAATAGAGGATTGATGATAATAAAATGAAAAAGTAAAAAATAAATTGACGTGAAATAATAAAAATTAAATTATAATATAATAATAACGACAATTAAATTAAATTAAAACAAAATTTAAATAACCAAAATTAATAGAATTAAAATATAGTATTTTTAATTAAATTTAAAAATTGTTGGAATAAAGTGTACAATAAAATATTGTTTTAAAATAAAATAATGCATTTAAAATAAAATTTGTGCATTAGTGGCATTATATAGAAATAGTAGAGTTGTAATTGGAATCGAAAAAGAGATAAATTAAAAATGAAAATTCAATAGTACTAGCATAAAATAAAAATTTTAAATAACTAAATAATAAAAAATAAAATAAGCACTAAATGAATAAATAAATAGAAGAATATAAATTGAAAAATTTAATAATATGAAAGTGCAATAGTAGTAGATGAACTCAATTAATTAAAAATTAAACTAAAATTTAAGAATGGAAAATAAAATGGAGACGGGACAAAACAACAACTCACCTAGGAGTAGAAGATTGTGATTGTTTTCTCATCAAACTTCTATTTATAGAAGATTGAATAAGAGAAATTAAGTCTGAAATTAATTACAATAAAAAATTTAAAACTGGATGACACAAAAAAATTATGGGAGTGATTTGGAGGAAATAATATGTTTTTTTCTTATTTTAAGTGATCAAACACTTATTTGCATTTAATTATTTATTCTCGTTAGCCTTTAATTTAGTTAAATTGAATTCCCATGTTACTTGACTCAAAATTTTCATTTGTAATATTTCACAAGTAGGTTGCACAAACAAACTTGTACTTCCAAAAAGAGTAAAACTTGATTGCATTAATTTTGGCGTTTATTTTTATCAATTTGGCTCATCTCAAATTACCTTTCTCCTACAAAAAAGATATATGTACTATAGATGTATGCATGTATTTTTTTATGTTAAAACTATGCAAAATGTAACAAATTAAGAAAAATTGGATTATGTTATGTTTTTAATGAAAACATGTTAAATGCATGGTTTATGAAGAAAATAATTAGCTTAGAAAATGTTTTTAGATCAAGAAATAAAGAATAACATGACATACATCAAATATTCTCCACTTCTGCTCTTTTGCACTTCTAAGATAAAAGAAAGAAAAGAATAGTATGCATGCATGAAATGCAAATAGGGGTACTATTACAAATGTTAGTGACATCCTGAAATTATAATGGTTAGAAAAAACTCCATCAATCAAAAGTGAGAGAATAAAAAAGATCAAGATCATAATTTACAAAGTATCATCATGGTCAAGTATGAATCAATTCAAGGGGACATCCTTTTGTAGTCAAGTGTTTATTATACTCTCTCAAGTGTTTAGGCTGCAAATTTCGCTCATCATAACATCATCTTTTACCATAAGCTTGAAAGATCTTTAAATTCCCACAATTAGAAAAAATACCACAACAAATTAATAAGACTTTTTCTTGGCTTGTAATGGGGCTAGAATTAAGGGTAGGTTAAAGTAGGTAAGTGGGCTAAGACTTTAGGAAAAATAAAGAACATAGATCAATGTACCTTGTAGCTTTGCTCTAGTTGCATATTTGAAAACGGTTGTCACTTTTGTGCTAGAGTGTCTTTATAGCTCCTTTATTGTTTTAACACAAACAAAATCATATTTTTTTCCTTCTTTTTTTTTTCTTCAATACTTTGACACTTTTCCTTTTTTTGGAATTATTGGTGCCGAGTAGAATTGAAGTTTTGTAATGATTCCACGCTCCTTACTTCCCTTTCAGTTTAGGTGTGGGCAGTTTTTGGGTTGGAAAGACTTTAATCTTGAGTTTAAATCCAAGAAAAGGCTAAGACTCAAAGGTGGGTTCAAAGGGTAATTTGAGATAAGGATAGACTATTTGACTAAGTAGCTAAGACAAAAAATGCCTAAATCATTTCTACTAATGTGCATGTCCATCTGGTATCATAGAGAAATCAATCAAGTTTTGGAAGGTTCCCATGTCATGAGTGGCACACACAAGAAGGAATAAGGCTCAAAACTCACATAGGTGCTTTGTTTACTTGAAATTAGTTCAAACCAATGTTAATGTAACAAATTCATGGCATTTTATGTAAATTAAACCTTTCAGACTTTGAACTCTTCCTCTTGATCAAGTCGATCATCTCTTTCAAAGTAGTTTTCCACCAATCTATAACATTACATAATAGTTTGAACAAAATACGAATGAAGCCTCATGCACAAAATGCAAATACACCCCACTTTTGAAATCAACATTGTCTTTTCAATGTGGACAATTTATGTTATGCAAATGAAAACAAGCTAAAACATATTAGGTCACAGGCCTATCTCCTTGTTAAGTGGTAAAAAGTTGATATAATTATGCCTTGAATTGTTATAAAACCACTTAACTTATATTATTTCTAATATATTTTTCTCCCAATATAGGATGAATTTGAGAATACCTTGATACAAGAGTAAGGAGCATAATTGGAGTAAAATTGAAAGAAAGAAGAGCGCTTAAGCGAATGAATGATGTAAGGCCCGACCCAAATTCTCTTATAAAAAGATAAGTTGTGTTTTGAGAAAAACAAGCAGTCTTGGAGGAGAGGAGACATAACTATTGTTAGGGTTTTGTCTAATCTTTATCAATTCTTCACTTCTTCATCAATTGGAGCATTGTAATGGCCAACATGAGTGACTAACTTCATTCTCTTAGGATTCGGTGCACTTCCTTTGAACTCTTTTGTATCATGGTGATATTTTGAGATATTAATCTATGCTTTGATGTTGTTATTCTTATCCTTTATTCTTTGGAATGATTTATTCTTGATTGTTTGAGGTATGATTGGAAAATATATCTTGAACCCTAGATCACGGTAAGAATATTTGTTACGTTAATTGTCAGGAATGGAATGAATGTATCAATTGCTTAAACACCTTAACCCTAATGCTGGAAAATCTGTTAATTGTGTGAGGAATCGACATTTATTAGGTTTTCTTATGAATTTCATGTGTGAGGAATCAACATGGATGATTTGAGTAGGTGGCATCAACATTGTTAGGTTAATTGACGTTCTTAATTGACATAGTCATTACAAAAGAGGGATAAGGAAGGAAGTCAATCCTAAGTACCTTTAATTGATATTTTCTCAATAATTTACAGTTCTTTGTCATTTAAATTCAACTCAAATCTTATTTGCAAAACCCAATCTGTTTTAATCCACTTAGTAAGCATAATTGGGAATTTTCATCGAAACTGTTCCTCGTGGGATCGACTTTTATTTTATCAAAATACTATACTTGCGATTGATAATTTTGGTACGCTTGCCAATTATTCAACAAGTATTTATGGCGCCATTGCTCGGAGAACAGGTGTTCTTTGATAATTCTTTGTTTAGCTTATTGAGTATTTTATTTTTATTTCTTTTTTTTATTTATTATCATTATTATTATCATTATTATCATTATCATTATTATCTTTATTATTATTATCATTATTATTATTATCATTATTATTATCATTATTATTATTATTATTATTATTATTATTATCATTATTATTATTATCATTATTGTTATTATTATTTAGTTTTTAGTTTGTGCTAATATTTGCTTGAGTTATTCTTTTGATTTATGCATTTAAGAGGACAGGTATCTTTAGAGCAGTTAAAATTTAATCCAGATATTGAAAAAATAGTTCGGAGGAACCGGGATAGAAGAAGAAGGGAAACTCAAGAACA
Organism: Sphenostylis stenocarpa; assembly: GCA_963425845.1. Lineage (NCBI taxonomy): Eukaryota > Viridiplantae > Streptophyta > Magnoliopsida > Fabales > Fabaceae > Sphenostylis > Sphenostylis stenocarpa. The sequence goes on from OY731406.1 coordinate 55,800,093, forward strand.
AGCCACAAGAGAATCTGCTAACTCTTCTTCCACATTTGATTTACTAGACCCAATTATAGAAGATATGGCGGAAGAAGGAGCAAATCTGAATCCAAATCCAAATCCAAATCAAAATCCAAATGCAAATCCACCTAGAAGGACTCTTAGAAATTGTGCTATGCAGCAAGGTCCAAGACATTTTTCCAGCATTGTCATTCCGGATGATCATACATTGCAGATGAATCCAGCTTTCTTAAGCTTGATTAGTACTCATCAATTCACTGGATTGGATCATGAGGACCCTTATATTCATTTGTCTACTTTTTATGAGTTGATTGGTACCATGGGATTTAGAGCAGCAAATCTTGAATCTGCATATTTGATATTATTTCCTTTTTCTTTGGCAGGTAGGGCAAAGGAGTGGCTGAAAGCACATCCTAATCAGAGTTTGACTAATTGAAGTAGTGTAGAAGAGAAGTTTCTGAATATATTTTTCCCACCATCCCGCTACATCAAAGTAAAATCTGACATCACTTCTTTCAGACAAGGAGTAGATGAACAATTTTGTGAAGCATCGGAGAAATTTAAATCACTGTTGAGAAGTTGCCCAAATCATAGATTTGATGACGTTTCTCAGTTGAATATTTTCTATACTGGCTTGCGACATGATGCAAAGATGCTATTAGAGGCTGCAGCAGGAGGATCCATGTTGAATGTAGAAATTGATCATGCCACAAGAATTATTGATGCACTAGCTTTTATAGACCAACAGGCCCAACATGATAGTCATCCAATTCAAAGGAAGGGAGCCCTTGAACTTAACACCACAGATGCTCTCTTAGCCCAGAATAAAATTTTGACCCAACAAATTAAAGCATTGAACCAGAAATTAGAGAAATTACCTCAACAAATGCACATAGTACAAACTATTCCTAATCAACAGATGAGTTGTGATTTGTGTGGAGGTGATCATTCAAATGAACAATGCTCTTATCAAGGCAACATTCAGCAAGAAGAAGCTAATTATATGGGGGCCCAAGGTAGTAGTCAAGGCAGACAAGGTAATTTTCCTAATCCCAATAATTATCAGAATAATTTTCCACAAGGATGGAGAGGGAATCAAAATCAGAATCAGAATTTTGGGTGGAACCAAGGTGTTAGCTCATCTACTAGACAACATGCATTTCAACTACAGTCATATCAGCAACCTTCATATCAACAACAGCAACAACATTATCCTTCAATGCCTGACAGAATAAGTAAATTGGAGGATACTTTAGAAAAATTCATGCAAGACACTATGGCTAATCAGAAAAATACTGAGGCAACATTAGAAAAATTCATGCAAGGCACTATGGCTAATTAGAAAAAATTGAGGCTTCATTCAGAAATATAGAGACCCAGATAGGCCAATTGGCTAAGCAATTATCTGAGCAGCAACAAGGAGGACAATTTTCAGCTAACACACAAACCAACCCCAGGGAGCAATGCAATTCAATAACTACAAGGAGTGGAAAAGTTGTAGGTAAGGGGATTGGTGACAATATAGTTGTTGAAGAAGAAGTTTTGGTAAAAGAAGATGAAGATCAAGAAGATGATAATAATAAAGAAAGACATATTCCTAATAAGAAGAACGAAGAGAAGATAAAAAAAGGAGGGAGTCAAAAACCATTTGTAGAGAAGTTACCGTATCCCAAGGCTCCTTCACAGATAGATAAAGAAAGACAGTTTGCAAGATTCATGGATATTTTCAAGTAATTGCAAATTAATATATCATTTGTGGAAGCTATGGAGCAAATGCACAAATGCCAACATACGCCAAATTTATGAAAGAGCTCTTAACTAAGAAAAGAAGATTTACTGATGAAACAGTAGAGTTAGAGGCAGGATGCAATGCTATATTCCAAAAATCATTGCCTCAAAAGTCCAAGGACCCTGGAAGTTTCACTATACCAGTCATAATTGGTGAATTACCGGTGAAAAAATCATTGCTTGATTTAGGGGCCAATATAAACCTCATGCCATTATCTATGCTCAAAAGAATAGGAGACTTGGAAGTAAAGCCTACAAGAATGACATTGCAGCTAGCTGACAGATCTCTAAAGATTCCTTATGGAGTAGCAGAAGATGTTTTAGTTAGAGTGGACAAATTCATATTTCCTGTTGATTTTGTGATTATGGATATGGAGGAAAATGAGGAAGTCCCATTGATCCTGGGAAGACCATTTATGAAGACTGCCAAAGTAATTATAGATGTTGACATGGGCAAGTTGAAAATTAGAAGTGGAGATGATGAAGTTAATTTTAATCTGTTTGAAGTTGTACAACAACCGAAAAACAAGAAAGATTGTCTCAGAATAGATACTTTGGATGAATTAACCATCTCAACTGAAAAACAAGATTACAAGCCTGTTGCACAACCCCAAAGACATCTTAGTCTGAATATGAAGGAAGTTATTCAAAGAGAGGTACTGAAACCTCCTGAAACAGGTATGATTTATTCAATCTCTAACAGTTGTAAGGTTATTCGCAATGAGAAGAATAAATTCATTCCCACTAGGACAGTCAAGGGATGGAGAATGCGTATATATCACCTTGATCACTCACTTGCATAAGCCCTAAAGCAAATAGGCGTCGAGCTGAAGACGTTAAACAAGCGCTCCTGGGAGGTAACCCAATGTTTTGAATTTGTTTTTTTTTTCTTTTTGCAGTTTAAGTTTTTTTGTGCATTTTTCTTCCTTAGGTTCTTTCTTTGCAAGATTTCTCCAGGTACACAGTGCACTTCTCCTCAAGACTTTGAAGCCTTACTTCAATGGCCTGGGGACAGTCCAACTTTTCTGGAGGGGATGAGAAATTCTGCAGCTGAGGCTGAGACACAAGATAAGGAGTAAATGACAAGTGAAGAAAATGAGGGAGGAAACTTACTTTGCTTTTAATTTTTTTAATTCCTTTGTTTGTAATTTAATGTTTTTAATTGGTTTATTTTAAATTTTGAATTCCTTGTTGTCCCATAATTTGTTTTAGAGTCATATATGAGATTATTGCTTATTGTCTAATTCAAATCTAGAACGTGAAAAATAATTTTGATTGTTTCCAATAATAAGTGATTTTGGGATATTGAGTATGATAGTAAAAAGGAATTGATGAGAAAAATTAGAAATTAACTGAGTTGGAGAAGCTAGCCAAAACCCAGGTGAGCAGAGTACCAAAAATAGATAAATTGAGTGTCAACACTTTGTGATGATAATTGATATTGGTTGATTCTTTGATGTGATTGCATGTTGGCAAGACTTGAAAATGATAAAGGCATTTTTTTCTTTGTAGTAGATATAACCCAGAGCCAAATCGTCAACCATGCATTAATTATAGGACATCCATTTGAACCCCTTCTGAGCCAAAAATAATATTGTTTCTTAAACAGAACCCTTAAGCTTAAACACTAGTTATCTACCTTCCTGTATTTGAGAAAGGAAATGAGTATGAATGTCACTATTTTTCTTATTGTTGGGTATTGTTATTGTTGTCCTATAGGTATTGTTGGAGTGTTATTGTTAAAAAAAAGTGTAAAGAAAAAGGAAAAGCAAAGCTTAAAAATTTGCAAAGCCAAAAAAAGGATACATGCAAAAGCAAAAAAAAAAAAAAGTCAAACGGGGGGTAATAACTTGTGAGATTATTAACTCATTTTCATTGTGTTAGGGACAAAAGCATGAAGTTTGAAACCTGACTTGAGGAATTGTTAATCAAGAATCATTCATATGAGTTGAATTTCTCAAATATTTTTGTATATCCCAGAAAAACCAATAATTCTTTCTTAGCCCAGCCCCATTACAAGCCTCAAAAGACCTTTTGATTTAAGTCTTGTTTAACAATTGTTGATTGCTTGAAGATGATTATCAATATTGGATTGTCTAAATGAAGTGATTGAATGAGATAAACACTTACCTGTGAGAATTAGAGATGAGTATATATAACTCTATTTGAGAGATCATGCTTCTCTGAGGATAGTTGAGGACTAATTATTCTTTGTTGATTTTTGTAACTTGAATGCTTCTGTGTTCTATTTTCATTTGGAGTTGCGAGCATCACCCCTGAAAATTTTTATGTTGTGGTTCTAGAAGAGAAAGAGATAATAGGTGATGATTTTGTTTTGGAAAAACTACTTTGCTTGGGACAAACAAGATTCTAGATTGGGGGGAGTTGTTAAGTGGTAAAAAGTTGATATAATTATGCATTGAATTGTTATAAAACCACTTAACTTATATTAATTCTAATATATTTTTCTTCCAATATAGGATAAATTTGAGAATACCTTGATATAAGAGTAAGGAGCATAATTGTCAGCATAATTGGAGTAAAATTGAAAGAAAGAAGAGCGCTTAAGTGAATGAATGATGCAAGGCTCGGCCCAAATTTTCTTATAAAAAGATAAGTTGTGTTTTGAGAAAAGCAAGCAGTCTTGGAGGAGAGGAGACACGACTACTGTTAGGGTTTTGTCTAATCTTCATCAATTCTTCACTTCTTCATCAATTGGAGCATTGTAATGGCCAACATGAGTGGCTAGCTTCATTCTCTTAGGATTCGGTGCACTTCCTTTGAACTATTTTGTATCATGGTGATATTTTGATATATTAATGTATGCTTTGATGTTGTTATTCTTATCCTTTATGCTTTGGAATGATTTATTCTTGATTGTTTGAGGTATGATTGGAAAATATATCTTGAACCCTAGATCACGGTAAGAATATTTGTTACGTTAATTGTCAGGAATGGAATGAATGTATCAATTGCTTAAACACCCTAACCCTAATGTTGGAAAATCTGTTAATTGTGTGAGGAATCAACATTTATAAGGTTTTCTTATGAATTTCATGTGTGAGGAATCAACATGGATGATTTGAGTAGGTGGCATCAACATTGTTAGGTTAATTGACGTTCTTAATTGACATAGCCATTACAAAAGAGGGATAAGAAAGGAAACCAATCTTAAGTAACTTTAATTGATATTTTCTCAACAATTTACAGTTCTTTGTCATTTAAATTCAACTCAAATCTTATTTGCAAAACCCAATCTGTTTTAATCCACTTAGTAAGCATAATTGGAAATTTTCATCGAAATTGTTCCTCGTGGGATCAACTTTTATTTTATCGAAATACTATACTGCGATTGATAATTTTGGTACACTTGCCAATTATTCAACACTCCTTAGATGAAATAGGTGTTGAGGTAACCTAATAGTAATTCAGTTAAGCTAAAATAAATAAAGTATTCTTTTGTAGTAAGCTGGAAAGAGGCAATGTCACCTTGCTGAAGTCTCAGATGAATGTTCGGTAGAAACATGTCAATCTCTCAATCGTTTGATCTATGAATGAAAAGGGAAAATGATCCTTCTGCATAACAGTTACCCCACTTTCTTTTGGAAAAACTTGGACAATAGATACCCAAGTGTTGTTTGAGATGGGATAAATGATGTCAGGTGTTAGTAGTTTGGTCACCTCCTTTTTCACTACCTCAAGGATGGTAGGATTCATCCTTCTTTAGGGTTGTCTCATGGGTTTGCAATCATCTTTCAGCAAGATTATGTGCATGCAAATAACGGGAAAAATAATGTCATTTAAGGACCAACCAGGTGCATTTTGAAGCTCTTTCAACACCTTTAACAACCTTCCTTCTTGATCAGAGAGGAGATTACTAGATATGATCACATGTAGTTTTTCAAACTCCTCAAAGTAAGCATACTTCAAATGGGATGAGAGTGGTTTCAAATCCAACTCCTTAGGTTGCTATTATGGTGTACTTGTTAAATTTGCTTCAGCAGTTGTCTGTGCTCTTGCAAAAGAGTCAATACTATCACTAGTCTCTTTACAAATGACGTAACTTCCATCCATACATTCACATTCAGGAGCTCTTCTTGGCTTAAGTTCAAAGATTATAAGAGTTGATTAAGGTCATAATTAACTCCTAGTTCGAGCTTTTTCTCCCCTCAACCTTTAACTGAATAGACGTTCATGAAGAATAACTCTCATTCACTGAGCAAAGATGTGTTAGATTTTTTCTACTCCATTTGAACTTCTCGATCAATTTTCATTTCACTTACATTCTCATTAGGATTGATCACTATTTGTGAGAGAAGTGCACTTACAAAAGTTTAAGCTAATACAAATAAAATATAATCTATACAGGTTGCTTTACAAAATTTCAACAAATCTACCTTAAGTTCTAAAAATCATAGAAAAAGTAGATAACTTCAAATCTAGCAATCCATGGTTCTATTTTAAAGCCGTTGAAATGAAGAATCCAATGCAACTAGAATTAGTCAAAAATAATATTTATAGAAAATGTTATGGCAAAAACAGTTAATAAAGGTTATATGAGCTAGAAATACTAGATTAAATCAAATATGTACATTGAATTCAATTTATTAATATTGAAAGTAAATGAATTAAAAACCCGAAAATAAATTATATGAAAAGGGAACTCGTTATACAATAAAGTTATAAATGTGTGTACAAAATGTGTTATCAATTAACATTAACTGGAAAATTATCTTGCTAATTTAATATGATTATCATTAGCTAAAAAATCACCTTGACCTACATTTTGATTTACATTTGTCAAAAATTAACCTCAACTAACATCAACTGAGACATGAATTGAAAATAATGTTGATTAAGGCTAAGTCAAATAAAAATTATGAAGAGAAAAGAGTATAGAGAATTATAAATTCTTATTCTTTAGGTGAAATTTAATTTCTAACTTTTTAATTTGGTTGACATTGTGATAGTTATTTTCTCTTTCATCAAGCTAAGCTGCCTACATAGTGTGAAAAAATGTTCATGCTTAAACATTATTCAAACAAATAGGTTTTCTTCTCAAAGATGTTCTATTAGCTTAAATAATAATTCATTCATAAGTCATGAGCACAACAAGTCTACCCCCTTTTATCAACAAGCCCATCTGATTTGAGGATTACATGTGATCTTTGACTATGAGTTGTCTTTCTATATATAATGATCATTTTTGTTGAATAATGAAGGCACATGTACATCCTAGATTAGTAGAACAAATGTAAGAAAGTCTTTATAAGACCATTCTCTTAAGAAATAAAGGCAAAGAGAAAAGTTATTATAGTATATTTTTGTTTTCTTTTTTTTTACCCTCTGCCATTTTTGTGCCATATCGATTTGGTGTTTTCATTGACCTACCTTCATGTCTCCCAAATCATAACCAAAAGAAATGGAATAAAACTTACAAATTATTGTGAAAAAATTAGGTAACCTACAAACCCAATTGGATTCTTAGAGTGGATTGTAAGATGCACATTACCCAACTTTCAACACAACCATGGACAATCGTTACTTCACCTTAGAATCCAAACATGACACATTAATACCATTCACATCACTCTTATGAACAACATATCAACCAACAACACCTTGTTACACTCAGATCCTTTCACCACTATTATCCACACTATGTTTACCACCATGTCATTGACCCATACCGCCAGTACTCCTCCCCTCCCAAGCACCTCTTCATCAAGTTCATCTCTTTTAAAAACTGTTCATACTATTGCAACAATAATTTCCATAATCTTTTCGACTTTTCCTCTCCCACCTTCACATTATTTTTTCCCACCAAAACTTTAATTATATTTGTTTTATAACTTTAAACCATTGGATTGACTCTTTCAAGTTTATTAGAATTTCCTCTTTTATCAAATCCATCGAGATTCTAAGTTGAATATGATAGGTTTTTATACAAAAGATGGCATACTTAGCTGGAGCTTTTTTATGGATCATCCACTTATGCAAATTATCAAGCTGAGATTTTTAAACTCAACCAACACAGTCCTATTATATTATTATTGTGCTTTTGAAAATATTTGTAACAAGGTCATGGATCTCCATAAATAATCCTTAATTTTTTTTTTTGGCCTTGTCTCAAAAATATGTAGAGAACTTGTAATCCTTTAACCAACCAAAAATATCAAAAGCTTTGGAACTTGTTAAACTAGTAGAATCCAAAACTCAAGATTCCAAGCCCAAATAATCCAAAAGTTCTCTTTCATTACCAAAATTGATCCATTATATCCTTCCTACCTAAAAAAATCACCTTACCATCAACAATTTTACCTCACCTTAACCCAAATTTAAGAACATTGTGCTAGGATCTATGTTGTAATCATGATGAAAAGTTTCACCTTGACCACAAGTGCACCTTTAGTCATTTTTTGTTTTCAACTAGGGGATGACTCTATTAACTTGAAACCTTTTCCTTTTATCAAAGTTCTCATTATCATCAAACTCGAGGAAGCCTCCATTTCCACCTATCCTCTTAAGGTCTTATAGGTTCTCCTTCTTCTCACACTTTTATGTTAATCTATTTTCTACAAGACATTCCTTTTACCATAGTAGTTTATACTGGTAGCTCTCATAACATTCTCCAATACCATATAGTCATATATCTCCAACTTTGTATTGTCCCACCTCTCCTTTGATTGTTCTAGTGGGAAATGGTCAACACATACATTATTCTTCCCTTTAACTAAATGTTTCCCTAACAATCCAAAATGCCTCCTTCATAATACCCTTTTATCTAATACCTATGGGCCTCAATTAGTTGAGAACCTTGAGACTTGTACAAACATATTTTTCCATATCCATGTAATTTTTCGACTATAAAGGATCTTAAATCACCCTTATGGGATCTACCATATTATCTCCTCTTCCATAATCTTTTCACCAACTTTGACACCTCGTCCATAACAATTCATGACCTCTTTCCACCTCCTCACCTACCAAAACACTACTCCAAGTGACCCACATGAGTTATAATAATCACATATTAATTCTCATATAAAAGACATTTCAAATTTATTTCTCTAAGTTTTCACCAACCTTACTGTTGACACTCAATTTATCTGTTTTTGTGGCATGTTCAACGTCTACATCCATCATGGTTCCTCCTACTGCAGCATCTAATAGCATCTTTGTATCAAGTCGCAGGCTAGTACAGAAAATGTTCAACTAAGCAATGTCTTCGAATCCATGAGTTGGGCATCTCCTCAACAGTACTTTAAATCTTCTCCATGCTTCACAAAAAGGTTCATCTGCTCCTTGTCTGAAAGTAGAAATGTCGGATTTTGCCTTGATGTAGCAGGATGGTGGAAAAAATCTGTTCAGGAACTTCTCTTCTACATTACCTCAGCTAGTCAAACTCTGATTAGGATGTGCTTTCAACCACTCATTTGTCCTACCAGCCAATGAAAAAGGAAATAATCTCAAGTATACAAATTCAATATCTGTTTCTCTAAATCTCATGGTACCAATCAACTCATAAAAAGTAGACAAATGAATGTAGGGATCTTCATGATCCATTCCAGTGAATTGATGAGTACTAATCAAGCTTATGAATGTTGGCTTCATCTCTAGGAATTGATTTGCTGGTATTGCAATGTTGGATAAGTGTCTCAGACCTTGTTGCATAGCATAGTCTAAGTGTTCTTCTAGGTGGATTTGGATTTGGTCCTTCCCCCGCCATGTCTTCTATGATTGGATCTAGTAAATTGAGTGTAGGAGGAGGGTTAACAGATTCTCCTCTTGCTTGTTTTTTAGTTTCTCTTCTTCTTCTACCTCGATTCCTACAAGCGGATCTTTCAATCTCAGGATTAAATTCCAACTGATCTATAGATACTTGTCCTCTTAAAAGCATAAATCAAAGAGCAACTCACACAAGAATTAGCGCAGGACAACAATAAAAATAAAAAAATGAATAATAAGTTAGACAAAGACTTTCCTAAGAACATTGTTCCCTAACAACGACGCCATAAATACTTGTTAAATAATTGGCAAGCGCACCAATATTATCAATCCCAGTATAGTATTTTGATTAAATAAAAGTCGATCCCACGAGCAACAGTTTCATTGAAAATTCCAAATCATAAACTTACTAAGTGGATTAAAGCAAATTGGATTTTTCATAAAGATTTGGGTTGAAAATAAATGACAAGGAAATGTAAAGTGCATTTAGAAAATATCAAATAAAAGAACTTAAGATTGGTTTAATTCCTTTTCCCTCTTTTGTATAATGGCTAGGTCAAATTAAGAACATCAATTAACCTATCAATGTTGATGCCACCTACTCAAATCATTCACTTTGATTCCTCGCATGTGAAATTCATAAGAAAACTTGATAAACGTCGATTCCTCACACAATTAACAGATTTCCCAAAATTAGGTTTAAGGTGTTAAGAACTTGATATATTCATTCCATTCCTTGCAATTAACGTAACAAATATTCTTACCATGATCTAGGGTTCAATATATATTTTTCAATCATATCCCAAACATCAAGAGTAAATGTTCAAAGGCACAAAGGAAAAGAATAACAATATTAAAAACATAGATTAATATCACAAAATATCACCAAGATACAAAAGAGTTCCAAGGAAGTGCACCCAATCCTAAGAGAATGAAGTTAGCCACTCATGGTGGCCATTACAATGCTCTAAATGAGGAAGAATTGAAGAATAATTGAAGAACAGAACAACAGTCGCGCCTCTTCTCCAAAAACCTAATAATTCATCTCAAAACGCGTCTTATCTTTTTATAGGAAAATTTGGGTCTGACCTCGCATCATTCGCTCAAACGACCCATTACTCGCTTGGGTGAAAAATAGTAACTTTCGCTCAAGTGAGAAATGTTTGCTTGAGTAAGTATAAACCCGAGAGCTTTGCCGTATTTTCGCTCAAGCGAGAGTAGATGTCGTTTGAGCGAGTGCACACCCGAGAGGTTTGTCGTATTTTCGCTCAACCGAGAATGGAAGACGCTTGAGCGAGTGAACTCCCGAGAGTTTTAACGTATATTTTCTCAAGCGAGCGTAGATGGCGCTCGAGCGAATTTCCAGTTGAAAATATTCTTCTTTCTTTCACTTTTTCTTCAATTATCTTCACAATTATGATTTTTGCTCTTGTATTAGGATATTCTACCAATTCATCCTACATTAGAAGAAAAATATATTAAAATCAATATAATTTAAGTGGTTATATAACAATTAAGAGCATAATTACATTAACTTTTACCACTTAACACTTACTAACCTTTTTCCTAACCACCTTCACAACCATCATATTCCTCTCTTGTCATAAGGCACCCCTGTCAATATTAAACCATATTGTTATCCTTATGCTCATAAAGACACCATGGCTATAGTGATTGAAATAATGCTTGATGAAGGGATAACTTGCCCCATCATTTGTCTTTCCTCCTCCCTGGTAATTTTGATAAAAATGAAGGATGATAATTGGCATTTTTGTGTAGTCTGTTTACAGTGAAAGATAGATTTTTTACCCTTAGTATTGAAGAATTATTTGACATACTCACTAGTTCTTAGGTATTCATTAAAATGGACATTCATTCTAATCATCATCAAATATGCATGGTACTAAAAGATATTAAATGACTTTTGATACTTTTGAGATAAGTTCCTCACCATGTCATTTGGTTGTCCAATAGGACAACAATCAATGACTACTTTGGCCACACCTTCACAAATTTGTGTTAGCTTTTTTTTTTTTTTTATGATATCCTAATTTTTAGTGAATTGATGGAGACACATATGGGACACCTCCAAATTATCTTTAAGTTTTTAAATGATATCAATTTTTTGTTAAACAGTCCAAATGTGTTTTTGGTGTCACTATGATCACTTATTTGGGCAATGATATCTCCTAAGAAAAAATAACCCCTAATTTGACAACATACAAGTCATTCAAGCTTGACCCCAATCTTATTCAATGACCATCCTTTAAGGATTTTTAGGACTCATTGGATTTTAACGAAATTTACATGGATATACTAAGTTGCAACAAGACCAAAATAAGCAAACAAGACATTTTCAATATGAAAAGATACATTAATGATATGTTTGATATTGTTTCTTTTAAATTTTTCTTCTCCTTTGATTGTTGAATCAAATGCCTTAGGTATTGTCATAAGTGTAACACACTCCCTTCCTTTAGTTCAAGATTTGCTCCTCTATCAAGCATTGACTTTCCCCTTACACTAATATATGCACCTCATTTTTTTTTTTTCTTCAAAGATCTTGGTACTAATGTTACCAAAATGTTGCTCATTCCAATATTTCAACTTATTCTTTGTTTTCTTCATCTTCTCTTTTTAACATATAAGTCTTCCTACCTTTAATTTCTAAATCATATCATTCTTTACTTACAAACTCAATGTATTTGTGAACTCCTTTCAACATTTAGAACACATAATGATTAGTATATTTATCAAATTACACCATTAAGTAAAATTTCTCCATGTCTGAAGCCATTCATACTCACTAAAAAATTATTTAAGTTGTTCACAATAAACCATCTAGTTTATAACATACACATTTCTAATTTTTAAGAGGTAAAATCATAATTCTTCCTTATCTATAACATTGATAACCCTTACATATATTTCTTTTTACAATTGTTATCCGTGTTCTTTCTTTCATTTGCTATTTTAATATAACTGAAATCAATAGTTACACGCATCTTTATCCTCCTTTAACCCCATTTTTATAAATGATCACCTTCCAAAGATCATTTTTACCTTCTATGTCACAAGGAACATAATATCTAAGACTATAATTGAGATTTTTTTTATAACTCCTAAAAAATAATATTTAACAAACCAAAAACTTTATATAAGAATGACTTACTTTGTATAATAATTAATCTTCCTAATTTTTCATATGTTTGCAAATATGCTCAAAATCATCATCAACTCTTTATACAATAAAGATGTGTTGTAGGATAAGTGTACCTTATGTAGTAGTTGAAAACACAAGTTAGCTTTAAAAGGAGAGGGGAGAGGGGAGAGGAAGGGGGGATAATTAAATAGAACTCTTAAAAATCTTTTTAACAAAAAAATTTCAATGAACAAATTAATAATGAATGAGATATGTAAATAGATAAGTTAATAAAAGAAAAAGACTATGAACTTATATTAGTTCACTCAAACTAAGAATTACATCTAGTCTCCTTTAAAAAATTTAAAGATTTTTATTATAATCAACAAGATTACACTCAAGTAACTTTTGTCTATCAAGATGTAAATATCAACCACAATCTCCTTCGGACTAAACAAAAGTTTCTTTTACAGCTAAGCAAAAGAATGAAAAAAATAACTAAAAATTATGTTAGAAAAATAAAATTTGGTAAAAGCTTAGATATATCAAGTGTTATACATTAAAGTTAATAAATAAAACAAAATATAGATTTAAACCTCGAAATAACTCAAGAGGATTGTGGTAAGAATTAGTATATTATTTTTTAAAGCATAAACTTATTCATTCAAAATTGGTGTATTAACATATTTTCCTACATAATTTAAATTTTTTTGTTAAATATTAGCTATATTTATAAATTTTATATTTTTGTTGAATTTTTCTTTTTACTTTAGAATATTTCCTCTAAATTTACATTCATTATTAATCTAATAAGATTAAAAAAAATATCAATTTTAATTAATTATTTATATCTACCAAAATATAACACTACAAGAAATATTAAAATTACCGACGGTCAAAATCCGTCGGTAATAACAAAAATCCGTCGGTAAATGAATATTACAGACGGAATTCGACGACCAAAAATCCGTCGGAAATTAGCTTGTCAGTAAATATTACCGACGGATTTATCCGTCGGTAAATATGTTACTGAAATTACCGACGGATCCGTCGGTAATAATTTTTTTAATTATTAAATATTTTACTTATTTATAACATTATTTTTTTTTATAGAACCCCTCCCCTTATATTCTTATTATTTATTATTAATTATTTCAATTATTTCTCCATATTATATTTTTAATTATTATCGATTAAGAGAAATGTCATTGGCAGGATTCGAACCCGAGTACCTTAGAGTCGAAGTCGATACTCCAACCACTAAGCTACTAGAATTTCTTGATAACAATTTACAAATAAATTATATTTATATACAAATATACAAATACATTTATATATATTTATATATATTTATATATATTTATATACATTTATATATATTTATATATATTTTTTTATATATTTATATATGTTGAATATAGAAGAAATAGAGTTTGGGATTAATCTCCCTTGTGTATAAATCACACATAGGGTAGTCTATTTATAGTAGAGAGATACAACTAAAAGAGTAATCGAAAGTAATAGAATAAACAGAAGATATTGTTTGATATTATGGTTAATATCTAACAATATCTTAACAATATTAAATAATATCTAAACAATATCTAACACTCCCCTCAAGCTGGAGCATACAAATCGTATGTGCCAAGCTTGTTACAAATATAATCAATTCTAGGACCCCAGTAAAGATTTAGTAAAAATATCTGCTAACTGATCACTTGAGTTAACAAACTCAGTCTTGATGTCTCCGGACATAATCTTTTCTCGAATGAAATGACAGATCAATCTCAATGTGTTTGGTCCTCTCATGAAAGACAGGATTAGAACTAATATGAAGAGCAGCTCGATTGTCACACACAAGTGACATTTGAGTGACATCTCCAAATTGTAACTCTCTAAGCAATTGCTTGAGCCAAACAAGTTCACAAGCAGTCGAGGCCATAGCTCTATATTCCGCTTCTGCACTAGATCTTGCCACAACACTTTGTTTCTTACTTTTCCATGAGACCAAGTTACCACCAATGGAGACACAATATCCGGATGTAGATCTTCTATCGGAAGGAGATCCTTCCCAATCAAGCATCCGAGTAGCAAACAACTCTTGTATGGTTATTAGAATCATATAACAATCCTTTTCCAGGAGATCTTTTAATATACTTTAAGATACGAATGATCGCATTCCAATGATCTTCACATGGGGAATTAAGAAATTGGCTTACCACACCGATCGCAAAGGAAATGTCGGGACGAGTAACTGTAAGATAATTCAATTTTCCAACCAATCTTCTATACTCGTTCGGGATCGGGTAAAAGCTCCCCCGATTTGGTAAAAGTTTAGTATTGGGATCCATGGGCGTATCAACGGACTTTGAATTCATCAACCCAGTTTCCTCTAAAATATCCATGGCATACTTCCTCCGAGATATAACAATACCATCATTGGACCGTGCCACCTCAATACCCAAGAAATATCTAAGTTTGCCAAGATCTTTGGTCCGAAAATGGTGACAGAGATGTTGTTTCAACCGAGAGATGCCATGGTTGTCACTACCTGTAAGAACGATGTCATCAACATATACTATCAAGTAAACACATCCAGCACTTGAGTGTCGATAAAAGATAGAGTGATCTGCTTCACACCGAGTCATACCAAATTGTTGAACAACCTTGCTAAACTTTCCAAACCAGGCCCTAGGAGACTGTTTTAGGCCATATAGGGATTTGCGAAGACGACATACCATCCCGGAAGACTCCCCCGAGCAACAAACCCAGGAGGTTGCTCCATATAGATTTCTTCTTGCAAATCACCATTGAGGAAAGCATTTTTAACATCTAGTTGATAAAGAGGCCATTGTTGAAGAGCGGCCATGGCGATAAATAAACGAACGAAGTCATCTTTGCCACAGGGGAAAAGGTATCTCCATAATCCAAACCAAAAATTTGAGTATAACCTTTGGCCACAAGACGTGCTTTGAGGCGATCAATAGTACCATCAGGTCCAACTTTGATAGCAAACACCCACCCGCAACCAACAACAGATTTCCCAGACGGTAACGAGACCAATTCCCAAGTTCCACTATTATGAAGAGCACTTAGTTCATCTAACATGGCCTGACGCCAACCAGGATGGGCTAAAGCTTCACTGGACAGCTTTTGGAATGGTCACGGAAGAAAGAGAGGAAAGACATGTATAAAAAGGTAATGACAATCGATGATAACTCAAACCAATATAATGAGGAGAGGGATTACGTGTAGAACGGATACCTTTTCGGAGGGCAATGGGAAGGTCGGACTCGGGTGTCACATCCGGAGGAGACAGAGTAGTTGGCACTTGAGTAGAGTCACATGGTGGTGGTTGTGATTGGTTTCGGCAACTATAAACCCGAAGAGGTAGTGAAGAAGAAGTTGATCTGCAGAGTAGAATCTAATGGTGAAGAAGACACAATTAGAGGGTCACAAACAACGAGAACATTAAATGTACTAGGAGTGTTGACAATATTGGATGGAGACAGAGGTGAAGATTGACTTTTAAAATAAAAAGAGAACTCATCAAAGGTGACATCTGCAGACACAAAATAACGGTTAAGAGAAGGAGAAAAACATTTGTATCCTTTTTGTGATCTTGTAAACCCTAAGAAAACACATTTATGTGATCTAGGAGAAAGCTTGTCAAGACTAGAACTAAAATTATGAACAAAACATGTAGACTCGAAAACTTTTAGAGGTAAGGGATGAAGTGGTTCATGAGGGAATAAAATGGAATGAGGTATTTTATTATCTAGAACCGAAGATGGCATGCGATTAACAAGATAACATGCAGTAAGAAGAGCATCACCCCAAAAATGCCGAGGAACCTCTCCATGAATTAAAAGAGTGCGAGTTGTTTCAATAAGATGTCTATTTTTACGTTCAGCTACACCATTTTGTTGAGGTGTATAAGCACAAGAAGTTTGATGCAAAATACCATGAGAAGCCATGAATTGTTTAAAAGAATGAGAAAGATATTCACGACCATTATCACTGCGCAAAACTCTAATAGAAACACCGAACCGAGTTTGAATTTCATTGAAAAAAGTTTGAAAGATATGAAATAATTCAGAACGATTTTTCATCAAAAATAACCAAGTACATCTCGGAATAATCATCAATGAAAGTAACAAAGTATTGAAAACCTAAAGTAGACTTAACGCGGCTAGGTCCCCAAATGTCGAGTGAACCACGGCAAAAGGGGACGAAGCACCACGTGTGACACTACGAGGAAAGGAAGTACGACTATGCTTGCCTAATTGACACGACTCACATGCCAAACTAGACAATTTAGATAAGGCAGGGACAAGTTGTCGTAACTTGGCAAGACTTGGATGACCTAACCGAGCATGGAGAAGAGAGGGAGACTCTATAACCGCACCAACATGTGTAAAGGGACGAAGATGATAAAGACCATGAGACTCACATCCTGTGCCAATCACCTGTTTCGAACTCCGATCCCGTAAACACACGTAATTGTTGGTAAAAGAAACAACACAATCAAGAGAACGAGTTAGACGACTCGATGGATAACAGGTTAAAAGGAGACCCAGGGACATAAAGAACATTATCAATGGTTAAAGAAGGGAAAAGTTTAACGAGCTCCAACACCATGAGATGATACTCTAGAGCCATCGCCTAGTGTAACAAAAGGTAAAGGATCGGGAGAGGATAAAGAGGAGAACAAAGATTTGTTACCGGTAATATGATCAGTGGCTCCCGAATCAAAAACCCAAGGACCGAAGAAGATTGGGTCGACCAACAAAAGATGTACTCGTGTGTGCGATGCATACGAGTAGAACTAGAAGACTCGTTGATCCTTATACCATTTGAGAAATTTGTTGAACATAGCAGGTGTGTCCGATGAAATAGAAGAAGGAGGATCCTTAGCAGATAAAGGTGGGAAAAATCGGTCCGAGCAACTGCAGTAGATCGAGTAGGACGACCATGTAATGCATAACACTTGTCAATCTTGTGACCTAGTTTGCCACAATGTTCACACTCATATAATGCATAACACTCGGTCAATTTTGTGACCTAGCTTGCCACAATGTTCACACTTAGGACGTCCTTTTCCCCGTTTGCGAGGGCGAGTTCGATCATCACGGTGAGATACCAATGCGTAAGAATCATTAACGTAAGCGTGTGTGTCGTGGTTGAGTTTTGCTGGTATACGCAAAAGAGTGGAGCAGGTCGATGTCAAGGTGGGGACAACCGGAGAACCCAAAATCTGATCACGAATATGTGAATATTGATCAGCAAGTCCGTGTAATGCCCCTAGCATGAAGAACTTTGATCGTTGTCCTATCTCGTGGCAGGTGGTCTGGGGAAGGAGGCAATAACTCATTGAACTCATGAAAAAGAGCTTGAATTTTGCCCATATAATCGAGTCATAGAATCTTGATGTTTAGAGGAAATAACATCTACAAATTTAGAACAGTACATCATAGAGACGTTGAGTATCATTGGTGTATAATAACTTGGCATGTTCCCGCATTTTTGCACATGTTTCGTAGGAACGAAAAATTTGTTTTAAAGAAGGATCAAGGGTACCCTTGAGAACCACGCATAATTGAGCATCAATGGTGTCCCAACGGTCTTCCTCACCAGGAGTGAGAGTAGGTGCATTCGGGGCAAGATGATCAAGATACTTCTGACTCTTAAGCCATAATCTGACGTCTGATGACCATGTGGCATAATTAGGGCCAGTTAACTTGTCAATGGATAAGTGCGCATTAACATAGTTAGTGTAGATGGAAGGATCGGATGCAGATCGACGTAATTGGAAGTACTAAAAGGAGCGGAAGAACTCATAAAGGGCGAAGGCGATAGTGACAATGGCGTGAACCAAGTACACCGTGTAAGTTCCCGTGAAAGAGAGGTGGGTCACTAATGGACACGCTTAAATACCAAGTCTTTCCTTGTCGAACTTTCCTAGACATGCACTTTCACACTACCAAATAACCGACAACGATAGCGGCGGTGGTGGCGACTTCAATAAGTGGTCTAAGGCGGAAAAAAAATTCAAAATAACCTTAAGCTCTGATACCATGTTGAATATAGAAGAAATAGAGTTTGGGATTAATCTCCCTCGTGTATAAATCACACATAGGGTAGTCTATTTATAGTAGAGAGATACAACTAAAAGAATGAATCGAAAGTAACAGAATAAATGTAAGATATTGTTTGATATTATGGTTAATATCTAACAATATCTTAACAATATTAAATAATATCTAAACAATATCTAACAATATATATTTATATATATTTATATATATTTATATATATTTATATACATTTATATATATATATTTATATATATTTATATATATATTTTTATATATTTTTATATATTTATATATATTTATATATATTTATATATATTTTTATATATTTATATATATTTTTATATTTATATATATATTTATATATTTATATATTTATATATTTATATATTTTTATATTTTTATATTTTTATATTTTATATTTATATATATTTATATATTTATATATTTTATATTTATATATATTTATATTTTTATATATTTTTATATTTTTATATTTTTATATTTTTATATATTTATATATATATATATATATTTATTTTTAAAATTACTTAATTTAATAAATTATTATAAATTAATCTAATTATGATTAAATTAAATTATTAAATAAAAAATATTTTATTTTTTAATTAGTGAATAATTAAATTATATTATATAATTTTACCGACGGATTTATCCGATCGGTAAATAATTTTTAATTTACATATGAATTTACCGACGGATATATCCTCGATAATTACTTGTTAATTTATCGACGGATTTACCGATCGGATATTTCCGTCGGTAAATTCATCTATAAATTACATGACGGATTTATCGACGAATATATCCGATCTGTAACTAATTATTATTTTACCAACGGATATATCTGTCGTTAACATCAAATTTCACAAATATTTTATATCCGTCGGTAATTTCCGTCAGTAATGATTATTTTCCGACGGCTACAATTCCGTTCGGTAAATATCCGCTCGATATACTGCGATTTTCTTGTAGTGTAACTTATCCCCCACTTTATACTAAATATATTCTTTATCCTGTATTCTAATTTTGTTTCTTATTTATTTCTTATAAACAAAAAGTTTATCCTTAAACATTAAAAATATCATCTTCGTAATAAACCTACCTGAATTCCCCCATGTTTTTTTTTTACACACTTTTTTTTTTTCCTACCATTCCAATTTCCTTTCTATCCCCACTCAAACTCCTCCGGATGAATCAAATATAATCTCTTTGTTTTACTCACCACCAGCCCCATTTTTTTTTCACTCTCACACATCCCTTGTGTCTAACCCTTTTATGTTACGTATGTTTTTATTATTATTATATATTATAAAAATATTACACAGTGTAAAAATTTCGTAGTGAAGTTTTCTTTGCATTGTCCAAAATTCTTTATATATGTGCGATGAAAGAAAGAATGGCAGGAGCAAGTGATTCTCCCTCCCATCCTTCTTCTTTCGTTTAAATTTCAAGCAAACGATACTCTACTCGTGCAGGATCCGGTGAAACGGGAGAGAACTTGAATTAAGTGGCAAAGCTTCGGTAGAAATATCACACCAGATAAAGGGAAGTTTAATTCATTATAAGGAATAGAAGTAGAAATCTGAATATTTGAACGACTGATTTTGAAGTTTTCTTCATATCTGAAAACTTGAAATTTTGTTGAAATTCTTGAAATTAAGGGTGAATTATATGGTAAAATTGTTGTTTTTGACTTAAATTGAACATATTTCATGTTTAATTTCAATTTAGAACTAGTTTGGTTGTTTGAAACTTGAAAATTGAAAATCTGGATGTGTGTCATGGCTTCCTGGATGCGAGATTGAAGAAAGGGATAAAGGGGATTTTTGAAAAAGATCAAGGGTAAAATAGTCATTTTACATCCTAGGGACATAAATGGAATTTTTGAAAATGTTCAAATGCAAAAGAGTCATTTTCGGGACATGGAAGGAATTTTTGAAAATGTCTAAGGGTAAAATAATCATTTCTGGGACATGGAAGGAATAATCGAAAATGTCCAAGGATAAAATAGTCATTTTCGAGACATGGAAGGAATTTTTGAAAATGTCCAAAGGTAAAATAGTCATTTTTGGGACATGGAATAAATTTTCAAAAATGTCAAAGGGTAAAATAGTCATTTAGGGACATACATGAAATTTTAAGAAAATATTATGGGCAAAATAATAATTTAATGATTTCGGAATGAAAAAGGAATAATAGAAAATGTTTAAAGGTATAAGTGGAATTTTAGAAATAAAGTAAAGGTATGTTAGGAAAAATAATTAAAATATAGAATGAAATTAGAAATTTTAAAGAATCGAGCAGTGTGTTGTGACGTGTGTGGGTCGAGCTGAGCCGAAGGCGATGCCCAGAATCGAGTCATGAGATGTTATGTATTGGCTAGACTGAGTCAGAGGGTTCCTACCCAAAATCAGTCAAGTACTATTATTTATTAACCCGAATGAGCCGTGAGGACAGGTGGTCCAGAATCTGACAGATGTGAATGATTGTTGTTGTGTTTGAATGGTACCCGGGGTGGTACAGAGTATATTAGTGTATTAACTATATCAGAGGATTCAGATGATGTCCCAGAATTTACTTATTGGTCGAGTCAGGTAGACTACGAGATTAGGTGATGAGAAGTCGATGAGGGATGATTGGTGGCGCACTCGGAGGGGTACTCCAGAATAAGTGATGAAGGGCGCCAATAATCTCACTCTGTATGGAGGGTGATCAGAATGGTACTGTGAATGCCGATCACAATGTGCCCACAGATGATAGCCTCTGAGTTCGGTCATAGTTAGGGTAGACTTCCGGAAGGCGTCTTAGTGTATTGATGATTTGTAATTGATGATAATATGTAATTATTATTTCTATATCTATTTTATTATATTGAATGATTTAATACTTATCCCTATTTTTCCATGTGAATGAGACTGCGATGATTACTTTTATGTGGGAGCAGATCAGGAGTTGAGAGGTGGAGATGCGACTACTAGACAGTGGGATAATTCAGTGAGATAACTTTGTGGGAGCTACTTTTGCATGTATCTATATAAATAAATTATGTTACTATATTTTGAAGTTCAGTAAATGAACCGGGATTTCATTATATATTACAATTACATTGTTTACTATTTTACGAATGTATCATTATAATAACTATTTTGCGAATGTATCATTATAATAACGATTTTTAGGATCGTTACACTTTACTCATAATCATCTAATTCATTATTAAATGTTGCTGTAGTAAATATAAAATACAAATAAATAACGTTTTTTTTAATCGAATCATATAACATATACCATATCTTAGTTAGGTTAAATTTCCTCAATATATTCAAGAGAGATCTATCTATTTCAAAAATCTTATTTTTATAATTATTTTTTAGTAATTTAATAGATTAATATATTGATTTATTTTAATCATTAAATTAGAAAATAATAATGAAAATAAAAAATAAATATCTAATTCTTATTAAAAAAATTTATATAAAAAAAATATATAAATATTTTAGTACATAGTTTCTAAAGTAGCTAAGCTTAAGACATCTTTTCTTTTACTACATCATTTAAAACAATAAAATAGTTTACTAGCTCAATCATAATAATTTAAATATGAAAATGGGCATCAAGTATAATTATCTAAAATAATCAATTAAAAAAAAATAATTTACATTTTATTTGCTTACCGAAGAAAAAGCACGAGATTTATAATAATAAAATACCAAAGATATAGAACTATGTTTATTCAAAGTAAAATAGACTTATTACCACATATGTCATCTTTTATGAAGCCTTTGCATGAAAAAGTGTAATAAGGCTACTTCATTATCTTGATTGAAATATTAAAATTCCCACGAAATTTAAAAACACTAGTATTACTTAAATTAGCATGATACTTTATAAATCAAGTGAATTTCAATGGTATAACATAGCTACTTGCGAGATAGTATGATATCGAAAAAGAAATTATTATTTCCCTTGTCATAGGTAACTTGTACTTTAGTAAAAAGAGGAAAAAAAAAATTAATAATCCTTTGACGAACTAACTAAAAGAAAACAAAGTCTATCGGAGATTCTTTCTAAGATCTCCATCATACACATGCACATAGGCAAGTAGGGAAAACGACAAATATCACATTTGGCACCTCCATTGCTTCTTCTATCACAACCTTTTTGTTTTTATATTTTGTTCGTGTCACCGATCTGATAGAAACCAATTTTCATGTCGCCAACACAATGAAAACTATCTTTTGTTGCGTAGTCATTCATAATGGAACTAGTTTTGTCAAGAATATTTTACATACAACCTTAACAATGTATTTTTAATTATAGTCTCTCAATTTGATATAATTGTTTTTAGTCCTTGACAAAATTGCAACAATTAGACTTCCAAATACGATTATCTATTCCAATCTTAAAAAAAAAAAAAAAAAAAAAAAAAAACTTGCTGAATTAATTAGTCCATAGAAAACTCTTGACTCTAGAACTTAACCAACAAAGAAACACGATTCCCCACTCCTTCAATCATTCAACTAATTTTATTGTTTAAAAAAAATGTATGGTGATATTTTTTTCCTTTATTAGGGATTAAATTAAAATTTATAATTTTGGACATCTTAATCAATACTATAAAATTAGTTACATTTATATATATATATATATATATATATATATATATATATATATTATATCTTTAATCAATCTGATATTTTAACACATTCTTGATAATTTTATTTTTTCATCACATCCTTTCATATTAAAAAGAATTTTTTTTATTACACTATCTCACATCAAAAATTTATTCCAATAATCAATTACAAATAATATCTAAATATTTAATTTAACATCAAATATTGAGAGAATAACTTTTATTTTGTTTTACTTCTTGTAAGTTAAATGTCTTATAGAATTTCAACCTCCAAATGTCCTATTGAAAACTCTAATAAATCCTCCTAATTTATTGAAAAAAGTATAATCTTAAATAATTAGAATTAATTATAATTATTTTATAGATATTCTACAATCCATTTGACAATTTTATAATTAATCAAAATTAATATATAAATATCACAATTTTCACAAATTTATAGAGATCATAATCAATGAATTTTGTTTTTAAGACTAATTTTAGTATATTATTTTTTTTTTAACTAAAGGAATGATGTTTATCTGAGGACTAATTTATTTTATTTTTTAAAATAATTATGTGAAATTGAAAAGCATATACAGCTTATATAAATATAAAACAATAATGGTGGTGCAAAAATGAAACAGAATGGTGTGAATGGCGAAGAAAAGTGAGTTACAGAGGGGCACCCCACAAGAAAGAGTGTGTATTGTGAAGGCCCAAAGGAAAGATGAGATGAAAGAAGGAAGAAGAAAGAAAGAAAGAATGAATGAATGAATGTGGGTAGTCCTTGCTAGTTAGTGATGAACATCGGAAATTGAGGGGGTGACAGCGTATCGTGCGCACTGCTGTCCTTTTTTGGCCTATCCTTGAGTCATGTGCAAATGCACTCAAGCACATGGCTTACCCTTCTTTCCCTTTCAATTATATTGCCCTCACTCACTCTCCTCCCAGACCCCACTCTTAACCACCCTACCCATGTGATTCCCCTCCATTTCCACTCTCCACAAAATTACTATTCTCTCCTCCCCATTTTATCTCCTCCAATCATCACATCCATGCATAAATGCCTTTCTTGCACCCCTGATATCGTTGGTTTCCCATCCCACTTTTAAATCATTTTCAAATCATCAAAGACGCAGTTCCTTTGTGTCCATTCCTCCTTGCCATGCAATTTTGTCCTCTAACTTTTTTACTTTTCAGATAACTTTAAGAATTTCAATTTCACTTTTTGTACATTTTATGAGTTTTTTTAATTATTATGATCCTCCTTCGTACCCAGACGCATGTTAAAAAATTCTATACTATATAAGTAAAGTATAATCTCCGTTTTATTAAATTGATTTTATAAAATTAAATTAAGGATTTCTCAAATTATTATATTTTTTGTTTCACCAAATTCCCCAGTTTAACAAAAAAAAATATATTAATTATTATAATAATATATGATGGTAATTATAAAATTTCCTTTCCATTGATCTAACGTTTGATACATCAATCAAAATTTGAAAGAAAAAACTTTTAGAAATTAGTTCAAAGCGGATCAGTAAATTTTATAAAAATAAACTAAATTTATTTTGATTTTTTTTTTATGTATTTTGTCATTAAAAAACAAATTATTGCTTTTAAAAAACATTATTATGTGTTATTGAAATTTAAATCAAATATTATAATATACTAATTTTTCAGTGTATTTTAAATATTTTTAATTTTAGTTTTTGGTGTTATTATATTATGATATTATATTTTGCTGGTGTTATTTTTTATATTATTTAATCATTTATATTATTTTATTAACATCGTTCGATCACTATTATTCACCGGTTCCACTATTGAATCTTAAATAATTATGTTACCCAATTTAATGATTGGTCAAGTTTTGAAAACGAATATCATTTTAATTTAATAATTTGAAAAAATAATCTTTAATTTTCAGCCATGCTCAAAGGTTAAAAGGTTATGATCACTGATTTAAATTGTACAATTTATTATTTAATTCAAATTAACACTTTCTCCAAATAGTAAACCCTAAACCCTAAAGGAATTATGACTTGATTGGCAATAAAACTTCCCTCTCCCTCATTCTTAAGTTGGCAAGTTGAAATGGATTATATTATTCTATTATTATACCTTCTATGAATATATAAAATTTTTCTGCAGAAATAATTCTGATTCACTTGTACATATTTATTTTCTCTTTCAATATTTTAACAGTGATGTGTTGTATTTTTCAAGAATGAATATGCTGAATGTTGCAGCATCAACAACCTGTAAATAAAATAAGATTATTGAATGGTGCAAAAGTTTGGGATAAGATGGTAGCAGAGAAGAGCCATCAAAGGAACAAGAAGCTCACGTTATCATGAATATGAAAACAGGTTACTGGTACACATGATATAATCACTAACATATATATTATATAGTAATAAACAATACACTGTGGAATCCAAAACTCCAATTATCCAATAGGCTTGCTTTTCAGAGTTAAAAGCCAACCACGTCTATTTATAGCCCTTACAACTGCTGCATCTGAATCAAACCAAACTCACCAAACCATTTAGGCCTCTTAAACCAAAGGCCCCTCAAACCCCTTCCCCACACTCTTTACTGTGTCTTTCCTTTCCTCTCTTTCTCTACAGAGAGGTCTTGGACCCTTTTGTGCAGTGCAATGGCCATGGCTAAGCTTGTCTGTGTTCTGCTTCTGGCTCTCCTTGGCATTTCCATGATCACGACTCAGGTTAGTCCCTTCTAAAACAAACTATCATTGCACTATAAATAACATGTTACATTTATCTATGTCCTCTTGTTTTACACTATGTATGCTCTAAGTCTAAACCTTGTTTGAAATTAATTTTTACTGTGGTTTCAGGTTATGGCAAAAGATGCTGCTTATCACTTGGACCGAGTGAGTATTCTTCTCTTTGTTTCCAACATTTTCCACCTCCCTCTTAGTCCATAATTAGATACTATTGTATGGTCTGAAATTAGATCAGATCAATAATAATGTGGTTTTAGAACATGTAATAACTGGTTTTTATTTCGTTGGCAATTTTCAAAACTGAAGATTCATATCTTGACTAAATATTTTCCATTGATTTTCAGAGTAATAATGGACCCGGGAGGAATTATGGACCTGGGAGTCTAAGGAGCTCACGTGAGTAATCATACTCTCCATGATATTTACACTTAGTTGTACTATTTGTCTCCATGGTTCATGAACCAAAAGTTACTGAAGATTACCAAATAATCTAATGTTTCTGAACTCACTCGCTTTCAACTGTGAATTGTGTGTGATCTGATGGATCATGTTTCTGAATTTGGTTTCATCAGAGTGCCCATCTGAATGCTCAAGAAGATGCAGCCAGACACAGTACCACAAGCCATGCATGTTCTTCTGTCAAAAATGCTGCAAAACTTGCCTATGTGTTCCTCCTGGCTACTATGGGAACAAGGCTATGTGCCCCTGCTACAACAACTGGAAGACCAAGCGTGGAGGACCCAAATGCCCTTGAGCATGATTTCACCAACAATTTTATATTGCTCAAAGTGGAACCACCAACTATGGCCATTGCTATGTGTGTTTTGGGCAGCACCTACTACAACTGGGTCTTCACCAAGACTATTATATTAAATTAACCATCTTGTTCTCTACCATGAAATTAAACCAGTGATTAATTTCATGAAGAAACCTACATATATATATTACTCCCTTTCCTAAACAATGTGAGGGCTGGTTAATCAATTATCTTTGTCATTGTTCTATTTTTGAGTTTTATATATAATGAAGTTATTTTATTGTGGTCTTGTATAATTTTTTACGACAGAAATGTTATGTAGGCTGAAGGATCGATCCAAATACCTTATTTAAAAATTATTGTACCTCGTGATTCTCTGCAATTTCCTGTACTCCTGCGTGTAGAATCTGGCATCTGCATCAGAAGCAGGGCCACATAGCATAAGTAGTGATAGTCACAAATGTTATTGGTCGTACGAAATACTTAAAGAGAAAAAACACACACGACCAAATAAAATAACTGATGTCCATATACCTCTAACATGTCCTCCAAAACCTTAAATATTGTGGAGACTCTCAGTTTTTTGAGAAGGAAATGAAAAAGGTTCTCTTTTATGTGAAATTGGAAGAAAACCTCTGATGTACTCCTCCGAGTACAATTGCATCTCCTAGTTTGAAATTATCAAAAATATTCAAAATATAATTTACAAAGATTTGCGACTTTATCTCATTCTCCAATCATAATTTTTATTTTGAAAGTTAATTGAATTGCATCATTAGTTAGATGTTTTTAATGCTGTTATCTAATTACATATTGACATTTACGTGAGATAGTTGATTTTTCATGTAACTATTTTAAAAATCATAATGATACAATTCTTTCTCTCAAACAACTTTGTTTTGTTAAGCGAATACAAAGTAGTGAGTTGCCTTTTCGTCCCTTCTTTAACACAAAATGTTGGGCCTTTTACTATTCACCAGCCCAATTGCAGAAGAAATGTCTATTTCTTCTTATCACTACTCTCAACTACCACTCTGCCTCTCCCCTTTCTCGTCTCTCTCTCTCCTGCAGTACAACACTCTCGAACCTAGGTAT
The DNA here is from genome assembly GCA_963425845.1 of Sphenostylis stenocarpa. Lineage (NCBI taxonomy): Eukaryota > Viridiplantae > Streptophyta > Magnoliopsida > Fabales > Fabaceae > Sphenostylis > Sphenostylis stenocarpa. The sequence continues at coordinate 55,828,098 of OY731406.1, forward strand.
TTCTCCTTCACCGATCAGCCTCTTTTCCTTTCTCCACCGATTAATTCTCCTATCTGCTTCACTAATCACGTTTCTCTTATTTTGCAGGGATCGTGTCAACCACACAACAAGAGAAGAGAGGATTCTACAAAGATAAGTATTCACAATCATAACTTTTATTATACACTCTACATTTACATGAAAAATGAATAGTATTTAAAGCTTGGTTCTGTTACAAGAAATCTGTTAGTCTCAACAGTTTCTTAATACAGTTTTGGGTTACAAAAAGTCAACACCCCCCTTAATCCAAAACCCTAGATTAGTCATTCCAATCTTCTTCCTGAGCTTGTTGAATCTTATTTGCTTCAGTGGCTTAGTGAAAATGTCTGTTGTTTGCTCTTCTGTGTGACAATAAGTCAGTGTCAGCTTCCCTTTACTCACTTGATCACGAAGAAAATGAAACTTCGTGTCAATGTGTTTGCTCCTCCCATGTAGTGTAGGATTCTTCGATAGGTTGATTGCAGATTTGTTGTCTACATTGAGTGAACTCGGTTTCGTGTATTCCAGCTTCGACTCCTTTAAAATTCTTCCGACCATACACTCGACAAGCCGCTTCGAGGCGGCTATGTACTCTGCTTCACATGATGATAGAGCCACAACATTTTGCTTCTTTGAGCACCAAGAAATTGGTGCGTTCAAATATCTGAATAAGTAACCATAGGTACTTCTTCTCTCAACTCTATCTCCACACCAATCTGAATCAGAAAATGCCTCCAACAGTGCTCCATTCTGCTCATCACCTTTTGGAAAGAAAATTCCCCAATCCGTAGTGCCTTTTAGATATCTCAGGATGTGTTTAGCAGCTGTCAGGTGGGGTGTTCTGGGGTCATGCATGAATCTGCTGATTAAGCCTACTCCATAGCTCAAATCTGGCCTGCTATTACACAAAAACCTGAGTGACCCTACTATCTGCTTATATAAAGTTCCATCTACCACTTCAGCCTCATATTCTTCAGTTAGTTTTACTCCAGGCAGTACTGGAATTACAACCTCATTGCACTCTTCCATCTTGAATCTCTTTAAAATCTCCTGTGCATATTTCTTCTGATGTAGAAACACTCCACTGTGAGTGTGTACAAACTCTAGCCCAAGGAAATAACTCAGTGTTCCTAAATCTGTCATCTCAAACTCAGCCTTCATCTTTTTTTTAAATTCTCCAATCTCTGCATCTTCATTTCCTGTAATAATTAAATCGTCAACATACAAGCACACAATGAGTGTGTTTGTATGACTTGTGTTTTTCACATACACACCAAATTCAACTGTGCATTTCACAAATCCTAGTTTGGCTAGAACTGCATCAATCAACCTGTTCCATGCTCTAGGGGCTTGCTTGAGCCCATACAAGGCCTTTCTTAATCTGTACACAAGGTGCTTTCTCCCTTCTTTCTCAAAACCAGGTGGTTGTACAATGTACACCTCCTCATCCAATGGGCCATTAAGGAAGGTTGACTTCACATCCATTTGAACCATCTTCCAGCCTTTATAACTTGCTACTGCTGTAACTAGTCTTACGGTCTCCATCCTAGCTACAGGAGCAAATACCTCTGTGTAGTCAATTCCTTCCTGCTGTAGGAAGCCCTTTGCTACCAATCTGGCCTTATGTTTGGCCACACTTCCATCAGGTTTTAATTTTAGCTTGAAAACCCACTTCACATCAATAGGCGATTTACCTTGTGGCAGTTTGACTAATTCCCATGTTCTATTTTTCTCAATCGCCTCCATCTCCTCTTTCATAGCATCCTTCCATTCTCTCACCTTTAAGGCTTCCTTCCAGGTTATGGGTTCTGTGTCTGCCATCAAAGCTTGATGAACTATATCACCATCTCTTGTAATTATACCATCTCCATAAACTTCATGTCCTGCAAGCCTAGTGGAAGGGAACTTCGTTCTCTGAGTCCTTCTATTGGTTAAAACAGCAATTGATGACTCAGTTTTATCTTCTAAAACACACGGGATTTGTGTTACAACCTCCTCCTTTTCTTTCCAGTTCCAGTTGGCTTTCTCATCTACTATCACATCCCTACTAATCACCACTATTTGTTTTTCAGGGTTATACAACTTGTATGCACCCGTTGGATGGTACCCAATCAAGATCAGGGGCTCACTTTTGTCATTTAGTTTCCTTCTCTTCTCATCTGGAATATGTCTATAACATATTGACCCAAAAATCTTCAAGTGTTGCACTTGTGGCTTGACACCAGACCAGGCCTCTTCCGGTGTCACAAACTTCAATCTTTTAGTTGGGCACCTGTTAAGAATGTAGGCAGCAGTAGTTACTGCCTCTCCCCAAAAGTCATGTGGTAGACCTTTTCCTTTCAACATGCACCTTGTCATATCAACCAACATCCTGTTTCTCCTTTCAGCCAGCCCATTGTGTTGTGGTGTATAAGGGGCAGTCACCTCATGCACTATTCCCTTCTCTTCACAAAACTTGTTGAACTCACTAGACTTGTACTCACCACCTCCATCAGTCCTTAAGATTTTTAGCATGCTGTCAGCCTGTCTTTCAACATGAGCACAAAATTTGTTAAAAACAGAAAACACCTCTCCTTTCTCCTTTATCAAGTACACCCATATTTTTCTTGAAAACTCATCAACAAATGTGAGGAAGTATTTATTTCCTCCTAGTGATGGTGTGTCTAGAGGACCACACACATCGAATGCACCACTTCCGAGTACTTGTTTAGCTCTCTTTGGTGCGTAGTCTCGTAAATGCCTTCCTGGGTCGTTTTCCAATCACACATCCTTCACAGATTTTGGTCGGTAGTTGGATCTGCGGTAGCCCTTTTACCATATGCTTGCTGCTAAGCTGGTTCAAACTTTTAAAATTTAGGTGACCGTATCTGTAGTGCCACAACCAACTTTCATCCTCCACATTATCAGCTGCTAGACACTGTATTTCAGTAGTGTCTAAATTCACTTTAAACGTCCTGTTCTTGGACAATGGTGCCTTAATTATGAGCCTCTGCTGTGAGTCATAAATCTCAATCAAATTCTGCTGCATATTCATGGTGTAACCCTTCTCTAAAAGTTGTCCCAGGCTGAGTAAATTATTCTTCATGCTTGGGACGTATAGAACATCATTCATGTAGGCCACCTTGCCATCCTTCCTTGTAATCATTACCTTTCCAATTCCTTCTGCCACAATGGAGCTATTGTCTGCAAATTTAACATTGTTTCTCACACATGGATTGAGGTCAATCAACCAATTCCTGTTTCCAGTCATATGATTGGAGCACCCCGTATCCAAGTACCAAGACATTCTATCCTCTTCACTGCCTGTTGTTGCCATCAATAATACTTGGTCTGAATCAGACCCATTTCCTTCTTCTTGTGCCATATTTGCTTCTTCTTCTTTTTGATCCATCTTTGTCGTGTCCTCCTGCCAACACTCATAAGAATAGTGTCCATATTTTTCATAATTATAGCACTGAATTCTTCTTTTATCATATGGTCTCCTGCCACCTTTTCCTCTTCCTCTGTTCTGGTATCCACCTCTACCATCATATCCACTATTCTCTGATTTTTCCTGGGCCACTATTTCATTGTTTTTGCCATTATTCCTACCACCATTTCTGCCTCCGAATCTGCCTCTGGACCTTCCTCTACATCTGCCTCTCCAGCCATTTCTGCCTCTGCTTCCATAACTCATCTTGGCCTGTAGAGCCTGTTCAGTCACCTTCTCATCATTCTTCCTTTCATTCACTCTCTGTTCATGTGCTTCAAGAGAGTTTTGCAGTTCTTCTAGTGTCATAACATCAAGATCTCTTGACTCTTCTATGGCCACCACAATGTGGTCAAACCTTGGGGTTAAAGTTCTCAAAACTTTCTCTACAATTCTGCAGTCTCTTATATTCTCATCACATGCTCTCATGGCATTAGTAATCACCTGCAATCTGTCAAAATACTTTGCCACAATCTCCTTTTCTGTCATAGAGAGAAGTTCATACTGCCTTCTCAAGGATTGCAGTTTCACCTTCTTCATTTTCCCAGAATTTCCATACCCATTTTGCAAAATCTCCCAAACCTCCTTTGCTGTGACAACTTTTGAGATCTTCTGAAAAATAGGAGCTGCAACACATTGATGCAACAATACACGGGTCTTACAATCCAGCTTCTTCATCTCCTTGTATGTCTTCTTGGCTCCTTCATCCGCATTCTTGGGTGGTTCTTTGAAACCCACTTTCACAATCTCATCAATTTCTTGAAATCCAAGAATGGCCTCCATTTTTACGCACCAATCATCATAACCCTTTCCATCAAATATGGGTAAGCTTCCCGGGATCAAACCACCACTAACCATGAGTAGAACACACAACAATACTCCCAAGACTCCCAAGATTCTCTTTCTTGAACCTTGCTCTTGATACCAATATGTTAGGCCTTTTACTATTCACCAGCCCAATTGCAGAAGAAATATCTATTTCTTCTTATCACTACTCTCACCTACCACTCTGCCTCTCCCCTTTCTCGTCTCTCTCTCTCCTGCAGTACAACACTCTCGAACCTAGGTATTTCTCCTTCACCGATCAGCCTCTTTTCCTTTCTCCACCGATTAATTCTCCTATCTGCTTCACTAATCACGTTTCTCTTATTTTGCAGGGATCGTGTCAACCACACAACAAGAGAAGAGAGGATTCTACAAAGATAAGTATTCACAATCACAACTTTTATTATACACTCTACATTTACATGAAAAATGAATAGTATTTAAAGCTTGGTTCTGTTACAAGAAATCTGTTAGTCTCAACAGTTTCTTAATACAGTTTTGGGTTACAAAAAGTCAACACAAAAAACTTGCAAAAATTTGATGAAGTGAATTCACCTTCAAGTTCAACCTTGACTTTGAATTCTTTAAAGAACTTAAATATTTTCTATTTCTCACGTAAAAATACAACCAAGTTTTTTAAGAATAATAATCAATGTGATGAAATAAATACCTCTTATTTCTATTGGAAATTGGTTGAATAAGATCACGTAAATAAGAATGAGCCAATATTTTCAAGGAAAACCCATTGTACTTACTAATTTGAGTGTTAGATATTTTTATAGATGAAAACATTATATCTATATTCGAAAAACTTAGTTGGAGAGTATGTCGTCACGTTCACATTTAGGTGAGAATAAGAAAATTTTGGAAAATAAATTCTCGAGTTGCTCGTAGCAAAATATATTCAAAATGGTTTTTGGCCGAAGATGGATAAATTATATTTATTAAGCATTTTCAAACATTTGAAACAAAATAAGTAACTAATTTCTTCAGGTTTTATCCACCAACTTTCCAGTACATTCCACCCCGGAGCAACTAACTTCAACAAACTTGTCATATTGAAACATATGAGGTGCGGGGGAATTAGTTGGGGTGCAACTAGTAAAAGCCCACTCTTGCTGTATATCACAGACAATGGACTTCTGTTACGTCATTCTATCACTTTTTGGGCCCATTTTTCTGGGACCGAAGAGTGGCTGACCCATCAAATGAATGAGAAAAAAAAATAAAAGACTGATGTTATTATTGGCCTGTTGCAAATATAAAAACCTTAAAAAAGGGGATTTTTTTTCCCCAAATAAACCTAATTCCTATCTAATTATTTTATCAAAACATTTATTAGACACTTGTTTACTACGCCAATTTAGAAAATTCCATTTCTGAAAAACTAAATTTTAATCATCAAAATGGTCCATTTTACAGTTCAAATTTTGGTTTCCTAGGAACCGGACGCAGAAGTAGGTTTTGATTTTATGTTTTCTTATGTCTGTGAATTTTTAATTAAAATATAAATTTTTAAAATATTAAATTAATTTAATATATTATAATATAATTAAATATTAACATTAAATAAATTTACAATATTTTTGAAATAATAATTCCAAAATAAATTTTATTTAATAAAGTATATTAATATTTATTAAACAAAAAACAATTACTATAATAGTTTTTATTAAATATTATTTTTGTTATAATTATGAATTTGAATTCTTTATTATATACGCAGATAAGAATTTTACAAAATTTTATATTAAAAATAAAATTAATTAACTATAAATTAAAATTTATATACGTCATTTTTGTAATATATTTACTTACAATATATTATTATAAAAAATTTAAGTTAATATATGAATGAATTTATTTTTAATATGGTTATATATTTCAATATTTACAAAAATTACCAATAAATTTTAATTACTATAATATTATTTGTTAATGTTCAATTTTTTATAAGTAAATTATCCATTTATTATTATTATTATTATTATTATTATTATTAAAGTCATAAATTTATTATTAATAATAAATCTATTAATTAATAATAAAATAACACTATTTTAATGATAATAATACTTTTATTGAATAATATTACAATAGATTAATTAACGTAATTTCATATTTCAAATTATTTTCAAATTAAAAATCATAAAAAAAATCAAACCCAATTCAAAATTAGGTTCGGGTTCTGTTTTTTTTTTCATAAACAATTTCTATGATCGAACTTTAGTTATTATGAATCGATTTATGAATTGGAATAGTCATTAGTTATATCTCGATATTTTCATAATGCATTTAAATAGAAATTTTGTAGAAATTAATTTTTTGAAAATAAATTTAAAAAGAAAAAACAAGTAAGTAATTATTATTACAATCATTTATTGAGATTAGAAATAGAAAATGAGTTGGTCCTACGGATCAATACATCAATAATGTTAATTTATTAATTTATTTTAATCCATTCTATTTAGTTTAATTAATTTTATGAATTAAAAATAAGAAAAAGTCAACTGACTCATATTAAAAAAAATATTACTATATTAAAATAAAAATTTATAATTAAAAATATTATATTTTTTATATTAAAATATATAAATATGACAATTTTTATTTATCTAATAAAAATACTAATTAATAAATAAAAATTATTTATATGATTAAAATTATGTTTTTAAAAATACATATACATAAAATAATTTTATATAAAAAAATATATTAATGAATATTTGCTAATAACACATTTACCTGTCTTTTCACAAGGCGGGGTGAAGTGTGAAAGGCTTCCTGATTCTTTATTTTTAAGAAGCTAAAAATAGCACGAGACGCCAAGTATTTGATATTTGAAAATTCCTAATCAAGGAAATATAAACTTTGTTGTTATGACCTTCTTCTGCCCAATAAGTAAATTAGACACTGTTATTAAGTTGTCATTTAGAAATGAGAAGAAATTCGAGTAAAGAAAAGTTTCTGAAACATCGTGTCGGTTGACACGTGACACCTCATCAACATGCTTTGTCTTGTTATGCATACGCAAAAACTAAATACTTAATAATCTATGTTGTGTTTGGAATTGTGTGAAATAAAATGGCATAGGATTGATTCTATTCCTTATTTTCAGAATATTTTCTATTTTCTGACCTACCAAAAAATTGACATAAATAAAGGAACACCATTCTAAAAGTATAATTAAGTTGGTTTATAAAGTTCAAAAGAATAAGCTTCTTTCCCTTCTCATGCGCTTACTTTACAGTTGTCTTCTTCATTTACTGCATCAAACAAATGCTATCCATTCAAACCCTTTTTTACTTGTTACTTTCTATTTCTATTTTATATATAAAATGTAAATCAATTAGACTAACATAATCAAAAAATATTATATTATATTTATATTATCATAAAGAATATAATTGTGTGGACGGAATAAAAAATATTAGTTTATTGAAAAAATAGTACTGAAATTAATAATAAGATGAAAAAGAGAAACTGTTTAGACCTAAAAAACAATAAAAAAAAAGGTGGTATTCAATAAGTTGCGTACCATCACTGGGAAGATTATTTTCCAAGATCATTGAGCAAATCAAGATTTTGACTTTTCTCCTAAAAGAATTATGTGACGCGCAATACAACACCATACTCCTTCAGATTTCAAATGAATTAATCAATTAATTTCCTAATTGGTGGCATAAAACCTAATCAGTAGTATAAATAATGTATAATGTGAAAATTTTCTGTACTTATCTCTAATAGTAAATTACCATTTAAAACAAGTTTATTGGCTTTATATTAAAAGTTATATTAGTTAATATACATGAATTAAGTTTAAATGTTATAAAATATTTAGAAACACAGAGTTTCCCTAATTACTCATCATGAACAGGCAAAATGAGAATGTAATTTTGAAGTAGAAAGTGCTATAAGTGCATGCATTAAATGGGTATTTGAATTCCGCAAGAAAGGTTGAGACTTGATGATGGAAGAATAAATGAATGTGATGAAACTTGCAATTCGCACACGTTAGGCCTGCACCCCTAACAAAACATAAACCTTTGTTAAGAAAGTTTATTCCTTTTCTCCTCTGCTGTCTGAGTGTGAAGACTTAACACAGTGATGGAGTGAGTGCTGCATCAATCTCTATCGTCAGGTACTCATTCTTGCTCAACCCAAAAAAAAAATAAAAATTGTTTGCCCAGATGCAAATTCCTCTTTAATTTTCTTGTTGTGTTCAGTTCAAGACATTTTCTTGGGTTTCTAATGATTGCACCTCCTGAGACTGTTCAATGGAATGCTGAAGCTGAGAACTTTTTTTTTTTTTTTTGGGTATTTGTTTGTTGCTAGTTTCGGTTTGGCTCAACAAAGGGTGGATTTCACAGGCATTTCTAGTTGATGGATTATACTGTGTCTCATCAGTGTGTTCTGTAAGAAGTGGGGGTTTTCACATTCCGTTGTATTTGCAAGCCATTGCAATTGAGAGATCTTCTCCAACATTGTAGAAGGTTGAGAAGCCATTAATGGGTGGGCATGGTCTTTTGGGTTTGAGGGATTTGAGCTTTGGATTCTGATTGAGAAGGGCTTATTGCTAAAACCATAGCCCCCATCAAGGTTTTTGCTTCGTGTTGTGGATTAGCTTACCCTTTGAGCTGCTCTATCTTTTTTCTTTCGGTGTGTTGTTCTATTTGCTGTATTCACTGGAAGGTTGCTTGATTGGACCTTGTTTGATCCTCAACAATGTCAGAGAAGATCATGGTTCACTCAAGGTTTATATTTTGCGTGATGATCATTTCTATGTTCCTTTTGGTCCTGTCATCCCTTTTCCTACTCCAGTTTGGCAGTCATTCTTTGATACCTAGATCAGTATTAGAACTTATTCTTGTCAATAATGCGTCGCTTTACTTCATGCCCAATTTGAAGAGAGAGCAGATGGTACTCCCTCCCTACCCTTCCGAGGATTTAAAATTTCAATCACAAAAACCCAGAGAATCCGACTGTCAAGCTTCTGATGATTCAAGACATAAAACAAGTTCTGTGGGACAACAGGTGAATGTGCCATCTCATACAAGTCGCCCTTTACTTAAAGTATTCATGTATGACTTGCCACCAGAATTTCATTTTGGTTTATTGGGTTGGAAGGGAAGTGTGAATCAAACATGGCCTGAGGTTGATAACCCCAAAGGTATCCCTCGCTATCCAGGTGGTCTGAACTTGCAGCACAGCATGGAATACTGGCTCACCCTTGATCTTCTGTCATCAAACACCGCCAAAGTTGGCCATTCTTGCTCTGCAATTAGAGTGCAGGATTCAAGTCAAGCAGATGTAATTTTTGTGCCATTTTTCTCATCTCTGAGTTACAATCGGCATTCCAAGCTTCATGGAGTGGAAAAAGTTAGTGTTAACAAAATGTTGCAGGACAAATTGGTGCAGTTCTTAATGGGCCGGAAAGAATGGAAACGTTCAGGAGGGAAGGATCATCTGATTGTAGCCCACCATCCTAACAGCTTGTTGGATGCAAGAAGAAAATTGGGTTCTGCCATGCTTGTTCTTGCAGATTTTGGAAGGTATCCTGCTGAATTAGCAAATATCAACAAAGATATAATAGCCCCCTACAGGCACCTAGTACGCACCATACCAAGGGCTAAATCAGCTTCATATGAAGAACGTACCACACTGGTGTATTTCCAGGGAGCAATATACAGGAAAGATGTGAGTTTCTATTGCACTCATGTTATCTGTTTAATGCATGACTACCTTAATACGAAAAAAAATACTCATATTAACTAGTTTTACACTTCCATTCCCAGTTTTTTGCGGTAACTTCATCTATGAATTTAAACGGCTATTGATTATGCTCATATTAGGTCATCAAAAGGGCCTGTGTTCCATTTTATTGTGTATTGGCATGATGTCAAGCTACATTAGCTTCTTGACTTGTTAATTGGGTGGATATCAGAATTAAGAACTCCTTGTAGGTTGTAACATTTATGACATAGATAATAGATCTCAGGAGCCTTTACCGATTTCAACAAGTAGATAACTCACCCATGTCATCTAAAGAACACACTAAACCTTGGGGCTTGGGGCTTTTGAAAGGTAAGATTTGATCCAAGTACTTGCATATACCCAGCACCTTCTTTTAACAAACATGATACGAGCATAGAGAACTGACACATGACAAATATGCTACTGTCACCTTTATCAACAAGCTCCCTGTCCTCCTCATCCTTGGTATTAAATTATTTTTAAAAACAAACTTCAACTCCATGTTCTTTGGCACTAGCTGCTTCTCAAGATGTCAATAGTAGATCATATTTTATTGAATTTCAGAAGGAAAACAGAGATATCAATAGCTATAATGTGTTAGTTTAATATATATCATCTACAAGTTTAATCAGCTCAGGTGGGTTCATTGTAGCTTGTATACAAGCCTTCATTTCTGAGGTGGTACAATAGAATATTACATTTTCATGCTTCCAAATATAAGAAAGGACTTGTGGTTGATTTCTAAATGTTATCGAACTTTTCTCTTTCAACATCTATGAACAAATATTGGGCACGTGATTTAAGATCAATTCATTGGAATTCTAAAACTGAAACATATCCTGCTAAGACTGCTTTATATCGCTTTCCTTCAATACTACTTTCCTTATCAGTTTTGTTGTATTAATTATATATGTGCTAGATGAGTCTTTCTTCATTTTAATTAGTTAAAATATCATGTTGAAACTCTAGGGAGGAGCCATTCGCCAAGAACTATACTACCTCCTCAAAGAAGAAAAAGATGTGCATTTCACATTTGGGAGCATAGGAGGAAATGGGATCAATCAGGCAAGCCAGGGCATGGCCTTGTCAAAATTCTGCCTCAACATTGCTGGCGACACCCCGTCCTCGAATCGCCTCTTTGATGCCATTGTAAGCCACTGTGTGCCTGTGATCATTAGTGATGAAATTGAGCTACCCTTTGAAGATGTCTTGGACTACTCATACTTTTCTGTATTTGTTCGTGCCTCTGACGCCATGAAGAAAGGCTACCTGCTGAATCTCCTTCGGTCAATCAAACGGGATGAGTGGAACAAGATGTGGGAAAGATTGAAGGAAATTACACCCCACTTTGAGTATCAGTATCCATCCCAACCTGGGGATGCAGTGAATATGATTTGGCAGCAAGTTGCAAGAAAGATAGCTTCAGTAAAGTTCAATTTGCACAGAAAGAACAGATACCAGAGATCTCAGCTTCGTGTTAAGACTAACTGAAATTCTGAGATTGTTTCGTTAGAATCCAATGACCTTGGTCTCAGTCAAGTTCAACATGCCAGTGGAAGAGACAAACCTTGTCCCATTTGTTTGCTAGTTGCAAGCTCCCATTCTCTTCATTGGTTTCATTCTCATGCTTTTTTTCTTTTTGATGAATCACTCATCTTGTTGATGGAAAATAAAAGAAAAGATTTTTTATTTTAATGTCGAAGTATACCTCATTATTTGTCCTATTGGCACATGAATATTAGAAGAAAGTACTTAAAAAGTGAATTTACTTGGAATATATTGAAAGTGAATGTTTCTTGTAAAAACCAAGAATTGTTCATTTTTGTAATGGTTATTGTAAAAGCCATTTATAATGTGATTTTTGTTTTAGTTGGGTAAAAAAAACTGTAATGATGGCATATTAAAAGGTTAAATGTATTCACAAATTTTTGGTACTTTATGTTAGTGTACTAGTTAGTAATGACATGACGACTTTGCATTATCCCAAGCGGTGCTTAATTACTATTGATGTACCCTGATGCAAGTCTCCAGGGCACAACAGATCTACAGGCAATCTTGCATCATGGGAACTGCATCTTAATTCTACTAAATGCAAGCATGATTAAGATGAAGTAGCTGAGTAAAATGCACACAAATAATATGATCATTATACGTCCATAAGCAGTTATTAGTAACTGAATTATACAAGAAAAATGCTCAAAATATAGAAAAGTCATATAGATAGAGATAGAGAAGGAGAGATAGAGATAGATTGAGAGAAATCCACTATATTCTGTATTTGATAGCTAACAATATCATGAAACTATCTAGCTATTCTTCAATACCTATGATTTCTTTACAAGATGCTTTCAGCAGCAATTCTTCACCTGACAGCTAGACTGAACAAAACTAAAAACAAATGGGGAGGAAAAAGAGCATCGAAAGCCGACCAACCTCATTAAGAAACTGTTAACGAAGCAAAGAACAATCTTGGCATTAGGGAACTCACTTGTCATTCTCGCAAAATAAAAAGGACAAAGCCATAGCATGTTGAGTTGTTAACATCTATTGTGAATTGGATCAGACCCTTTTCGAACTGTCCTTTTGTTTGATTGATTAGGATCAAATGTCATGGAAGGTGCAGGTGCCAACTCCAACTGGGATTGCAAGTCCTCCATTGCAACAGTCTTTAGGACACGAGCTATTTGACCAAGTGGATCCCATCTCAGAGCAAGATCTTTGCTTCTGAGGCCAGAAACCATGCATGGTTGAGAAGCTAAAATCCCAACACAGACCAAGACAACGAACCCTCTGAAAAACAAGAAACTCATATCTTTTGCTAAGGAAAATTTGGAGGAACAAAGGCCTTCTCAGTTTGAAGCAAAGAAGAGAAGGTGGTGGGTTTGAAACTGTGTTTATGTTCCCTATTTCTTGCTGCTCATAGCTGCAACAAGAAAAATCCTGCAGTTTATCTTCTATGGGATTTGGAAGTTCAAAAGCAAAAAGCATAAGAAGCCTAGAACATGTAGGGAAGTTTTAGATTCACCCCAATCATAAGCAAATGCTATAGAAGCAATATATAAGGCTGATTTAGAAGCTGTCAGTGACAGGTTTGAACAAAAGTTAATTGGAACAATATCCTAGGGAAGCCAAGTATCTTTCCATTCAGTTTCCCTACATCCCTATAGTGTTGCTCTTTTTCACCAAACAAAGACCAAAGCTGTGTCTTCAAACACTTTATTAGTCTTCCACGTCATCTTCCCTTGCTGACATGTCCTTGTACCATATCCTCAAGACTTATATGCCAATGAGAGGAATCATTCTCTGCATGTTGCTCATTGAATTAGCAGCCTTCTGAGTTTATTTTATAGGGAAAATTCTTTCTTTTTTCTGAGATGTTCCATGAAAAAACCAACCTACTAAATTATACCCTCAATGAAGAGAAAATGGAAACATAAAAGTGATTTTGATCCAAAACAAACCCCCTCCTAAAGAAACCATTTTTCTTTCACTGCTAAGACAATCTCTAATGGTACAATCACCAAAGAGTTGTTTAACTCATTTTTAGAAAGTCCTATAATACTACGTGAGATTTAAGAATTTGAACAAGTTTTCTCTTCAACATTGCAATTATTGAAAACTAAAAATGGGTCTTTTAATTGTCTCACAATTCATAAAAATTGTTACCTGCATAATCAACTCGTCTTATATAAGAGTTGTCATGTCAACAATGAATACTGATTTTTAAAGTCAAGATACTAACAACTCTAATGAGATGTTCAAGAGGTGTATTTGGCTTATGAAAAAAGAAACAATTCGATGTACATATTAACACACGATCTAATGCCAAACCTATTTATTATTGAGATTAATTTACATTGAAGGACGCTCATGAAAAGAATCCTAAATAAGGAAACTAGTAATAACATCTATAACATCAATTTTATTTATGTAAGAGGTGTTGTTATCCAAAGTAATGGTGAAATCAAACAAAAGGTAAAAACAAATGAAAAATTAAGTTATGAAAAAATTAATTTGTAGAAGCTAATTCATATTTTTTTTTCTTGACTTTTATTTTTTAACCTTTGAAGTTATGAAAAAAATATTTATTATATTTTGTCTCCTTTAAATTCTTAGTGAGAAATTTGTGTAAAGATACCCTAACGTAATGCAACAGAGACAAGAAAGCCATTAAAAGTAGAGAATTTTGGAAGAAGGTAGGGAATGGCACTCCTCCGGGAAAAACGAACCAACCAATAACAGGCTTTTCATGTTCAAGCACTTTCTTTAAGCCAAGAGTCTTTAGAATTCCAAGCTCTTCACTCCATGCAATCCTAGTCTTGGTTTATAGTGCTCAATGGATTTTTCCTTTATGCTTTTCTTCCATCTCTACTTCAAAACACTTCTACCCAAGTGAAGTGATCTCTGAAACATACAAGTACAGGAATATACAATGGTACAAAAATTGATTCAACCAAATGATCACATCTCTGGAGCACAACCACGATTGATTTCTACCAATTTTTTTGTCAAATTTCAAATTTTTATATTTATCTAATACAATATTAACAAGTATTTCATAAGGGTATATTTACCCTTTAACTTAAAAATTATTTATATTTAAGAATGAATGCATCCTTGTTTATGAACTTTAAGAACATTCAAAGTTGTAAAAGAACACATATTTTAGCTTCAAAATCCAGTCTTTATGTCCCCCTTTATTTTTCTCGCTTATCCATGACGACCACACTTAACTCTCTTATTCTCTATCTCTCACACTCTTTTTCTTTGTAATTTATAAATTTACGTGGTTTCAGTAATAAGTTACTTCATACGTTTAATCAAGTAGTAACCATGAAAGAGGAAAGAAAATTAGGGAGGTGAATTCAAGAACATAGCCAACGAGTAAGATATTCTTTCTGACCACTTTAGAGCTGTATTAAAGTAAAAGAAATACATGACCGTTTTCTCAAGGAAAAAAAAGTAAAAGAAATAAGTGAACTGTTGCTTTCAAAAACAATCCTTCCCCAGAGAATACAGCTTTTAAGATGTAGTTGCTGAACCATAAGTAGTTTGAACCAAATGATTCTAGCTTATCACATAGGAATTGATAGATTAAAACAGCATATGCTAATAATCTCCTTACAACCCCTCCCCAATCATGAGAAATCACTATGTAATTCCAAACTACCATGGTTTTAATCAATGTTTACATGATACGTAATTCAGTTATGTTAACTAATTGGTAAACTGAAAAATATAGTTGTGTGTAATTTTGACATTATTTAAACCATATAATAATTTCTTCCCAATCACACTGAAAAAGGAAGGAAGAACACCAATAGCCATAACTTTTGAAGATTACTTGATCTGATAAAATATGACTAAGTCGACTGTGTCTGAACTTTATTCTACCCACCTCGCACCAGGTTGGACCAGTTTCACCAACTAAGAATAAAAAAAGACACACACAAAGAGCAAGCTCAAATTGGTACTAGAAAAATCAGAGTAATGGTGTAGCCAGTCACTGTTAAAACGGCTTTCATTGTTCTCAACTGGTAGAATGATTGGTCCTGAAAACCCAAAAAGAGAAAAATATCTCAAAAAAATTATTGATATTTACTTAAACGTAACAATCATAATCCTTTATGGTAGGGCTACTACACAAAACTTAGAAAAAACTGGACTGTCAGCCAAATTTTTAAAATTTTCAAAAGGCTTTCTTATATGCCCATGTCAAATTAAAAGTTCTAAAAATACTGATGTATATAAATTAATTTCAAAGTTTCATTTTATTTTCTCCTGGAAGTATTTCTTACAAAGCTTATCCAATATGGCTTTCAAGTGGAAGTTGTAAAACAGAGAGGCAATAGCAACGTGATACATTCGACAAAAAATTGGCACTGTACGAAAAATATATAAATGCAGAACATGGTTTACACTTGATGAATAACAAAAAACGATTTTAATCATGAGTTGTGAAAAACTAACAGGAAGAAAACTGAACAAAACTAGCAACTGCCTTGATGAGACACTTGGAACTCTGAAAGTAACATTACCTACCATGCTGCATGCGTTGTTGATTCAATGTTGAACCATCAAACATGGTTTATGGTTTTAAATTGCAGCTCATCACCACACTTGGTACAACATAAAGCAATTGTAATCACCACAACTGCATCGTAACTACAATTACAGTCCCGTCAACAGAAATTTCACACAATGTCAAGAATAGCATGAAACTGCAACCGCAATCCAAAACTACGGCATCAGGCATGTCAGTCTCGGCTGTTGGATGAATGCTTCAGCGGCACATTCAAATAATTTGTTCAAAGATAGAAATGAGTTCTTTAATTTCCCTTTTCAACTCTTCTATCCCCAGGATGCTCATAGAAGTTAGCCGATAACAACAAAATGGCATACAAGTCTTGAACTCGAATGACAGTTTATTGTAAATTAGGCAGGTTCACATAAACTACACTTCTTCGCTAATACTAGAAAATAATAGTAAAAGGCCAAAATTAGTTTTAAAACATTGTTTGATGAAATTATTCTATTTTCAAATATATCAAGGACATCAATAAAATGTATGTATACAAATATTTTCATAGGTGAAGAACACTTCCGGTTAACATCAATTTCCCAATTAGCAACTGCAGAAGCTGCATTTGGGCTGATGAGATAATGTGTAGAATACCTATTTACAAGAGAGAGAGAGAGAGGGTATTATAACCCCAGAAAGATACAAATGGAGAACCAGAAACAGAGCCGTCAGATCTTATTCTGCTGCACCACTGATCATCCAACTACAATTTCTATCGTCCTTGTATTAGGGATGACATTCCACAATACTTATGGGAATTAATCAGTGAAAAACAGATCCTGGTGATATTGCAAACTGCTAACCTTGTTATTCCTCTGTTTGTAGCATAAATGCAAGTTCTTCAGGTGTTTGCTGATCCAAAATAAATAATGATCCCGTTAGTTCATAAAAGAAAAATAAAAAGGACAAAGCAAAGATGTACTAGAATAAGTACAGGTTGAAAAGCGAACCCAGACAAAAACATTTCCCATCATTAAAACTTAGTCTGAAATCACTATCATGTTGGCATTCATATTGATACCTCACTTAAATCTTATAATCTTAAATGGCCTACCAAATGGCATCATATGATTAATCAAAATATGAAAAATGAAAAAAGGAAAGGAAAATAATACAAATATTTATTATTAGAATAAGCACAGGGTAGTAACTTGTCTTTGCCTTTGATGCTGTATTATGCGAATTATCCAGGCCAAAAGATAGCAAGAAAGGACAACAGCAGCCGCCCAAAGAAAGAAAAACTGAAAAACATTAAGTATTATGAAATCAATCAATCAGCTATATAACAAGCAGCACATAACAAGCAGCACGATTAATCATTTAGATTACAACTTACATAAAAATATGTTAAAACTTTCTCCACATCAACATTGAAGAGGGGAGCAGCATGCCTCAGTAGTAAAACAGCCATTAACTGCAAATTTTGTGAAAGACTCAAGCACATAAATTGAGGAAATGGACCAGTGAAGTTATTTAATATATAAGATTTTACAATATTGCAACCATACACCCAACAAAAATACATATGGGTAAGTACCACATACATATACATAAATATATCTGAAGGACAACAATCAGAAAAGGTGCAGTGGTCCCGTGGATAAGAATAGGAAAGAAAAAGTTCAAGAATATTGAATCTCATGCCTAACATGAAACAATCTGAAAACCATAAAATTGAACTTCATGAGCTTAATTAAAAACTCTTACAATTAGACCAACAGACTGCCACAATGTAGTTCCACCAGTGCCAGCAGCATAGACATAATCTTCATGAGTCTCCTGAACTTGGTGCTCTACAGCACCAGTAGCCAAAAGTCGAGAATTGTGCAAATCAAAAGGAATACTAGAGGTCGCCCAGTCACCACTGCCCAATATGCAGAAGCATAAGTCAAAGAACCATAGCAGTCATGATATAGGAAAACATAGTACCGTAGATGTTCGGTACATAGAGCAGATAATGATAGTTTAGCTTGGACAAGTGGTATTCAAAATATTGCAAGAATATAAACTACATAAAAAAGAAATGGATATAAACTAGCATAATAGGGAAGAATACCAATAAATAAGCTTAAATTCACCTAGCCCCCTACAGAACTCTCCACTCTTTCCATTAGACATCTCTTAAGTTTAGTCTCGCTCATTATAATGAAGTCTAGAAGTAAAATAAATAACCAAGGCAAAATTGCAAACATAGCTACATATGTATTTATAAAGATTCGTGTGTATATTTAAAAGAAAAATATCAAGTCAATACTCAAAAGGTGGAATTACCTGATATCAATTGAAGTATCTCCACGATGGTAGACAGCTGGTGTTGCAGAATAGCCGGGATTGAATGGCTGTATGTCAAGTAAACTTTTCTGTTAAAAACTATTAACTTAATCTGAGAAACTAATAAATGCAATAATTTGGCCCTATGACTTCGTAGTTGTTTTCTATCTTATCAACCTTTGGTACTTAAAACCCAATTATCTCTCTTTTATCCTATTACTTACAGCCATCTATTGTTTCTGGTTTTGCCTTTTTCTTTTTCTCTTTCTCACTAATCTTTCACGGCATGCTCGTTTTCCTATATGGAGATTCTCCATAAAATTAATTTGTTGGAAACCGTCTTGATTGTGACCACCCGAGCCTGCCTTAACGCAGCCTCTTTAGTCTGTGTTCATTTTAGCCTCTAGCACCTTCATTATGTTGCGTGTGGGCACATCACCTACACATAAACCTAAGTAGTTCGCTTGGCAAATTATTCCTAAGTCTTAAATTTGTTGTATACACATGATCTTGGGAACTGCACACCAAACATCTAGAAAGGAAACAAAATGCACCGGTAACTTTGCTTTATACATGCCTCAATTATCAACATGGCAGAATTAAAAGTTGCAAATAAATACTCTAATTAATCATTAATGTCATGTCTAAGAGGGTTTTCCAGTGTCTCAAATCAGAGATCACCAGCAAACGTAATCATTATATAATCCACAAGCAAATTATCAATATGCTTGGTGTATCCAAACATGCCCCTACTTTATACACAGCCACAAGAAAATTAGCAGAAAAATCCTACAATGCCTAAAATTCAACTAAAACAAAGACACATGTTAATTACAATATATATGCTTCTTAGCGCTAGATATATTGTCGCTAATGCTAAGATTTCAACGAGTCACCTGATGGCAGATCTCACAAATTGTATCACCCTTCTCGTAGCACCATAGTTGAACACATCCCCTATGAGCAAACTGGAATACAGAAAAAAAAATATATTAATGCAACTTTCATATTTGGAAGATTTTACAATGATGAGAGGGAACGGGAGTTAAAGCAAAAATCAATTGAACAACGATTATGAATTCAAAATATTCTATTCAATAACTGTTATCAGTTATGAGAAAAAAAATATAACAATCGCAATTCACACTGCTTCATTGGAAGACACATCAACATGCAGTCCAAATTACTTGTACACAATAACTGCTGGAAACAGACAACCCTCTGAAATGTGAAGCACTGATTTAAGAAAGAGGAAGCCATTCATGAAAACATCACGCTAGTACTTTTATCCCAAAGAAGTTCGTTTCTAATTAGTATAACACATCCTCTCATTGAAAGCAACAATCCACTGTCCTAATTACTTACTAAGAATACATACAGAACGCAACAAACCAAAAAAAAAAAAAAAAAACTTAATTTCATTGCTTACTGTCCTCGTTCGCACGCAAGAAAGTTTAGTATAAAAATACCTTCAAGGTTCCACTGCAAGAACAGGGTATGTCCAAATTTTGAAGGGTATCATCTTCCTGGCAAATGCGACACTCCGCCATTTGGGTAAGATCTTTTTCTTGTTCTTGTTCATGTTCTTGCAGTGTATCACATTCCCCAACATCATTGACTTGAGTAGCACCCTCAATGGGTGAACCTTGGGCATCCCCATCATGCTGGGGTTGCACAGTTGCAGGTGCTGCAAGAAGAGGCTCAACAACAGATAAAACCACGTGCTCCCCCATTGTTCCTGAAACAAAAGAACCCATAACATACACTCTGGTTTTTTTTTTATTTCATTGAATAATTAATTGACTTAATACTCCACACAGAAAAGACTACAACCAAAACAGAACGAACAGCAATGGTACAGGAAATCGGAAAAAGTCAGAATGAAATTGATGGAAAAATTGGAAATTTCTTCGTTTTCAATAAACAAAAAAATGAATAAATCACCTGAAAATGGATTGAAGTGAGAAAAGTGTAGTGGCGAAGCGGTGGAATGAGGGTAAGAGTGGCAGTGAGAGCGAGAGAATCTAGAAGATGACGAAGAAATGTATTTATTTATTAATTATTTTTGTTCACTTAATTATACTTTTTTTAGCTTCTTACATTGTAAACGTTCCATCTTAGTAGTATTTAGATTCAGTTGTATTTTTCAGTTATACCAAACGAATCTTAACTGTTAATAATATGGGTTTTCAAAATATTAATGTAGCGCCATTTTTGTTCACAATTAGAATTGACTAAACTAAAATTTTACAATTTTAATGCAAGCCCATATAAAACATTAGAGTATGATACTACTAAAATCATCAATGTTTAAAACTTGTTTACTCAGTGGATCAAGACATGATATCTTTTAACCCAATTTTAATTCGGTTTAATTAGATTTAATAAAATATCTTATAACAGTATAATAAATCTATTAATAACAACCAATTGTATATAAAAGAAAAACAATAATTACAATAATAACAAAAATTATTATTATTATAATCATATTAATCATAGTAAAAATTACAAATATAAAATATAATAAAATAAAAAATTAATAAACATAAAATAAAATGAAAAGTTTAAAAAATTATTATTTAAAATTGAAGTGTTTGGAAAAAATAAAATAAATTTATATCTATAAAAAATTTATTTCCATCTTAATTTTTTTACTAAAATCGTCGAATTTTATTAATTTTATACTAATTCAATTAACTTTTTAAAAATGAACCAATTACGAAAATCATATAATTTTATCAGACAAAATAATTAAATTTAATTTAAAAATTATGATCATGTTGAAAAAATAATTTCTATAAACACTTCAAACATAAAAAGAATTAAAATTAAAAATATTTTTTCTATAAATTAAAATAATTTATATTATAAAAAATGTGTAATTTTGGTTCTTAATTTTTTTAAATAATAATTTATATGTATATATATAATTTATAGATATATTTGATTCTCTAATTTTAATTATTTATAAAAAATTTAACTTTATTCACTTATTTATATTTTTTTTAGGCATGATACTGTAACAAAATAATAGTGATGTAGTAATTAGACTAGAAGGACTTGTTACTAATTTAATTTTTTTCTAAAATTTAAAAATAAACAAAATATTAATAATTTGAATTTAAAAATTTAAATATTGAAATTGTAGACAAGTAAAAAAAAATAAAAGAACTTGTGTGGTGAGAAGAAAATGCGCATAATAGCAAAATGCGCATGGACGGTGATTTGTCGGTAGTTTGACACGGTGTGCCTCGCTGCAGACGATGCATTAATTGCTAACGGCTGTGATAATATTTTTCAACTTTATAAACGACGATAAATGGTGTTGTTTTTGAACTTTATTTTATTATTATTATTATTATTATATAATTATAATTATAGCACCTTAGTTTTTTTTTAAAATAATGTATGTATTGCCTAAATCTTTTACTAAAATAATTGAATATCCAAATAAATCATTATAAAAGTTTATTACAATGATAACAATTTTAAAATTTTTATACTGACCCATCCAAATCAGTCGGTCCTTTTAATTTATCTAGTATTTCATTTTGATTAATGTAAATAACATATAAATAAAAGAGTAACTATAGAAATATAATAGAATATATATTTCTTTTAAATTTTATTTAATATCTTTAATTATTTATTTTAATGTTTATAAAAAAACTAACAAATTAAAATTATATGTAAATATTTTATTTAGATTAATACAAATTTAGTGTAAATATTAATTTTTTTAAAAAAAATATTAAATTATAAATATATATATATATATATATATATATATATATAATTTTAAAAAAATTACGATAGTCATCCTTTTAATAAATAAAATCTGTAATTTAATTTAAAAAAAATATTTTAACTTCAAAATTAATTAAAAATTATTTTTAGATTTAACCAAAATATGGAATAACTAAATGTTTTATTTAAATTTTAACTAGGTGCAAAATCCATATATAATCATCTACTACAAAATTATAATTTTATTTTATATTTTTTACTAGTTTTATACATAAAATATAGTCATACATGTTATAGGTGTGTATAATTTTTTTTTCAAATATAAACATAATGTTGCATTTAATAAGTCTTAAAACTTATAAAATTTTGACTTACCAGTGTATTTATTTTAATAATTTTAAAAAAATAAATATATTTAATTTATTTATTCTTCTTAGCATAAAATATTTATGATAAAAAGAAAATGTCAATAAGAATATTCTTTAAAAATATAAATTTTAAAAAAATATTACTGTTACGAAAAGTTTAGAATTTGATTATAATTATATTCATTTAGTAAGTCAATTGATGTCCCTCACACCATCGTACATTCTGATATTAATTAAATGTAATTCTATAAGGATTATTCTATGTAGATTTTTTATACGATTAATTTTAATTTTTGTGTTCACAAAATGTAAATCCATATGTCTATTTTTTACACAACTCTTAATGAAATGATGTTTAATTTCTCTGTTTGCTAATATGGGATTTTTAGATAGACTAATAGCAACATTATTATTGTAAAGAATAAAAATATTAATCTCATATATGTTGTAGTCTTCTAGTTTATTTTGATTCATAATAGTTGTGAGCATATATGTATTTAGGTTTTGTTCTTGATAGTGTTGTGCTTCCTTGCTTCTTATTGGCCCATGATATTAGATTTCCTCTTAGGAAAAGAACCTCTACTTGCGCTCTTAAAACAAAGACCAAGATTATCATTTTCAAGGAGATAGCAAAAGATTATTTTAATAGTAGTTAAGTGAACCTCTGTTGAGTCCAACCGAAATGTGCTCGTAAATACAAAAATCATAATATTTGACTTATAAATGGTAAGGTATAGAATTGAACTTATCATTTATCTATAGATGTGTTGCCCACCTTTTTTTATTCCACTTATATTCCAAAAAACGTGTGGTTGAATGTATAACAATTTTCATTTCTTTAGCCTGATCCAACTTGAATTTTCTCATAAGTTTTTTTACTACATTGTCAGATGAATGTATATATTATCTACAAATCATTTGTTAAAATCTCAAGAAGAATTTTGATTCACCTATTATATTCATCGCAAACTCATTTTGCATTAGCTTAGAAAATTCTTTATAGAGAATTTCCTTAATAGTATCAAAAATAATATCATTAATATAAATTTGATCTACAAGAAAATTATAGTCATATTTTTTTTTTGAATAAAGTGATGCCTACTTTTTTTTCTCTAGAAAAATCATTTTTAGGTAAAAGTAAACTTAATCATTCATACCACGCTTTGGAAGTTTTCTTTAACCCTTGTAGACATTTTTTAAGCTTAAAGAAATAATGAGGACAAATAGCATTCTTAAACTCAAGGGTTGTTCCATATAGACTTTTTCTTTAACTATTAACGAATTCACCTTTACATTCATTTGATATAACTTCATTTTATTGAATGCAACAAATGCAAGTAAAATGTGAAAAGTCTAAAAGTCTAGCCACTAGTGCATCAGTTTGTATATAGTTTATACATTCTTATTGTGAGTTTCCTTTTACCATTAATCTAATCTTGTTACTCACAATT
Organism: Sphenostylis stenocarpa; assembly: GCA_963425845.1. NCBI lineage: Eukaryota > Viridiplantae > Streptophyta > Magnoliopsida > Fabales > Fabaceae > Sphenostylis > Sphenostylis stenocarpa. The sequence goes on from OY731406.1 coordinate 55,852,086, forward strand.
TTACCTTACTCATCTAGTTTATTTCTATAGACCCATTTGACTCATACAATATTTATGTTCTTAGGTAGCTCTACAAGCTTCTAGACGTCATTACTTTGGAATTGAATTAGCTTCTTGTGTAAACTTGACCCAATGCATATCATATAATGCTTCATTGATCGTCGTGGGTTCTATGCTTGAGATAAAAGTTGATTATCTGTGTTAGAATGATAATTTGGTTCTTATTTTATTAGTATGATCTCTAAGAATGACATCAACCAAATGATCCCCCATCAACTAATTGTTCCTACATATGTGTTCTTATGTTCGTCTGATATACCTTCACACATATGACGTGTTAATTGATGATTATTTCTTTTAGATGATATGAAATTGTGCAAAAGTTTCATTTAACTTTGATAACTCTTTATTAGATTTATAGTCATTAAATCTTACATGAATAACATTTTCAAAGTAAGAAATTCTTGAGTTTTAGACTTTTTAGGCCTTTGATCTCTTAAAGTGTCCAATCAAAATTCCTTCATCACTTTTGCTATTGAATTTATCAAGATTTTCTTTTTTTTTTAACATAAAACATAAACATTCAAAATGATGGAGATATGAAATATGAGATTTTCTATTCTTCCACAATTCATAGGGATACATTTTATGATTGAATTTATATAAATTTTGTTTTACAAATACCATGTTGTGTTCACTACCTTTACACAAAAGTGTTTTGGAGTAGAGTTAGCATGCAACATGATTGGTTTTAGTCATTTCTTACAAAGCACCATTTTTCCTCTCAATAATCACATTCTATTAAGGTGTTTTTGGAATGGAAAACCTATGTTTCATTCCCATTTTTATCACAAAATTGCTGAAAGATTCCATTTTCAAATTATCTATCATGATCACTTTTGATAGAAGCAATGGATGTGTTTTTTTCATTTTAAAACTTTTTAAATAATTTAAGGTATCAAAGATTCATCCTTGTGGGATAGGAATGTTATCCATGTCCATCTAGTATAGTTGACTATAATGACTAGTCCATACCTCTTGTCACTAACAAACACAGTTCGAATTGAACCAAATGAGTCATTATATATCAACTCAATAGATTTTTCAGTTAAAACAATATATTTTCTTTTGAAAGTCTTTTTACCTGCTTGTCTTCCATGCCTGCTTCACAAAAAATAATGCCTTTGAATGACATTATCTACAATCCTCGTACAAGATTATGTTTTTGTAACTTTGAGATTAATCTTATTTTAGCATTCCATAATTTTTATGTCCTACACATCAATCTTCTTTTATTAATATAAGTCAAGAGACCTTTTGAGTTGACAAGTCAACTAGTTCAATCTTATACAAATTACATTGTCTAGATAAGCTTGTCATTGATATCCTTAACTATACATTGATGTTTATTAAAAACAATACTATATCCATTATTACAAAATTGACTTATGTGAAACAAGTCATGTTTGAGATCATCAATAAAAAAAACATTATAATGCATACCTACTCATCAAATTCTTGTTTTCCATCCTTTTTATATTTACTCAAAAGGTGGGTGTTCATCCCTTCTTCTACTTAAGTTGTAGGAACATAAATTTTCTCTTATCATGTGCTGCAAGTAATCACTATTTAGGTACTATAACTAGCATGTCCTTACAACTGCTAAGAAAGTTTATAACATGAATATTTTTAGGTACACGTATAGACTTAGGTCTTTAGTTTTCATTTATTTGATCTTTTGAGGAACAAATTGAAAGCAATGAGGGGGAGATTGATGGAAATGTTCTTGCATTCCCAAGATATGATTTTGATGATGATTCAAGTCAACTACATTCAAGTCAACACCATTTAAGATGAATTTAAGGACAAGCTGAATTTATGACGTAGGTGACAATGTGAAACATTTCCCTACATGCCCAATATATGTTTTTGATAAAGATGATAATTCAAGCAAGCCCAAGATGATTCCTAAAGACTAGATAGAGTCTTAGAATACTGGATATGGAGGTACAAGTTGATGAAGTAATATTATGCATAAGCCTCCAAAGCACAAGTGTGATAAAATTCATAACATGATATTTTTCTCTGTCATAATCAATTATGATGCATCAGAAATGGAAAAATGATTTTCTCTATCATAATTAATTATACTGGTAATATAATCAATTATGGTAATTCAAATTTGAAAAATATATCCGTTTTAAAGAATAAATGTTTTTGTTACATAATTCGAAAATACAATTTACATTTAATCAATTTTGAGAAAAGAATTCTGAGCAAGGCAACAGATATATTTTACACCTTTTGAGAAAACCCTCTTCTCTACTGTCTTCTGTGCTTTCATTGTTAATCACACTTGTTCTTGGAGATTGACATTCTACAGGCTTCTACAATTTGTTGTCTCCATTACCCAGATGTGTCTGTTCTTATTTTTATTACCTTCATCCTTTTTGCATTGGTGGAAAAGGAGGTGTTTTTCATTCCTAGTGTGATTCTAGGGAGGTGTTCATCCTTAATGGGATTCTAAGGAGGTGTTTTCATCCTTTGATTTGTTCAGAGGAGGTGTTCATCCCTAGTGGGATTCTAGGAAGGTGTTCATCCTTAGTGGGTTTCTAAGGAGGTGATTGTCTTTTTAATTAGTTTACTTTTTACTGGTTCTTCTGCTGAGTTGATTGTAATTTGTAAACTGAATTTGAAAGATAGTGAATGGGGAGTCACTCTTGTGTTAAGAGTTGACTGAGAACTGGATGTAGGGTTGGCTATACCCGAACCACTATAAATCTCTGTGTGCTCTTCTATTTCCCTTATCTTTTTCTCTTTTCCTGATTATATTATTGCTTCCGCTTTAACAAATTATTGACTCACAAATAAATTTTTAATTTGACATCTATTTTAATTTGTGCATCTATTCACCCCCCCTCTAGATGTCATTTGTCTAACAAGTGGTATCAGAGCTTGGTTAGATAAGATATTTCTAAACGATCTGTCAAGATATCTATGCAAAATCAGGTTTATAGGGAAGGAGCCTCAATAAACAGACCACCATTATTTGAAGGAGAAGACTATCAGTTTTGGAAAGCAAGAATGGACATATTTTTACAAACACTAGATTATGGTGTTTGGGATGCTGTACTCAATGGTCCCTACATTCAAATGAGAACAACGGAGTCTGGAGCTGTTCCAAAGACTTTTGATCAATGGACGCCGGATGAAAATAAGCGTGCCCATTATGATGTAAGAGCCTAAAATGCTATTGTTTCTGCCTTAACTCATAATGAATTTTTCAGGGTCTCACAATGCAAGACGGCAAAAGAAATATGGGACACTCTTGAAGTAACACATGAAGGAACAAATGAAGTAAAGCGAGCACGTAAAAACACACTCATCCATGAGTATGAATTATTTCAAATGCAGCAAAATGAAAGCATCACGAATTTCCAAACACGCTTCACACATATAGTAAATCACTTGAAAGCATTAGGAAAGAGTTTTGACAATGAGGAGTTGAACACAAAGATCTTGAAATCCTTAGACAGGAATTGACAACCAAAGGTCACTGCTATTACAGAATCAAAGGATCTCACAAAAATGAATATTGTTACTCTATTTGGAAAGCTGCAAGAACATGAGATGGAGCTACAAAGGTTAAAGAACGGTGAACAGAATCAAACCAAGATGATAGTTCTAAAAGCAGAAAAATCTTCACAAGACGAAAGCGAAAATGAAGGTAAGTTTTCGGATTCCGATATGTCTCTTTTTGTTAAACAATTTTCTAGCTTTATGAAGAACAGGAAAAAGAGATAGCAAAGAAAGGAGAAAATAAATAAATTCCACTGCTATGAATGTGGAAAACCTGGTCATATCAAACCTAGGCATGGCAATTAAACCCGTCCCCGTGGGGACCGACCCGTCCCCGCCCCGAGTTTGACGGGAAAAACCCGAGTTGACCGGGGGCGGGGGCGGGTTCGAGTTTTCCCCGCTTTAAAAAGTCGGGGGCGGGGGCGGGGATGGGTAATGCAATCCCCACCCAGACCCCGTCCCCATCCCCGCCCCGACTTTATATTTAAATTTAAATTTTAAAATATTAATATTTTAAAAGTATTTCTTTTTCTTTTTCTATTACATATAAGGTCATTTTTTTATATTTCACCAATTTTGTTTTCTTCTACCCACTTTTTAATTTTTTTGTCTTTTTTAATCTTTTATATCAATTAATTTATTACATTATTCTTTCTCTTACCTTTCGAGTTTTTCACATTTCCTTAATCTTTCACATCAATTTGTTTTTTTTTTCAATTTTTTCAACTAATTTGATGAACAGAAAGTTAATTTTTTTTTATTCTTTATCTTTTTCTAAATATTTTACATAAATCTTAGTAGTAACTAATATTATTTTATTTATAATTTATATTTATTAGGTTTTATTATGTCATTTTTTTATCTTATTATTCTTATTTATCATATATCAAATTTTATCATAATAAAATAATTGTATTTTAAAGGATTAAAGGAATTGATAATTTAAATTTTTATTACTTCGAACTAATTGAATAAGAATTAACTTATTAAATATTTCCTTATAAACTATATATTTCATATTTTTAAATGACAACTTAAAAATGAATTTAACTTATATATATAATCAAATGTTTGAATACAATATTATAATAATAGTGTTATAAATATTCAAATATTTGAATACAATATTATAATAATAATAATATTATAAATAAAAAATGATTAAATATTTCTTTTGCATACAATTTTAATATAAATATAATAAATTAAAATATATATTTAATTAATAATAATTATAAATTATAAATATTTATTTATATATAAAAAATAGATAGTAAAATTAATTTATTATAAATGTAATTATCTTTTTAAAAATAATATAAATCGGGGACGAGACGGGGCGAGGAACCCGAAACCCAGCGGGGACGGGGATGGTTAAAAAAGTCGGGCGGGGATCGGGAGGCAAAACCCGCCCCGCCCTCGCCCCGTTGCCATGCCTAATCAAACCAGACTGTCCGAAACTTAAGAAAGAGAAGAAAGATGTGAAAGAGAAGAAGAAAGAGAAGAACGATACCTATAAGAGCAAACACAAAGCTTATATTGCTTGGGAGGATAATGGTTGTTCCACAACACAAGAGAGTTCTTCCGAAAGCAGTGATGGAGAAGAAAAAGCAAATCTTTGCTTGATGACAAAAAGTGATGATGAAGCCTCATCACAGGTAAGTAGTACAAATTCCTTAAATGAATATGATGAGTTATTTAAAGAATATCAAGATATGTATGAAGGTTTTACCAAGTTATCTAAGAAATACAATGCACTTAGGCAAAAGTTTAATGCATTAGAAAATAATGTTGGTATTCTTGAAAAAGAAAATGAGTGCTTAAAGAAAGATGTTGAGAAATCTAAAACTTTGTCTAAAAATAAAGAAGTTGTTAAGCCTTGTGAAAATTGTAATCTTTTGGAAAATGAGATTTTCAAGTTAGAGAAAATAATAAACAATTTTTCAAAATCTTCTGAAAATCTTGATTCGATATTAGGTTATCAAAGAGGAAATTCTAGCAAAGCTGGACTTGGTTACAAACTCAAAGAAAGTCTAGAACCTCGTAAAACTATTTTTGTGAAAGAGTCAAGGAAAACAGATATGAAAACAGTTTCAAAAACTTTAAGAAACGCATTTAGACATTTTCAAAGAAAACCAACATGTTTTTATTGCATGAAATTAGGTCATACATCAAATAGATGTTACATAAAATATTTTGGCATATCTAATGGCAAATATGAATGGGTGCCTAAAGGAACAAAACATTTATACATGTCTAGATGATAATTTGAGCATCTAATTGATTATTAGAATCGGAATTTTTTTTTTCTTGTTGTCATAATCAATTATGTTGATCAACTTTGAAATTTGAAAATTTGAATTTATGAAAATTTGAAATTATAAAGTTTGAAATCTTGTAATTTGAGATTCTTGAAATTTGAAATTTTGCAGTTTGAGATTTTTTTAAAAATTTGCAGTATGAGATTTTTGAAATTTGAAATTTTGCAGTTTGAGATTTTTTTTGCAATATGAGATTTTTGAAATTTGAAATTTTGCAATTTGAGATTTTTGAAATTTGAAATTTTGTAGTTTGAGATTTTGAAATTTGAAATTTTTGCAGTTTGAGATTTTTTAAATTGAATTTGAATTGGAATTTGAAATTTGAATTTGAAATTTAGGATTAGAAATTTGAATTTGAAATTTGGAATTGGTTGGAATTTGAATTTGAAATTTGAAATTTGTTGCAATTTGAATTTGAAATTTGAAATCTGGAATATGAGTGCATTTGAATTTGAAAGCTGCCTAAATAAGAAGACTACAATGGAGGGAAACTACTGCATTTAATTCAATTATCTCTATAATCATTTTATTCCCCTATCTTTCTCTCTCTTCATTTGTCTTGTGTATCCTAGATATTGTTTCCTTAATATGATATTCTTCACTATGACACTTTCTATCTTCTCTACCTTGATTTATATACTAATAGGTACAAATTTGTTCTCATTTTCTATTACAATATTTTTCATAATTATCAATAAAATAGGAAGATATTTTGATGATATTAATCGTGTGAAACAGGGGAGATTTTTTTTCTTATAATATTTTTCATAATTATCAATGAACACATGGAAATATTTTGATGATATTAATCTGTCTGAAATAGGGGGAGATTTTTTTCTTATAATATTTTTTTACTTATCAATGAAACAGGGAGATATTTTGATGATATTAATCTGTGTGAAACAGGGAAAGATTTTTTCTTATAATATTTTTTATGATTATCAATGAAACACGGGGAGATTTTTTGATGAATTAAAATTTGTGTGAAATTTTTTCCTATCTAAATTAAACAAGGGGAGTTAAGAGAAGTATTTGCTCATACGAGTTAGGGGGAGTCTTGTTATTAATATATCCAGGCGGAGATTAAGAGACTCTGACACTTGATACAAATCTGAGCTAATTTTGAGCTGGCTATATAGAGTCAAACATTTTAATTCATTTCAGGTATTTCCTTGATCATCATAAAAAAGGGGGAGATTAAAAGCAATGAGGGGGAGATTGATGGAAATGTTTCTGCATTCCCAAGAGATTGTTTTGATGATGATTCAAGTCAACTACATTCAAGTCAACACCATTCAAGATGAATATAAGGACAAGCTGAATTTATGACGTAGGTGACAATGTGAAACATTTCCCTACATGCCCAATATATGTTTTTGATAAAGATGATGATTCAAGCAAGCCCAAGATGATTCTTAAAGACTAGATAGAGTCTTAGAATACTGGATATGGAGGTACAAGTTGATGAAGTAATATTATGCATAAGCCTTCAAAGCACAAGTGTGATAAAATTCATAACATGATATTTTTCTCTCGTCATAATCAATTATGATGCATCAGAAATGGAAAAATGATTTTCTCTATCATAATTAATTATACTTGGTAATATAATCAATTATGGTAATTCAAATTTGAAAAATATATTTGTTTTAAAGAATAAGTGTTTTTGAATACATCCTGATTTTCTTTATGATATTATTAATGTCCAACGACCATTTTCTGATATTATTTTTCTATTTAATTAAGTTTTGATGAAAAATAAAAACACACAATTACAGAATTCGAAAATATAATTTACATTTAATCAATTTTGAGAAAAGAATTCTGAGTAAGGCAACAGAGATATTTTACACCTTTTGAGAAAACTCTCTTCTCTACTGCCTTCTGTGCTTTCATTATTAATCACACTTGTTCTTGGAGATTGACATTCTACAGGCTTCTACAATTTGTTGTCTCCATTACCCAAGTGTGTCTGTTCTTATTTTTATTACCTTCATCCTTTTTACATTGGTGGAAAAGGAGGTGCTTTTCATTCCTAGTGTGATTCTAGGGAGGTGTTCATCCTTAGTGGGATTCTAAGGAAGTGTTTTCATCCTTTGATTTGTTCAGAGGAGGTGTTCATCCTTAGTGGGTTTCTAAGGAGGTGATTGTCTTTTTAATTAGTTTACTTTTTACTGGTTCTTCTGTTGAGTTGATTGTAATTTGTAAATTGAATTTGAAAGATAGTGAATGAGGAGTCACTCTTGTGTTAAGAGTTGACTGGGAACTGGATGTAGGGTTGGCTATACCCGAACCAGTATAAATCTCTGTGTGCTCTTCTCTTTCCCTTATCTCTTTCTCTTTTCCTGATTATATTATTGCTTGCGCTTTAACAAGTTATTGACTCACAAATAAATTTTTAATTTGACATCTATTTTAATTTGTGCATCTATTCACCCCCCTCTAGATGTCATTTGTCTAACACAAATGAGTGATGGAAAATAATAGTGCCAACAGAAACAAAATTGATTTTTCTATTCTTGTATAATAAATAAATCTTTTTACTATGGCCCAGACTTATCAATTAATGAGATGTTTAGAGGTTTTAATCAAAATATTTAACCTTATTTTCCTCTAAGACAATCTAGTCACAACAATGCTTAACATTTTGTTCTCATGTATTATATTATATTTATTGCTTAAGAACATTCCGCCATAGAAATGCTTTGTTTTAATGTCTCAATTTTCAAATTATTTTTTATCTCTTCATTCAAAAGCCAAGCTTTCACCACTCATGTGTCTCTTTAAGGTGTGATGTTCAACATTCAACCTTTTCAAACTCAACCACCATCTCCGTAGATGTTACAAACTAATTTTTCAAAATCTTTATTTATTTTAAAGTTGATTCCAAATCCTTTATAGTAGTTTTGGATGCTTTAGAGAGAATGGAAAAGTTTGATAGGATTTTATTATATGCTTTAAAAACATAATGAAGATCACTAAAGTCTCTTCATGAGACTAATCTAATGATTTTTTTAAAACACATTTGCCATCAAGCATATGATGGCTTATTCTTACTATTTTAACTCTAAAGAGTCTAGGTCTTCCCATGCAAGCATGAGAACTTTCTTTTTGTCATGTCTAAAGGAGGTAGGTCTTCCATTCTTGGATTTATCTTGACTTCATATATGAAATGTCTTAGATTTTTGCATCCATAATAGACAACTATACTTTTCTATACTGGGTTGTAATTTGGGTGAAACTAATTTCTTCCTTTCATGAGTCTTTCCAACTAGAATTCCAACTCATGCATCAGAATGTGAATGAGTTCCTCCAAGGACATAACACACATATTATTAGATGTCCTTAAGGTCCCAAATTGCATGACACTATTTTTAGTCAAATTTCTTAAGATTTTGTCAATATAATCATGTCAACATATAATTTACCTATAAAACATAGCTCATTTAATATAATTAGAACCCACTAAGTTTGTTATGTTTTATCTCAATGAGATCCATGTACATTATTATAAGAGTATCTTACGTTTCTTTGACATTCCAAGTGTGAATATGACATGGTTCAAAAAATATTATTATTCATTGTTTCTAGTAATCAAACTTTTCACCTTTAAATAAAGGTAGTATGTTGACAACATACCCATTATTTTTTTTAGTTTTTCTCTCTAGTTGTTAGATTAAACTTTTCAATTTCTTTTACATTTAAATTAAGTTTAAATTCAATGTTCTTCAATTTAAGCTCTTTTAGATTATATTTGTCTTTATCTTTTTTATTTTTTTCTTTTTGAATTCATGAAAGTTATAATTTATATTATTTTTTATTAACTTGTTATGACTTTATAGTTTCTTAAATTAATTTTCTAATTTGAATTTTATATCTTATTGGGATTTCTTTTATAATTTTTACTATTTATAATTCAATAGTAAATATTATTTAGTTGAATTTTATTAATTACATAATAAATCAAATTTGAGTTTATGATTATTTTTCTTAGAATTGGATCATGTCTCTAAATTAATTGAATCAACTATATCTATTAAATTAAAATATAAACAATTATAATTTTTATAAATTGAACTTGTAATTATCAAATCTAAATCAATATAATAAAAGAATGAAGGAAAAATTAACCATTAATTTTACACATTTTTAATGTTTGATTTGATAATAACCATACTCGTTGAACATTCAAGGACTTGATGTTGCAAATAATGATCATGAAGAATGTTGATTTTGATGATGATCTAAGAGCTTAAAGACTTAGAGTATTGAAGATTGAAGATTGATGATTTACGTATTGTAATAACTCTGTTTTAGCTTGATTGAGTCTGTAATTTTAGAGTCTAAGATAGCCGGTACATAGTCTCGTAACTTAGATGCTTCAAAATGCTCAAATTTATCATTCAGGCTCGGCTTTAATCGATTAAATAAGTATATAATCGATTAAAACAAGTGAGAAAACCATTTTCTATCTAAAACTCACTGCTTTAATCGATTAAACGACAAAATAATCGATTATTCAGTATGAGTTCAGTATGAGATAATCGATTATTTCATCAAATAATCGATTAAACCGAGAGGATTGGGTTCGACGTATTTGGCTCTGTTTTAATCGATTATTACTCCAAATAATCGATTATTCCAATCTGTTTCGATTTTAAACTTCAAACAAACCCTATTTTCGAAAACCCAATTACCAAGAACCCTAGTTTCGAAATCCCCAAATCCTAAACCCTAATTTCCCTACTTAAACTCTCCTTTGGCACTCGGAAAATAAGAACAACTCTTTCCATACAAAAGTTAAGTGTTGTGAGTGCCGGAGAACTGTTTGTTGCAAGGAAAGGGGGCTTTCTGAACCTGGTGTGGGCTAGAAGCGATAAGAATCACTAAGTGGAGTTCTTAGTGGATTGTGTGTTGTGCCGTCTCTGGGGAAAGCTGTTCTTCATCTCTTGGGGCTTTCTGAACCTGGTGTGGGCTAGAAGCGATAAGAATCACTAAGTGGAGTTCTTAGTGGATTGTGTGTTGTGCCGTCTCTGGGGAAAGTTGTTCATCATCTCTTGTGGATTTCAAGAGAGGTGTATTCTGATCTTTATCTGTTCATTTGTAATCTGTTTGTAACAATTTGTTCTTAGTGACAGCGTTAATCCTCTTTTGAGTGATTAGCAACTGGACGTAGGGTCTTTTGATCCGAACCAGTATAAACCTACCTGTGTAATCTTCTCTACTCTTCTCTATTTACATTTACGCAGTTTTTAATCGGTAAAATTTGGGGAAAATTTTGAAAACCTAATTTTTATTAAGAAACCAATTCACCCCCTCTTGGTTTTTGTCCGACCACGCGAACATTTCGCTGCGCGATTCTAACACATACAAATCTTCCCATAGTAATCTTGGTTTATACTTTTATTTATGAGAATTATATGTTTAATTTCAAGATAAATCTTATAGAAGTATACTAATTATTGTTATCGTGTGTATAAATTAAAAAAATAATTACAAAATTATTAAGCATAAAATACAATTTAAAGAATATATAATATAAACGATTGTAATATGCTTTAATTAAAAGAAAATTAAAAAGAAGAAGAGAGAGAAAATATGGGTTCCCAAATCCCCTCTCCATAGCTCAACTCTACCTTCTCTCCTACAGATCAGGATCTTCTTCTTCCCTGCTCAAGAATCTGAGGCCGCCGTTGTGCTCACGGCAGAGAACAACAGAAGATCCACCGATTAGAATTTCGTTTCGGTAAGTTTGAATTTTAGGGTTTTTACAAGTTAAAATTTGAGGTTTTGAGAATTTAAGGAATTATTTGTGGAATTAAAGGTTTCCTCTTACTCTGTCACTCCCCAATTTCATGTTCTCGGGTTTAATTTTGTTTATTACTTCAATTTCATTTTTAGGATTTTCCAGATTGGGGGAGAACGGTGTTGGTAACAGAAAAACAAAACAACGCTCTCAATTTTTCTCCTACTGCAATTTTAAATGAGTTATTACAATTATTTATGGCCAAAATAGTTGTCTCTTCAAATGTCAAACGTAAATCATAATACCTATTAAATAGATTTACAACTCATTGGTTATACCAGTCATAATTAAAACTGTTAGATATTGTTTAGATATAGTTTGATATTGTTAAGATATTGTTAGATATTGTTAACCACAATATCAAACAATATCTTCTGTTTATTCTGTTTACTTTCGGTTACTCTTTTAGTTGTACCTCTCTATTATAAATAGATTACCCTATGTGTGATTTATACACAAGGGAGATTAATTTCAAACCCTATTTTCTCTATATTCAACATGGTATCTAGAGCTTAAGGTTATCTTGAATTTTTTTTTCGCCTTTTGTCCACTGTTGGAGTCGCCCCACCGCTGCTGGTAAACTGATCCTCCACATCAGAAAAAGAATTATCTTTGTTACTAAATTTTATTTGGTAGTGTGAAAGTGCATGTCTAGGAAAGTTCTGCCAAGGAAAGACTTGGTATTTAAGTGTGTCCATTAGTGACCCACCTCTCTTTTCTGGGAACTTACCTGGTATACTGGTTCACGTTGCTATCACCGCTGCAGTTGGAGTAGTCACCGGATCCGCCGCTGCCAGAGAATTCGTCGGAGATTTATTTTTTTGACCGATGACATATGATTTTGCTTGTCTCGGTCAGGTGACCACCGTGCCGTTGAGATCACCACTATCGGAGTTGGTCGTCCCGTTGTCTCCTGCGCCGTTTAGTCTTGGCGAACTTATTTTTAGTATTCTCATTTTGGATTTGTGCTTCGTGGGTTAATCCCTATATGGCCTAAAACAGTCTCCTAAGGCTTGGTTTGGAAAGTTTAGCAAGGTTGTTCAACAATTTGGTATGACTCGGTGTGAAGCAGATCATTCTGTCTTTTATCGACACTCGAGTGCTGGATGTGTTTACTTGATAGTATATGTTGATGACATCGTTCTTACAGGTAGTGACAACCATGACATCTCTCAGTTGAAACAACATCTCTGTCACCATTTTCAGACTAAAGATCTTGACAAACTTAGATATTTCTTGGGTATTGAGGTGACACAGTCCAATGATGGTATTGTTATATCTCAGAGGAAGTATGCCATAGATATTTTGGAGGAAACTGGGTTGATGAGTTCAAAGTCTGTTGATACACCCATGGATCCCAATACTAAACTTCTACCAAATCAGGGGGAGCATGTATCTGATCCTGAGCAGTATAGAAGATTGGTTGGAAAATTGAATTATCTTACAGTTACTCGTCCTGACATTTCCTTTGCAGTCAGTGTGGTAAGTCAATTTCTTAATTCACCATGTGAAGATCATTGGAATGCAGTCATTCATATCTTGAAGTATATTAAAGGATCTCCTGGAAAAGGATTGTTATATGGTTCTAATAACCATACAAGAGTTGTTTGCTACTCAGATGCTGATTGGGCAGGATCTCCTTCGAATATAAGATCTACATCTGAATATTGTGTCTCCATTGGTGGTAACTTTATCTCATGGAAAAGTAAGAAACAAAGTGTTGTGGCAAGATCCAGTGTAGAAGTAGAATATAGAGTTATGGCCTCAGTTGCCTGTGAACTTGTTTGGCTCAAGCAATTACTTAGAGAGTTACAATTTGGAGATGTCACTCAAATGACACTTGTGTGTGACAATCAGGCTGCTCTTCATATTAGTTCTAATCTTGTCTTTCATGAGAGGACCAAACACATTAAGATTGACTGTCATTTCATTCGAGAAAAGATTATGTCTAGAGATATCAAGACTAAGTTTGTTAATTCAAGTGATCAGTTAGTAGATATTTTCACTAAGTCTTTACGGGTGCCTAGAATTGATTATATTTGTAACAAGCTTGTCACATATGATTTGTATGCTCCAGCTTGAGGGGGGGTGTTAGATATTATTTAGATATAGTTTGATATTGTTAGATATTTTTATACACAATATCAAACAATATCTTCTGTTTATTTTATTTACTTTCAGTTACTCTTTTAGTTGTACCTCTCTATTATAAATAGATTATCCTATGTGTGATTTATACACAAGAGAGACTAATTTCAAACCCTATTTCCTTTATATTCAACAAAAACCATTAATATTATTCTAGGAATACTAAACGTCTAATTTAAGTTTTACAATAAATCTCCCCCTTAAACTTAAATATTCTTCCCATCTCTTATTCCAATAAGCCTTTTACAACTCTCTAGTAGTGTAGTTGACAGTGGTTTGGTGAATATGTCAGCAACTTGAGCTTGACTTTCAACATGCTCCAACTCAACTTTTTCTTCTCTAACTTGTTCTCGGATGAAATGAAATTGAACGTCGATGTGTTTGCTCCTTCCATGATTAACCGGGTTCTTTGCCAACTCGATTGTTGACTTGTTGTCAACTCGAATTACAGTCCTTTCGTCTTGGATAACTCCTAGATGCCTTAGTAAAATTGAAAGCCAAACTGCATGACACACACTCCAAAACGCCGCCACATACTCAGCCTCACAGGTTGACAGAGTTACAATGGGTTGCTTCTTTGACAGCCAAGTAAAAGTTGTTTTTCCAAGTAGGAACACATAACTTGAAGTACTTTTTCGGTCATCAACATCACCACATCAATCACTATCTGAGTAACCCCATGTGTTTCCTTCAAAAATCATCAATGAAAGAGACGAAGTATCTCTTACCACTGAAAGATTCTGGAGTTATTGGCCCACACAAATCAGTATGGATCACTCCGAGTTGTTGCTTTGCTTGACACTCAGAAATTCTTGGGAAAGAAGTCCTCGCTTGCTTCCCAATCACACATTCTTCACAGAACCTTTTTTCGAATTCCATTTTAGGCAATCTGAGCACCATCTCCTTTTTCACCAGCGTAGTCAACCCACCAAAGTGAAGATGACCAAACCGCAAATGCCACTTCATGGCCTCATCCTCCATATCAAATTGCATACATTTATCTTGAACTGTTTTCAGCTAAAGTTTGTACATGCGGTTTTTCTTCATTCCCACCAAAGCAACAAGTCTCCCTAATTTATCCTTCAGTTGTAGTTCTTGGTCCTTCATCAGAACCGAGTACCCCTTCTCCATTAAATGTCTCATGCTCAATATATTGCTTTTGAGATCAGGTACGTAGTATACATCTCTGATCTCTCCGATTTGCCCATTTCTCTGTTGATACCATATCGTTCCTTGACCTTTGACAACTACTTTTGAAGCATCACCGAAAGAAACAAATCTAGACTCCACCTTTGAAAGTATTTTGAATAAGCGCTCATCACCACACATGTGGTTACTAGCGCCAGTGTCTAAGTACCAAACCGAGTTATTAGAACAGTTTGGTTTGATCTCAGTTTCTGAAGTGTTTGTCACCATCAGCAATCCTTCATCTTCTTCCTCAGTAAGAAAGTTTGTTGGTTCCTCCTTTTTCTTCTAAGACCTACAATCTTTGGAAATATGACCCAGTTTTCCATAATTATAGCATTTTACGGAGTAACAGTCCTTGACAACATGCTCATTCTTTCCATAATTATAGCATTTTACCGAGTAACAATCCTTGGCAATATGTCCATTCTTCCCACAATTATAGCATTTAATATTATTTGTGTTTGTCCAGTCACCCCGAGCCTGTCCTTGACCACGCCAGTTCTGTTGACCGTCTTGCTCATTTCCTCGTCCTCCTTTTCCTCTACCACCACGACCTCTGCCTTTTCCTCGGCCTCTGGTACTCTGAGCATAGAGCACCTTCTCCTTTTTTATTGTCGCCTTTTTCTTAGAGAGTCTGTTCAAGAGACTCCCCCTTCTTGTTTTTCCTTCTCTGCTCATGTGCTTCTAGGGACCCAGCAAGCTCTTCAAGGGTGAGCATTGACAGATCCTTGGACTCCTCTATTGCGCACACGATGTTCTCGAAATCATCTGTGAATGATCTCAAAATTTTTTCACAACTCGGTTTGATGAAAGACTCTCACCATTCTGATTCAGCTTGTTCACCACAGTCTCCACCCGAGTAATGAACTCAGATACACTTTCAGGCTCTTTCATCCTCATGTTTTCAAGTTCGCCCCTAAGGTTTGAAGTCGAACTTGTTTCACCATTTCATCTCTTTTGTTTGCTTTTTCAAGTGTATCACATGCTACTTTGGAAGATTTTGCGTTAGCTATCTTCTCAAAGCCAGATTCGTCGACGACTTGATATGGTAGATACAGAGCTGCCTTGTCTTTAGCTCGAACGACCTTCAATGCATTCAGCTGGGCATTTGAATACCCATCTATGTTCGCCGGTTCCTCATACCCATTCTTGACCACATCCCAGTTTACATTGGGAGTCGAGAAGAGCCTTTATCTGTACCTTCCAGTTGTCATAGTTGGTGTCTTTCGTCAACTTGGGTAGCAGGATGCCATTGGTTAGACCTGTCATTTCCTCTCAAGTGTTTGTACTCAACTCACACACCTCATAAAGTTCTGAGTTGCTCCTCTCTCTTTCTCAGCCAGCACACATTGCGACGTTCTCTCTTGAGGCTTGGTGGGCTCTCTCACACTTACCTCACACACAAGCTTTGATACTAATTTGTTGGTAACAGGAAAACAAAACAACACTCTCAATTTTTCTCCTGATGCAATTTCAAATGAGTTGTTATAATTATTTATGGCCAAATATTTGCCTATTCAAATGCCAAACATAAATCATAATACCTATTAAATAGGTTTACAACCCATTGGTTATGCCACTCGTAATTAAAACCATTAATATTATTTTAGAAATACTAAACGTCTAATTTAAGTTTTACAATAAATGGTACCTCTTAAGTGTTTTGGCGTTCCTAAGGATTTATTGGAATTAGGTTGACGTGTAACATCACCCACAGGTAAGGGAGACTTCTTTGATTTTTACTGGCTATATTATATTGATGAAAAGTTAAATAAAGTGAATGATGAGTATGCTTGTGATATATATGTGTTGTAGGTGGTATGATATTGTGAGCACTTGTGGAAACCTTGCAGTATAAACTGTTTTGAAATAGATTGGCTGAAATAGATATCAGGATGGTGAGAAATTCCTGGTTGGGCCAGAGTTAGTAAAACAAACTACAAACAAAGTGAGGTTAGTGTAGAGCAGAATGAAGATTGCACAAAGCCGCCAAAAGTCTTATGCGGAGGAGGAGGAGACCCTTGGAGTTCTCAACTGGTGATCATGTTTTTCTCCGAGTCGTACCTATGACTGGAGTTGGGAGGGTCATAACACCCAAGAAGCTAACCCCGAAATTTATTGGATCCTACCAGATTACCAGGCGTATTGGACCAATAGCTTATGAGATTGCCCTCCCCCCTCCCTTGGCAAGGATGCACCCTATATTCCACGTATCTCAATTAAGAAAATATGTGTTTGACCCAAGCCACATTTTGGAAGCTGATGAAATCCAAGTGAGAGAAGATCTGTCTTTTGAAGCCACTCCAGTGAGAGTAGAAGACTCACAACTCAGGCAGTATAAAGGTAAAACCATGAGAGTGGTCAAGGTAGTCTGGAATACCAAGCCGAGTGACTGCACATGGGAACTAGAGGAGAAGATGCGAAAGAACTATCCGCAACTGTTTACTTGGTAAGTATGATTTTCGAGGACGAAAATTTTAAATTGTTGGGAAATATTGTAATATGCTTTAATTAAAAGAAAATTAAAAAAGAAGAAGAGAGAGAAAATATGGGTTTCCTTCTCCTTCGTGCAAACAAATCCCCTCTCCATAGCTCAGCTCTACCTTCTCTCCTACAGATCAAGATCTTCTTCTTCCCCGATCAAGAATCTGAGGACTTCGTTGTGCTCATGATGGAGAACAGTAGAAGAGCCTCCGATTAGAATTTCGTTTCTGTAAGTTTGAATTTTAGGTTTTTTACAAGTTAAAATTTGGGGTTTTGAGAATTTAAGGAATTATTTGTGGAATTAAAGGTTTCCTATTACTCTGTCACTCCCCAATTTCATGTTCTCGGGTTTAATTTTGTTTATTACTTCAATTTCGTTTTTAGGGTTTTCCAAATTGGGGGAGAACGGTACCTCTTAGGTGTTTTGGCGTTCCTAAGGCTTTATTGGAATTAGGTTGACATGTAACATCACCCGCAGGTAAGGGATGCTTCTTTGATTTTTACTGGTTGTATTGTATTGATGAAAAGTTAAATAAAGTGAATGATGAGTATGCTTGTGATATATATACGTGTTGTAGGTGGTATGCTATTGTGAGCACTTGTGGAAACCTTGCAATGTAAACTGTTTTGAAATAGATTGGCTGAAATAGATATCTTTGTATCATTGAATTTCTAAATTGTATGGTTGGTTTGTGTGGTTTGAAAGAGAAAGGATGTACCGTTTTAAGTGAATTATGATTGCATAGTAGTTGATAATTTTAAATGTTGGACTGAACATTGTGAACTGCATGATGTTGGTTTGATTCTAGAAACCCTAAGTAGAATAATGTGTATGGAATAGTTGTTGAATGATAGATTTGATGTAGTGTGTAGAATAATGTGTATGAAATTATGGATAAGTGTAATAGGGTATCCAAACTTCCCAGATGTTCCTAGTCATATAGACAAAGACATTTGTGGTAGGAAGTCGATGGAGACACAACATAGTGTCAATCCTATGCATGTGTTGCTCTGATGAGAGGTTGAAAAAAATGATATTATAGGTCTGGGGCCATGAAATTTTAAGGGTCTGGGACCCCAAATATTCCTCATCAGGTGTCTACCTTACTGGTATGAATTCCATATAATTTTTCGGAAAGCGTCAGTCTTGTTGTGTGTTGTGATTGTAAAATGCTAGACTCTCCGGTAAGTCTAGTTTTAGGATGTTTGTGAATGAATAAGTGTCATTTGTAATGTTATAATGTTCTACATGTTTAATCAAATGGTAGTTTACCCTTGCTTTTGTTGTGTGCTTGATCTTTTGAGATTCTGCTATGATCGTGTTATACACGTGAGCAGATTCCAAATCTTCTGCAGGTGGTAGTAACATCCAATAATTTGATAGATGGAGTAGATACCTCTTAAATTTGAAGAAATTATTTTGGGTTATATAATTATGTGTAAATTATTAGTGTAATTATAACTTTTGAGGTGTGATGTTTTTTTTTTTCTTTTCAACTATTCTGGATGATTGTAAACTGAACTATTATACCTCTCATAGGTGAAAAAATTATTTCCTTCCTTCCTTTAGTGAAAAATTTTAAGTAGAATTTGCGGGTTGTCACAAATTGGTATCAAAGCGGTAGTTTCTAGGAAACCTTAGGGTTATGGACCTGCTATGCTAACTGCGTGTAGACTTAAAATAGTTGTAGTATATTATAGAATGATAATTTTTGCTTTCTTCTTATGTCTAGGATGGCTCCTAGACCACCTCCCCAGCCTCAGCCTCAGCCCCAGTCTGAGGTGAGTCAAATACTAAGAGTCATTGAAGTAATGACTGCTACCATGCAACAACAAGGAGTAGTAATGACACAACAACACCAGGCTGCTATGCAAGAATTGCAAGCATCAAGGGAGGTCACTGTAGCGGCAGCAGCTGCAGTAGCAGCAACAACTTCTAACCCCACTCCAGCTTCCTCCTCCAGTTAGCCACAAGGGCAAGCAGTGTTGGTTGGCTTCTTGAAGCACGAGCTGCCTAAGTTTTCAGGAGATTCTACCCCATATCAGGTAGATATGTGGATGGAAGGGATAGAGAAGATTTTTGATGTTATGGAGTGCCCTGAGGATAAGAAGGTTACTTTTGTTGTATATCTATTAGCAGGGGATGCTGAATTTTGGTGGAAAGGAACCAAGAGGCTGTTGATTGCCAGAGACGAAGCTATCAGTTGGGAAAGCTTCAGAGAGAAGTTTATGGGAAAGTACTTCCCACGCAGTGCACAATTTGCTAAGGAGGCAGAATTTCTAAAGTTAGAGCAGGGAGATCTATAAGTGCATGAGTATGCTACCAAATTTGAGCACCTGACCAGATACTATTCTCAATTGAGCACTGATATGTTTTATTAAAATACCATATTTGAGCACCTGGCCAGATACTATTCTCAATCGAACACTCGATATGTTTTATTAAAAGTATAAATAAAAATAAAAAAATATGTAAAAAAAATTTGACACAATTATATTTTCTCTATTGGATAATATAGACAAGTGAAATAATTTTAAATAAAATAAAAGTACTTAAATAAAAAATAGAATAAAAAATATTGTTCAAAATACTTCATAATAATATGAGATATAAAAAAATTATAACATATTTTATGATAAAAAATAATCATCATAATCATTAACATTTTTAAATAAATAATTTTAATATTAACATTATAATATATTAAGTTATTATCATTATAGCCTACTGTGTAAAAAGATTAGTTTCATTTTAATTTTTGGGATGATAATATATCCAAACTAATTATGATAAAGGTTATACCTACCTTCATTCGGTAAAGTTATGTTAAATAATATTTATATATATTTTTTATTTAAAAATAACATATCTATTAAAATTTAAATAAATTAAAGTTTTCAATTTTTTATTAAATTTAATCACATATTTTTTAGTTATTTATTAAATTTTACAAAAAAATAATATTTTCTAGAAAATATACCTTGTTTACAAGACCAATTATATTTTAATAATATTTATGATATTTTTAATATATAATAATTAAATCATTTAAATTTTTATTTATAGTTTTTTATATTTAAATATTTAGTTTTAATTTTCTTTTTATTGAAATTTTAATCAATATGATATTTAAAAATAAAATAAAAAATTAAATGTTTTTTATATTTAATAAAAATAAGTGTTATTTATTGAAAATATGAATGCATAGTTACAAATCAGTGAAAATATGAATGTCACCATCTATTAAGGAAAAAATGAATTTCCATTTTAATTTAGAGGGGATAAAAGTGTAAGAACTTATATATATATAATTAATAAATTTTAATGTCAAAAGTTTGTTTAATATTTTTTGTTTTTAGAAAATATTATTTTAACAAATGACATTGATATGTGTGGTTCAGAGGACTGTTCATGACGAGAGTGATCAATACAGTCAAATATCTTGAGCTTGAGCTTAAAAAAAAAGTTGCTGATGGATATAAAATTTTCTCATAATAGTTTTAAAAATATTATAATAATAATTCATAATATTTGAGATAAAATTAATAATTTATTTATTTAAATTCAAATCAATTTTAAAATACTGAGACCTAATTTTTAAAATTAGTTTTGAAAATTTGTGAGTGGGAGAGAGAGAAAGAAGCATGATTAGCACTCTGGGACCATGTCACCTTTCCACTCAGCCTATTAACCTTCCAATATAAATACAGAGTGTCCAGTATCCCCTTTATGCACGGTTCTCCCTAATCACTGGTAAAACTAACCACTCCCTATCACAATCTAGGGTTTTAGAACTCACACAAAACCCTCCGTCATGGTAGAAGGGGTTGCGTCGGAAGTCGTTGATCCCAACACCATGACCACCGTAGACATGGATGTCGAGAATGTCGAGGCTGCTGACAACGGCGGCGAGTCTAACCAGAAGCGTGCCAGGGAGGACGAGGAGGCCCTGGTCGACGACGTTTCGAAGAAGCCAAAGGTGGACGAAGAAAAGTCCGTTGAGGAACAACGGTTGGAGAAGTGTGATGAACAGGAAGAAAAAGAAAAGGAAGCAGTGGAAGGGAAAAAAGCCGAAGCAGAAACAGAGGGAAAAGAAGAAGAGAAGGACGCGACTTGTCCAGTGCAGTTGGGATACAAGAGCTTCGGTTCTTCTACGGAGATGTTCCATTACTTCTACAATATACTTCATACCTGGCCTCAATATCTTAATATTAACAAGGTATTTTTAATAACCCCTGTTTTTTTTTCTTCTTTTTAATAACCCGCATTCATAACCTAACTTTTTTTTTTGTAATTTCTAGCTAGTTACTCGTGTCGATTGTTGATGTTTGATTTCTATGAATCTGATTTCATAAACCCCTTATCTCATGTGGGAAAGATTGACATTTGATTTTATGTGATTATGATTTCATAAACCCCTTATCTCTGTTTGGGGGAACGATTGACATTTGTTTTTTTTTTTGTTATGATTATTGAATATGGTTTCATAAATTCATTCTCTCATGTAGATTATTGGTATTTTATTTTCTATGGTTATGATTTCATAGGAGTGTATAACTTTGATGGTACCTTCTTAGGTGGAAACAATCAACATATTTTATCAGTAATGTAGTTTCATTCAAAAGCCTTAAAAACTGCATTGAATTAGTTGTTTATATTCATGGATATCTTAATCACTTTTCAGTGCCACCAAAGTGTTCTAACACACTTGTTTTGCATATGGGCATACTCCGGTTGAAGTATTGAACTGCATGACAAAACTTATTGCTAATTGCAAAATGCGTTTAAATGTTTAAATGATGTGAATACATACTGACTTGTGTTGTGTGGCAGTATGAACATCTGATGTTGTTGGAATTGCTTAAGAACGGTCATGCAGAGCCTGACAAAAAGATTGGTGGGGGCATTCGTGCTTTCCAAGTTCGCAAGCACCCTACCTACAAAAGTAGGTGCTTTTTCCTCATCAGGGAGGATGACTCAGCCGATGATTTTAGCTTCAGGAAGTGTGTGGATCACATTCTTCCCTTGCCAGAAGAGATGCATTTGAAATCTGATGCGAACAAGGCACTAGGTGGTGGTGGTGGTGGTGGTGGAGGAAAGCATCATGGACATGGAGGAAAGGGTGGCAGAGGGAGGGGTGGAAGAGGAGGTGGGCGTGGTGGTCATGGGAGAGGAGGAAAGTGGAGACATTAAATACAATAGCTGCTGTTGGTCTGATTTTATATTCTGATTTCTATAATGTTAAATTTTTTTTTGTATACTTGGCCCGCGTAATTTCATGCCTCTTGCTAATTTATAATTCAGATTATGATGTTGCAGTTATTTAAAAGTTATGAAGCTTTTATTGTCTATACCCGTAGTCATTGATTATGGCTGGAAATGTATCGAACCAAACAGAAGGAAATGTCTAGTTTGGTTTGACTTACATGGAAAAGTATATTTTTTGAATTTCACTTGAGTTTGGTCTGACCTGGATTTTAACTTGAACATGGACCATGTTACATGGTTCAATCAAGCTTGTAAATTGTGTGGTCGAGTTTGCATGTTTGAATCACATGAATTTAAGAGTATCTTCTGCTGGAGTTTGCATGTTTGAATCACATGAACCTAAGAGTATCTTCTACTGGAGCTCTTAAAGTCGTTTCTTATGTTCAAGGATCGCTTAGTTTATAGGAACGATAGAAACGTACACGTAAGAGACAAGATGGAGATTGGAGGAAAGCATGTCGACCTTCAATAAAATTGTGCACATGAATGCCACGAGGAATCAAAATCGTGTGCAGAGCATAAGAGAATGGGACTGAGAAGAAGGGAATGAAACAGTTATACAATCTGAAAACTTAGAAAATTGTTAATATTTGGAGAATAACAAAATGGGTTAGTGTATATTGTGATGAGCTGTCTTTAGTTTATTAAAAATGAAGTGAGATAGGTTGATCTGTCAAAATTTGATAAAATCTGTTCGATTTTAATTCATCTCATCCTGACAAATTAGTAGGTTGTTAGTCCGTGGATAATTTTTTTTTACATGTATTTTTTTAAATATATATTTAATTATATGAATACATTTTAAGTTTTTATTTATATAGTGTTTTTATTAGATAAATTAAAAAAATATTATATTTATGTATTAAAATAATTAATTATAATTAATAATTTAAACTTAATTAGTTAATTTTTATAATTTAAATTATAATATATATACATATTTCAATAATATAACACACAAAAAATAATATTTGTAATTATAATTTTTTAAATTTTAATATATAAATATAATTTAAAAATGGGTTAACCTATCTTATTCTTGACTTAGCAGGCTAGGTGAGACATATCAAAAATGAGTTGGTGAATTAAAATCATCGACCTTCCCACACCTTTGTAGGCGGGCTAATAGGTGAGTGTCTCATATATAATTTTTTTTGTCATTCTTAAATATTCAATTTTCCCTCTTTATTATATTTATTTCAAATTTAGAAAATAAAAAGAACACTAACACCTTAACTATACAAACTAATTTTAATTTAAAAGAATAAAAAGACTTCAATCAAATCTTAATTTATAAGATTAGTATAACTACAAATATATCTATTTTTTTTATCAAAAATAGTAAGTATATTGCCAAGTAAGTGAAAGGTGACTTAAAACTTGAGAAGTATAATGATAATGGTAATTTTCAATGAATAAATTTTATGCTTATATATGTAGGAGGTATATTAATAATTTATGTTTTGTTTTGAAAATTTTTTGAGTTATAAGAAGATGAATTATTGTTAGTTGTATTAATGTGTTTGAAAGTTATTTATATATTTTGAGAAGTTTAAACAATGGGTGAAACTTTAAGTTATATTTAGTCATTTGATATATATATATATATATATATATATATATATATATATATATATATATATATATATATATATATAATGTGTTATATATTTGTTTGTACATGTTTCATTAATTCATGCTTAGGTGTAAATTATAAAGGAGAGTCTTATGGTTTTCTTTTTTGGTCTTGGGGATTTTGGAGAAGGGTGAAGATATTTGCTTTTCTATTCTAACCCATGCTTACTTGATTGTTAAAGATAAAATTTGTGGAGAATTCTTGAATGATCTTGGCTTAAATACCTTTTGGGTACCAAATAAATTCACCCATTTTGTGTTTAGTCTCATAAATTTCTTAGTTTATTAGTTCTTGGTATTTTTTTTTCCCATTTTATGCCTACTATTAGGTTGTGTTATTTTAGTGGTGATCTGATGGTCAACTTTGCACATCATCTATGAGTTTGTTCATATACTTTCTTGTTTTGACTTAAACTTTTTATCTCTAATAAGTTTATTAGTTTTGTGTTTGGTTCTTAGAAAAAAAAATTTCATATTTGATCACCGTCATTAAGTTCCATTTATTATAATGTTAACTTGGGGTTGTGTTTGTTTTTTAGTGACTATTAATAAAATATAGGATTTTTGTTGTTTTTTTTATCTTTAGTACGGAGTGTCATCAATGTTTTAATTTCTACTTTGTTTTAATGAAATATAAATCATCCCATATGAATAAAATTTCACTTCATAATAATAAAGTGAAGCTTAGTGATTAAAGATCTTTAAATGAGTTAACTAGACTAGCTCACTACTCATTATACTAGTATATGAAATATGAGTTTGTTAGGAGTCAACCTCTAGATGAACTATGAGGATCAGCTGTTACTACTATTAGAGTTAGTGAGTTATAAATCTTATATGACAAGTGAAAGGTGGATTTGGAGTGAATAGTCTTGGAGTGTGCTTGATGTGATTAGCCTCCAAGTGGGAGATTGTTAAGTATGTAAAGTCTGAAGGGTTGTTGGGTCTGACCCATTTACTTATTCTTTTATTATAAATATTTGTGTAATTGTAAACCTAATATGTGAATGTGAACTATCATCTAGTACAGCTGTGTACATAGGGCACTGTGATTGAACCACGTAAATTCATTGTATTCTTGTATTTTTCTTTCGTCTTCTATTGCATTTGTGTTCCCAACAACTGGTATCAAGAGCTTAGGTTTTTTCATGCGAGTAGGAGTAATGGCTGAAGACTCAATGAATGAAAAGTTTGATGGAAGCAATTTTGGATTTTGGAAGATGTAGATTGAAGATTATCTTTATTAAAAAAAGTTGTATCAGCCTTTGTCTAGAATAAACCAGAAATGATGTCTCAGACAAATTAAGAGTTGTTAGATCAACAAACTTGGGGCGTTGTCAGATTAACATTGGCGAAGAATGTTTCCTACAACATCAACAATGAGAAGACGACAAATGGTTTGATAAAAACATTATCAAACATGTACAAGAAGCCATCGACATCAAACAAAGTATTTTTGATTCGTCAATTAGTTAATACGAAGATGCAAGAAGGTGCTAGTGTTATAGATCATGTG
This sequence comes from Sphenostylis stenocarpa, assembly GCA_963425845.1. Lineage (NCBI taxonomy): Eukaryota > Viridiplantae > Streptophyta > Magnoliopsida > Fabales > Fabaceae > Sphenostylis > Sphenostylis stenocarpa. Next base: position 55,878,032 of record OY731406.1, read on the forward strand.
AATGAATTCAATTCCTTATTATCAAGATTAGTATCACTGGATATTAAATTTGATGATGAAGTATAAGTCCTGTTATTATTATCTTCGTTGCCTGATAGTTGGTCAGGGACTGTCACAGTAGCCAGTACATCTAGGACTGTGAAATTAACCTTTGAAGGAATTAGGGATTTAATCCTTAATAAGGATCTTCGTAGAAGGAATGTTTAAGAATCAACAAATTCCTTATTAAGCACCGAAGGTAGAGGTAGAGAGCTTGAAAGAGGGCAAGTCTCTGAACGTAGTAGATCAAATTCCAAGGAGCAAAGATAATCCAAATCTCGTAAGGATGCTACTTGTTGGAATTGTCAGCAGAACGAACACTTTAGGAATCAGTGTACTGCTCTTAAAGAAAAAAGACATGATAATACAATGAATACAACAAATGAAGAAAATGATGATGCATTGATTTGTTGTGTTGAGAGCAAGTTTGAATACTGGATCATGGATTCTGATGCATTTTTCCATGCTTCTCCTTGCAAGGACTTGATGAAAAATTTTAGAAGTGGAAGTTTTGGTAAAGTGTGTTTAGCAGATGATGAATCTTTAGACATCGCAAACATGAGAAATATAAATCTAAAAACATCTACGGGTATAGTATGAACTCTAAAGAATGTCAGATATATTCTAGGACTTAAGAGAATGTTAATCTCTGTGGGTATGCTGGATGTTCAAGAATATCGAGTCAAATTTAGAAAAGACAAATGGAAGGTGGTGAATGGTAATCTAATTGTTGCTCGTGGTTAGAAGAAAGGAACCTTATACATGACATAATTACCTACAGAAGAAGTAAATTCAATTAGTGATGATGTTGGTGATGATTTTGGTCATTCTTCAACTTTGTGACACCAAAGACTTGGTCACATGAGCGAGAAGGGTATAAAGATACTAGTTTCAAAGGGGAAGATTCCATAACTGAAAAACGTAGAAGTTAGTTTCTGTGAACCATGTGTGTTTGGGAAGCAGAAAAAAGTTACTTTTGCAAAGTCATGGAGGATGCCCAAGGTAGAGAAATTGGAACTTGTTCATTCAGATGTGTATGGGCTAACATCAGTCTCATTAGGAAGATCACGATATTATGTCACCTTCATTGATGATTCCACTAGAAATGTATGTGTTTATTTTTTGAAGCAAAAATCAGAAGTATTTAATACCTTTAAGAAGTGGAAAGAATAAGATATGGTTAAAAATTAAATGTTTAAAGTCTGGTAATGGTGGTGAATATAGTAGTATTGAATTTGTTGATTATTATGCTGAGAATGAAATTAGAATGCTTAAAACTATTTCTGAGACACTTCAGAAGAATGGTATCACTGAAAGAATAAACAGGACCATGAATGAGAGGGTACAAAGTATGAGAATTCATGCATGATTACCAAAAATATTTTGGGCAGAAACAATGAGTACGAAACATACCTCATTAATCGAGGACCCTCAATTCTCATAGGATTTAAGATTCTCAAGGGAAAATGCGAAGACAAGGATGTAAGTCTTTCTCATTTGTAAGTATTTGGTTGTACTTCTTATGTTTGTGTTAAAAGATGTTAACAATGATAAGCTTGATCCGAAAGCAAGAAAATGTATTTTTATTGGCTATGGAGTAGATGATATGAGATATCGCTTTTGGGATGATCTGAACAAAAAGATTATTAGAAGCAGGGATGTTACATTTAATGAAAATGCAATGTACAAGGATAAATTTGAGATAAAAGTTGAAGCTGAAAAGAAGCCAACAGAGAAGAAAAAGATAGTATTAGAAGATATTACAAAAGACGATCTTTCAGGAAAAGATGAGAGCTTAGGAGACAGGACTATTGAGGAGACTACTCCTATCACCCCAGTAGTTGAAGTGAGGAGATCCAATAGAGTTATTAGGCCTTCTCACAGGTTATGATGAGACATTGCAGATGGATGATGCAGCTCAGTGGGGGTTAGTCATGCAAGAGGAGGTTAACTCACTTGAGAAAAATAAAACTTAGTGTTTGACTAACCTACCAACAGGAAAAAGAGCATTGTAGAATAAGTAGGTCTTCAGGATCAAGGAAGACCATGATGACAACAAGAAATACAAGGCAAGATTAGTGGTGAAAAACTTTCAACAGAAAAGAGGTATTGACTATAATGAGATTTTTTCTCCTATAGTTAAAATGACTATCATTATACTTGTGTTGAGTATTGTGGCTGCAAAGGATTTACATATAGAGTAGTTAGATGTTAAGATAACATTCTTACATGGTGACCTTGATGAGGACATCTACATGATACAACCAAAGGGTTTCCAAGTTGTAGCGAAAGAGAACTTGGTTTGCAAGTTGATCAAGAGTTTGTATGAGTTGAAGCAAGCACCTAGGTAGTGATACTTAAAGTTTGATAGTTTTATGAGTAAAATAAGGTACAAGAAGTGTGACATGGATCAATGTTGTTATATGAACATTTTTTGTTCACCCTATATCATATATTACTATTGTATGTTGATGACATGTTAATTACAAGTTCTAACATGAATGAAATTAATAGATTGAAGGCACAATTGTCTGAAGAGTTTGAGATTAAGGATTTGAGTATTGCAAAGCAGATTTTAGGCATAAATATCAGCAGAAACAAATTTGAAGATTCCCTAATATTATCTCAAGAGAAGTATATTGAGAAAGTGTTAGAAAAATTCAATATGCAGGATACCAAAATTGTAAGTATACTTTTGGGAGTTCACTTTAATCTTACTCAAGAGGAGTCACCTAAGACAGATGAAGACAAGGTATCAATGACTAAAGTTCCTTATGCATTTGTAGTCAGTAACTTAATATATGCAATGCCATGCATTAGACCAGACATTGCTCATGCAGTGAGAGTTGTTAGTAGATTCATGTCTAATCCAGGAAGGAAGAATTGAGAAGCTGTCAAGTGATTGTTATGCTACTTGAAATATTTGGAAGGTTGTTTAGACATAAAGAAGAGTACTACAAGATTTATCTTCACAATAGGTGGCACAATGGTTAGTTAGATGTCTCGACTTCAGAAAAGTGTTGCACTTTTAACCATAGAAGCAGAGTACATGGCTATTTTGAAAGCCAGTAAGAAAATGATTTCGTTGAAGAATTTTCTTGAGGAGCAAGGCAAGAAACAATGTGAAAATATTCTTTATAGCGATAGTCAGAGTGTCATTCATCTTGCAAAGAATCCTGTTTTTCATGCAAGAACAAAACACATCCAGTTGAGGTATCACTTCATTAGAGGACTAATAAGTGATGCTACTTTGTTTTTGGAGAAGATCCTTGGGTCAGAAAATCCTGCAGATACGTTGACCAAAGTGGTTACTATTGAGAAGTTGAAGTTTTGCATAACTTCAACTGGCCTTCATGGTTAATTGTTGACAAGACATTGCACTAATTTGAGATTGTTATAACTTTGAGGTTTACTTGATTTACTTTGGAGTGTGATTGATGTAATCAACCTCCAAGTAGGAAATTGTTAAGTATGTGGAGTCAGAAAAGTTATTGGGTCTGATCCATTTACTTATTCTTTTATTATAAATACTCATGTAATTATAAACCTAATTGTGTGAATGAAAACTATCATCTAGTGCAGCAATGAACGTAAGTCCTTTTGACTGAACCACGTAAATTTCTTATGTTCTTGTTATTTACTTTGGTCTTGTATTGCATTTGTGTTCCCAACAATTAGTAAATGAAAATTTGATCATTCTATTTGAATAAATCTTTTTAAGTTTTGATAATTCAATTCAGCACCTTAAATTCAATAATTCTTTTCAACAATTGGTATCAATAATGAGTTCTTGAATGGGTATGTTTGCAAAAAAATACTTCTATTAATAAATCACCTATCTTTAGAGAGGTTAATTATGTGAAAAAATGTTAACTTTCTTCACAAAAATCTTTATAAGTTTTGATAATTTAATTTATTCCCTCTTAAATTCAGTATTTTTGTCAACATAAAGTAGGTCATGTCTAAATAATAGATAAAACATATCCATAGGAAATCAAGGTGATTGAAAAAAAAATGTTTCTTTTGGACAAAACATTAATTTGTGATCTTATTGTTTTTAATTTTATCAATCACGTGTGCACAAGAAACAATTATAAAGTTAAAACTTGCACTCAATTCCTAATATTCACCTTCAAAAATTTAGTATAATGTTCATTATCCAAACCTTATTATTGCCTTTATATTCTGAAATATTATTTGTAAAATAATGTGTGAACTTTATAAAGGGACATTTTGAATAGAGTTCAAAAACTTTTCGTTAGTACGTTTATTTGTGATTTTAAGTGTGGAATTTGTAAGTGTTTTAATTTTTTGTTATAGTTTTTGAATTGACAAGTTAACATTCTTTAATGATCCACTTATGTGATTCTCACATCATTATCAACATAGGATCAAATAAGAAAAAAAATTCAAGATAAAATATATTTTTTATATAATAATTATGACAAGTATCTATATTTAGTTTAATTAAAATATATTTTTTAATTTTTATACAATATCATTATTTTGTTAAGTTTTAAATCTTCACTACTTAAAAAGTAATTAGTTACTTATATATTATATTAATGTATGATTTTAATTATAAAAAAATTTGACTCCATAAAAAATCATATGTTTTGCTTTGTTATATGTTTTGTTTTGTTATATAGAGTTATAAGTGAGTATTTACATTTCGATAGATTTATGTTTATATTTAAAAATTTAGGTAGATTTGCATTAATTTAAGTGTGAGTTCTAGGAAGTGAGAAATCCTTTTTTGCAAAAATTGGATAAAATGGCATATACGAGTAATAACACAACTACTTTTGCTTTTTTTTTCTCTACTTACTCTATCAAGAATCAGTATATAAGCTTGTTTTTCTATGTTTCTTATTTGTAATTGTATTACATTTTTTTTAGGTAATGTTTATGTCTTCCTCTTCTGCTAATTTCTACTTAATTTATTCATTCCACCTCACAAGTGTAATTTAGTTATTATACTAAAAAATATTATTATTCAATTATCATATATTCAATCACATCAACTATAATAAATTTATTTAAATCCCTTCAAATCTATTATTTTTTTCCTCGATCCAACTAACCCACCAATTCACTCAAATCTCTATCCTAAAATTTCAACTATATTTTTGGAGGACACTTAAATTCAATTAGATAACTATAGACATCATTTAATCATATACGTGACATAAAATTAACCAATTTTCCAGATAATTAAAAAATTAATAAAATAATTAATAATGTGAGAAAATAAAATAAAATAAAATATTTTAATTATTGCCATAATATATATATATATATATAATAAGAAATATAAATTTAATTTTCGTCTTTATATATATATATATATATATATATATTAGATTAATAAAATTAAATAACAAAAAAAACATAAAATTTTAACTTATCTCTTCATTTTATATATCTCTAAGTGAGGTTATAAAAATAATTATTATAATGTTTTTTTGTATTTATAAAAAAAGAAGAGAAAAAATGTAGTAGAAAGAAAAAAAGAATTGAAAGACATATAAAAAGTAAAATAGAAAACATAATTCATATGTGTATAACAAAAAAGCGTAAAAAGATAAAGTAAAACTACAACATTTTTTTTAACGTCTATATTTTTACTGCTAATGATAATTAATCTTCTAAAAATATTGGTTTTCTTACTTCCGTGTCAACATTGTATAAATTATATTATCATATGATATTTTCATTTAAATTTTCAATTATTTTAATTTATTTTTAATTTTGTTTGGATGCTTGGTATTACCGTGTGGTAAAAGAAATATTACTAGAAATATTTATATAACTTTTTTTTTGTAATTTTAACGTAACGTGTTATTTTTACTTAAATCATTATATCATACCACATTAAATAATTTAACAAGAATAATATGCTAGTTTCTTCATTAAAATAATTATTTTGATTTGTGAAAAATAGATCCGACTTCTCCATGAGAATATTTTCGTGGAAAATGTTGATCACAAACCATTATGAAAAAACCTTCTTTTATGGTAATATTACTTTACAAAAAATAAACTAAACAATAAAAAGATAGTTGTTTAAATTCAGATTTTTAATAAAATAAAAGTTACTCTTTTATAGTGTTAGAGTTGAATATATTAGAATTATTCTAGGATTAACTTAATTGTGTGAGTTGTTGTAACCTTTCTTACATATTTTTAATTCTTCTGGATAAAAAATATATATTAATAAATATGATATTTAATAATATTATTAAAATTTGTTACTATTATATTTAATAATATTATTAAACTATTATATTTAATAATAAAATAAATAACTATAGACTATAGTGTTATCTATATAAAATAATTTTTATTTTTATTATTATTGTTCATATAACATAGGAAAGAATAAGTGTTATTTAGAATGTGAAATAATAATTCACTGTGTAATAAATATAATAATTCATTGTTATTAAATATAATTAAAATAAGTTATACAAATTTGTAGTAGTTACTTTTTATTTAATAATTAATAATAACTGAAAAATCATATGAAAAGTTATGTATTTAATAAGTGTATATTATCTTTAATAAGTATGGTATTAATAATATTATTAAGTTTTGTTATCATTATATTTAATAAATACAATAAAGAACTATCGTGTTTATCAAAGTGTTATAATTAAGAAATAAATTTTTATTTACATTATTATTTATTGCTATGAATATGTAAAAACTCTATCATTTTTTATTGTCTTATTATATGTTTGCTATAAATAAGACATTAAAAATAATGAAGTAAACCATTGTTATAGAAATATCATAAAAAAATTAATTTGTTCATATATAATAAGTCAATTATATTTATAATAAGAGAAAATGCCAGGAGTAATTTTATCTCTTAAAGTTGTTTTCTTCAATAGGTGTGGAAAGGTATAATTGAAAACTAAACCTCCTAAATAAGTTGAAACTCCTAAAATTACTTATCACATCAAATATTATAATAAAAACTAAAATATATATTTATGAAAAATTTTAAATTTTATAATGAAATTAAACAAATCTAGTTTTTCTTTTTTAATTTCTAAACAAATCATACCTAATAAAAACTAGGAATAATTCAATACTACATAAAATTATATTTATATTTAAGAGTTTGATTAATTAAAATGTAAAAAAAGAAGTTAGAGGCATTGAAGTTCTAATAACCATATTTTTGTTTCAATACATAATATTATAATTCTTAAAAAGACGCGTTAAGTTACGCAATAAATTTAGACCAATTTGCTTTTACTTTAAATAAGTGATTATTTAAAAAAAATAAGTACTTTTTTCAATAAATGTAATTAAAACAAGTTGTAAACTTTTGAAATAGTTAATATTTATTTAACAATAACTAAAAATTCATATGAAAAGTTATTTAAAGTATATAATATTTATAATAATATAATTAAGGTTTGTAATTATTATATTTGTTAAATACAAGAAATAACTATAAAGTTTTATGCCATGAATAAGGAATATGTTTTTTATATATATATTTTTTTTATGATCTTATTTTAAAACTATATTCTAAGTTGGAAGTAATTTAATTGGAGTAAATAACAATTGATTGCTTAATAAATATAATTAAAACAAGTCCTACAATTTTGTATTATTTATTTTTAATCACTTATAATTGAAAATTCATATGAAAAGCCATGTACTTAATAAGTATATATTAAATTTAATAAAATTATTAAAGTTTTTTATTATTACATTTATAATCAGTTCATTAAAAAAATTAGAGTTATGAATGCTAATTTTTTATTTATTTATTCTATTATTGTGTGGACAGATAATAATAATAATAATAATAATAATAATAATAATAATAATAATTCATTGTTTAATAAATATAAATAAAATAATATTTAAAATTTTGTAGTTTTTAATTTAATAATAATAATAATTGAAAGTTCATATGAGGAGTTATGTATTTAATAAAATTGTTATGGTTTCTCATTATTATATTTAATAAATAACAGTAATGAACTATAATTTTTTTATTAAAGTGCTATGAATAGGAAAATAATAATAATAATATTATTATTATTATAAATTATTAATATGAACATTGGAAAACTTTGTTGTCATTAAAAATGTATATAGAAATTCGATAATAAAAAAATCATATATTATAAGTTAACAATTTTTTTGACAGAAATATTATAAGTTAATTATTATAACAAATGAAGGATTAATATATAGTTTATAGCTACTTTATTTTACCTACAGAAATAACTGTCTGATCTTCATAGTTTCAATTATTATTTTAAGATTTTTACAAAAAACAAATATAAAAGTTAATTCAAAGATAATTTACTCACTTTTTAATAACATTAAATATTAATTTAATGTAATTAAGTATATTAAATTTAATTAAGTCTGAACAATGGCTATAGAAAAGTCATGTTTATACGAACAGTTATAAATTAAAAAAAATAAAAAAAAAAAAAAAAATATATATATATATATATATATATATATATATATATATATATATATATATATATATATAATATGATTATGTAGAATTAATATCCAGGTATATCTTGGTAATTGAATTCATCTTGTAACTCATAGTAACACACACGTTAAACAATAATAAATCATTGGTGCACATTCTCCTAAAATTAATTACCACACTAGTTTCATTGATTCATCATCATCATTATCTTAAAAATTTGTTATTCTTATTTGGAATATATATTGCCAATTTCTTTGCTCATTTCATAGGACTGTGGTGTCAACTTAGACATGGAGAATCAGCAACTCACATTTTGGAAGTCTAATTATGAAATTGATGAAAACCCATTTGCACCAACCTACCAATTTTCTATATATGATTATTGCAGGTTAAGAAAACCTTCTCTTTTTCTCTTTAATTTCACTAATCTTTTCAGTTTCCATGTACAAAAACTTAACATGTTAATATCTTTAATTTCTCCAGGGCTAATGCTAATGATGGGTTTCACTGGCCCTATGAATTTCCTCTGCAAGAGAACTATCTTGATGCTATCCCTTTCATGAAGTGTTATTATCCTCATGACATTTTATATGAAACTTTGCCTATTGAACCAACTCCACTAAGCGTTCAAGGTTGTAAGTATAAACATGAGTTTTATCAAGTTTTATACAACTCTCCATTGTTCTTGTCCTTGTTTTGATTTATTATGGCTTTATAAATTGCTATTGCAGACTACGACTTCAGTGATTTTCAAAACGTGCTTTCGGCGTGGAATGAAATTGACTGTTCAAATCATAAACCTGCGTTTTCTTCAAGCAACGATGGTGAAAGTGTGAATGAGATGAGAGAAGAAGTTAAGGGAAAACAACGCAGAGAAGAGAGAATTAGTAACAGTGCGAGAATGTTATCAAGGAAAACTGTTTCTCAGTACTTCTACATGCCAATATCACAAGCTGCAAAAGAGCTTAATGTTGGTCTCACACACTTGAAGAAAAGGTGCAGGGAATTAGGTATTCAAAGGTGGCCACATAGGAAGCTGATGAGTCTTCAAACCCTTATAAAGAATATGCAAGTAAGTTCTCAATGTTTGAATTGTCATTGTATCTATACATATTGAGTGCAAGGTTTTAAACTGCAGTTCCAATAACTTTTTTGTTACAAGAAATTACAGATAAATGTGTCCACATTTGTCATGCTAGGGTAGTAAAACCTCTAAAAATCCTAATTTTATGCTCAAAATTATAATCTTAAAAATTATGATTATGTTGCAGAGAGAATATTTATACTTGTTGATTATAAAGTTGTAGTTCATTATTATTATTATTAGTGAATTGGGTGGGTGGTGCAGGAGCAAGGAGAGGCTGTGGGGCATGAAAATGATGAAAAAATTAGGACTGCCATTGAAATGTTGGAGAAAGAAAAGAGCATGGTGGAGGAAATGCCAGATTTGGAACTAGAAGATAAAACAAGAAGGCTTAGACAAGCTTGTTTCAAGGCTAACTACAAGAAAAGGAAACTCATGGGCATGTTCATGGAACCTCAATCTTCCCTTAGTGGCCTATCCAACAAGTATTGACAAAAGGGGTGAATAAAATTATCAAGAAGCTATATATATATATATATATATATATATATATATATATATATATATATATATATATATATATATATATATATATATATATATATATATATATATATATATATATATATATAAACCAGATATCAACTATGTCTTTTGATTCTAATTCTACTTTAAGTACATTGTTATTTGGGGGTTTCAAGATTTTCTATATGCAATTATATATGCTGTGACTATTCATGGTATTTATTTTCCTGTTTTTTTTTTTTTTTTTTGTATTTGAGGCCAGTATTCATTGCTGAGCATTTTGCTATATTATTATTACCCTAAATCCTAAACAACTGTTTAGTTGACATTAATAATTCAAATATTTTACACCATTAAAATTTGAAGTCCGAGGTATAAATTTGTGCAGTGTTTTTGAAGAACTGTAACGCAGCTGTTATAAATTTTTTTGAAAGCATTTAAAATTGAGTTCTAGGATTGATAGAGTATAAAATCCCCAGAGAGACTCTTGCTTGCGATGTGATGATTTATTTTTATTGCTCTTTTCACAATATAGATTGTGTTCAACAGATATTTTTAACACAATCTCAATTACTTTGAGTCACTTCTTGTTTAATTTTTTGTATTATATATGTAGAGTGAATTGAGGATAGCTTGATGATGATGTTTAGTTATTTTTCTGCTCAATATTATATATACTGTATGGATATATGCTATAGGTTTCTCTTCATTCATTCTCCTTCCTCTTCTTAAAAGAGACTTTAGTTTCATTTCACGTCAATTTCAAAATATGATAACTATAATAACATTATAGATTAGAGTGTATTAGTGAGTATAAATCTAACCTTTGTGAATTTAAACCTCACGAATTTGAGTTTTTTATCCTCATAAGGCTATTTTTTTTAAACTTCTAGCTATCTCTGGAACTTTGTGGGAATGCACCTTGCATAGATTTTATGGTGCTGACCTAGATGATGCATAAAAGAATGAAAAAATACTCAATTATGACAAGTTAACATGGTATAAATTGTTTCTAAGAAATTCAGATCGATCATTATAAAATATGAAAAACATAATTGATTTCTTGAAGAGTTTTATACAAATTATAGAAGATTGGTTAAAAAAAAATTATTTTCTTGGAGAGTGGTTAAAAATATTATTTTCTTATTTTTATTAGTTAAATGTTTGAAATATTGGTGGGTAAATCTCATTATTAGTTTTTTAATTTATATTTTTTAATTATTTTTAAATATGTGTAATAAGGATTAACATAAAACCACTTTTATATATTCTTTTGGTATATTTTTTTATAAACAAATAATAATTAGAATTTATCATCACTGAAAATGAATTTTTTTATAAATTGAAAACATTTTCAAATTTTAATCTTTTATCATAATTTTCATTTTTAAGGATAAATTTATCTTAGTTCAAATATTCACGACTAAGGATAGGCTGATTTAGTTTTTGGCAGGAAATATACCAAAATTATTTTTTAAGATTAAGTTTGATCGATTTTGTGTTATAAAATATTGATTGTTAGATTAATTAAATATACATAGTATTTTTATTACAATATATATATATATATATATATGTATATTTTTAAATTTTTATTACAATATATATATATATATATATATATGTATATTTTTAAATTTTTATACTATTGCTGGTTTATTGATTAATTAGTCCTCTAATGTATAAAAATATGTTATTTAATATTTAGTAATGATTTTTTAGTTTAATAGAATTCATAAAAGGATAATATATAATTTTTATGTTTTTTATATCTATGTTTAGAATAAAGATATACACAAAGGAAAATGAAATGAAATATAAATAAATATATATATATATATAATATTTGTTTATGATTAATATTATCGATGTGAGATACAAGTTCAGCAAGCGATGGCAGAGTTAGGTGTACTTACCACAACAATTCACTGGAATTATGTGTTCATTCTTTGTCAGAAATTCATCGGTCTGAAATATGCTTAAACTGCATTCAGTGAGAGTTCCACGCCAATGGATTTTAAGTTGAAGCATTAACGAAATCATGATTTGATCACCCCAAAAATAAGCATAACCATGACTTCAGCAACACATGCATGTGTTCGTAAGTTACAAAGTTGTACCCTGCAACAGACTATACGGTAGTTGCAGTAGGTTTGAATCAGTAATAGTTGGTTCATCAAACGATCTACTTCCCTCGGTTAACAATGCTACCAAACTACAAGCATAATCTCACCATTCAAGTTTTCACAAATTCATAACCAGTATAAAACCAACTAAAGTGCATCAAGCCTTATTAGACCCTGTCTGCTAGAGCCTAGAAGTGTAACTTTACTTGTGGAGATTATCACTTGATAATCAAACATGAGGTTCCATCTGGCTCTAGTTGTTGTAATAGGTATCATTTTTGGAATTAAGCTTGAAGGGTGCCATTGCAAGGTTGTGCAGTTCATTTTTGGAGACTCCCTCTCAGATGTTGGAAATAACAAGTACCTTTCTAAAAGCCTTGCTCAGGCAAGTTTACCTTGGTATGGTATTGATTTGGGCAATGGACTACCTAATGGTAGGTTCTCCAATGGTCGCACAGTTGCAGATATAATTGGTAAATCTTTCACTTTTCATATGTAGATCCTAAAGTAGTCCCTGATATTGTAAGCACTATAGTCTGATGCTAGTGTGAGCATGCAAGAATTTAACTCAATTTTATCTGCATGAGGGTTGCTGAATTTTCAGAAAGTCCATTCATGGCTGCTTCTTCCAACTTTCTTTGTTTATTTAGTTTATTTGTGGTTTGTCAAAGGATTTTGATACCAGGTTGAGCAATAAGTGAAGTAAAAGTTTGTTCTGTTATTTAGAAATAAAAAGCATTTTTGTATTGTTTCACTCTGTAATCGTAGTTATATAATTCACATGTTCAGGTGACAACATGGGCCTTCCTAGGCCTCCAGCATTTCTTGATCCATCTTTAACTGAAGATGTTATATTGGAAAATGGGGTGAATTATGCTTCTGGGGGTGGCGGCATATTGAATGAAACTGGCAGTTATTTTGTAAGTTGCTTAGTGTAACTTTGATGATATTTGCAATATAACTATTTAGTATATAAGCATAACAAGGCACTATTATGTGAATAGGATCCTCTAAAAATTGAAAAATTTGAGAGTTATTTATGAGAAAATGAATCATTGATATGAACACTAATAGTTTATTTTCTTATAAGAGTTGAGATCGTTGGCATTAACTTTACCTACTTCAGAGGAACAAATCCATGACACATATTTTGACTGTAAAACCATTCCTCTTGCAGATTCAAAGGTTTTCTCTCTACAAACAAATTGAGCTTTTTCAGGGGACACAAGAACTGATCAGAATCAGAAATGGGAAAGAGGAGACAGAAAAGTTTTTCCAGGGAGCTCGTTATGTTGTTGCTTTAGGCAGCAATGACTTCATCAACAACTACTTGATGCCTGTTTACAGTGATTCATGGACATATAATGATGAAACCTTCGTGGACTACTTGATAGGAACTCTTAAAGAACAATTGAAGGTTCATTTGACTATGAACAACACTCTAACACATCCATTTTCTAGACCCCCTTTACCATCACTAGAAATTTGTTGGAAACTAAATAATGATGGTGTCTCAATTCTTATTTCATAAATCTTAGTAGTCTATCATAATTTTATGTTTCATTTTAACTTCTAATTAACAATTCTTCAATCATGTGATTTTACTATTTAGCTACTTCATGGGCTAGGAGCAAGGCAGTTGATGGTGTTTGGGCTGGGCCCAATGGGCTGCATTCCCCTTCAAAGAGTGCTTAGTACATCTGGTGACTGTCAAGATAGAGCAAACAAGTTGGCAATTAGCTTTAATAAAGCTGGAAGCAAGTTAATAGATGACTTGGGAAAACAACTTCCCAATTCAAGCTACAGATTTGGAGATGCATATGATGTTGTCAATGATGTCATTAGCAACCCAAACAAATATGGTAAGTATGTATATACCTGATACGTAGACCATTATCTGAAACTTAAGCATTGGCAATTATAAATATTCAAAGGAATTTGCTATAGTATTCTAAATTTGCATTATAACAACATTTTTTAATGTAGGATTTCAAAACTCAGACTCACCCTGTTGCTCCTTCGGGAACATTCGACCAGCACTCACATGTCTACCTGCATCGAAACTGTGCAAAGATAGAAGCAAGTACGTTTTTTGGGATGAGTATCATCCCTCAGACAGAGCCAATGAACTAGTTGCCAATGAGCTAATCAAGAAATTTGGGTTTATGCGTGTTGATCAAACAAATCCTCCTTCCCCATCACCTGCTATTGCTCCATCTTCAGACGATTGATCGTGGATGCCAAGGTTTTACTGCATAATGCTCTACTTGTTTTTCAAGTTGGAGCTTGCCTTGCATACATATTTTATTCTAGTAAAAGAAGTTTTTAATATTTCCGATACGGGTATACAATTGTATTACTAATACATGTTAAATTCAAATGGAACGATTAGTGTTTTATACAAAAGTGAATCAAATTTTGAAGTTTTGCTGAGAAAGATACTCATTTATTTAGTGTATATGTTTAACTACTGAAGAAGAAAACATGAACAATAAAATGCTAAACCTATATAACTGTGGTGTAATAAAAAAATTGGGATTTAACCGGATTTATAAAAATCCCTAATATGTGTGTTCGTGATCCTTTAAATTGGTCAAGAAATGCTCTCATTGATTTATTGAAAAATTGCTTCAAAATTAATTGCATTGCTGACACTTCATGTTGCATATTGCATTGCACTATCGGTGGGGTTTTTTTTTAGGTTGTACAAAATCATATATTGTCACTCTCAATTACTTCAATTATGAATTTTATATTTAATTAATATAAAAACTCATGGATATTCAAAGAGGAAGAAGTCCATGTAAAATATATTATTAAATATACAACTTGAATTTTAAATTTCAATATAATATAATTGTATATTTATTTTTGGTGAAAATATAAATTAAATATCTTAACAACACAATTGTAAGTTTGTTTTGTTTCGGCTAGCATTTACTCGAGATATTATAAATTTAAAGAAACTTAATCAATTTCATAGAATCAAAATTTAATTTATTATCATAATTTCGTCATTTTGATGGAAAAGACGGTTAGAAAACTAATAATTATGATTCTAATTTTGATTCTAACTATCAAACATAAACATTATCTCATATTCATAAACATGTTGTAGACAGAATGCGAAAGCATACCTGAATTAGTCATAATGATGATGTTCCTTTTATAGCACTATTGATCTTATGGTCTTCCACCTAAAGAACACCTTTATTTTCCCTCTTGATTTTCCCTCTTGATGGGGATAGAAAGAAAGGAATTAGAATTGAGACTGAGACTTACGTTTTGTGTGTGCTCTCAGAAAGGGATCATGATCCTTTAAATAACTAGAATTATGTTAATTACTTAAGTTTTAGTATTTCTAATTTGGCCCCTCATCAAATTAGAAATTACTCTATGGTCTCTACACAATTTTATTTTTATGACATATGCCTTTAGCCAAAATTTTAATTTAGTCAGATTACTTTATTATTTGACTTAATAAATAATGGTCCTAACATATTTAAATTATGTATCATATATATACATGACCCAAAATTTGTCAATAATCTCCCACTGGTCACAAATATACATGTCCTTACAACCTTACAAATGTGTTATACTTTATGAACTCAAAATTACCATTATATTCCTTTAGCATACTCTAAAAGTTCTTTCTATTGATCATATCAGGATATAGAATTAAACCAGTTTTTCATTGCATCATCGCAACTAAAACCAACAATGATTACTAATCCTGACATAAACAAATGACATGGATTCATCATGAAATGTGTAGCATGAAAAATTACGTGAAGGTGATCTGTATACGTCTATTTTCAACTGGTCCAAACTTTAACTTATCAAGATCGATATAATAACCTTCATGTACAAAATGTAATGAATGAACGAAAAATAGTATACCTATAGATAACCAAATATATCCAAAAAATCAATGTATATATACATGAAATTAAACATAAAACATAAAATATATGAAAATGACTAATTCTCACTAAACCACAAATTCCTCAAACTGTAAAACACTCATGTGAGCAACATGCTCATGAAAGACCTTGGGCGAAAGTCTTTTAGTTAGAGGATCTGTTATCATGGAGGTTATCCCTAATTGTTCTATGGAAATTTTCCCACTCTGTACTCTTTCTTTAACAACTAGGAACTTAATGTTGATGTGTTTTGACTTAGTCGAACTCCTATTGTTGTTGGAATACAATACAATTGATTTTTTGTCACAATATAACTTAAGTGGTCTTTCAATGTCTTTCACAATTTGCAGCCCTGTGACCAAATTTCTCAGTCATATTCCATGATTTGGTGTCTCATAGCATGCTACAAATTCTGTTGTCATAGTGCATGAGGCTGTAAAGGTTTGCTTGACACTGTGCCAAGAAATCACACCACCTGCCAACATGAAAATGTAACCTGCAGTGGATTTCAAACTATCTTGACATCCTGCAAAGTCCGAGTCAGAAAACTCAGCGATCTCCAACTGGTCTGACCTTTTGTATGTGAGGATATAATCTTTTGTTCTCTTTAAATATCTCATGACCATTTTTTCTGCTTTCTAATGGTCAATTCCTAGATTGCTTAAATATTTGCATAGAACCCCGACTATGTAAGCTATGTATGGACACGTACATACTTGGACATACATCAAACTCCCTACAGTTGATGTATAGGGAATCTTCTGCATTTCCTCAATTTCCAAATTCCCCTTTGGGCACTGATTGAGACTGAACTTGTCTCCCTTAGCAACTGGAGTATCCCTGGATTTACATTCATGCATGTCAAAGCTTTTAAGAATTTTTTCGATATAGCTCCTTTGTCATAATCCTAAAATACCCCGAGATTGATCTCGGTGTATCTGAATTCCTAATATAAAATAGGCATCACCAAGATCTTTCATTTCGAAATTATTTAATAAAAATTTCTTGGTTTCGTACAATATGCTTATATCATTAGTGACAAGTAGAATGTCATCAACATACAGGATCAAGAAAATATACTTGCTCCCCTTAAACTTGTGATACACACAATCATCAACAATATCCATCTCGAAGTCAAATGAGAGAATTACTTTATGAAATTTGTAGTATCATTGATGATATGCTTGTTTTAGTCCATAAATGGATTTTGTCAGTTTGCAAACCATATTCTTTGGATCTCCCTGCACAAAATTTTCTGGTTGTACCATATAAATTGTTTCATCAATATTGCCATTGAGAAACGCCGTCTTGACATCCATTTGATGAAGTTCCAAATCATGTGTTACAAGAGTCATGATTGTCCTAAAAGAGTCTTTCGATAAAGCTGGAGAGAAAGTCTCTTTAAATTCAATCCCTTCCTTTTGGGTATAACCCTTAGCTACCAGACGAGTCTTATACCTTTTCACATTACCTTTAGAATCTTGTTTGGTCTTAAATATCCACTTGCAACCAATGAGTTTCATACCTTCTGGTAATGGGACAAATTTCCATACTTTATTGTCTTGCATGGACTTATACTTCTGCTTCATTGCTTCAATCCACTTTTCAGAATTAGAACCTTGCATAGCTTGATGGAAATTAACTGGGTCATCATCCATCATATCATTATTTTCCTTATGTTTCTAAAGAAATATCATGTAATCATCTGAAATAGCACTTCTTCTTTCTCTAGTGGATCTCCGCAAATTTATTGACTCATGATGCACAGCTTATTGAGGATATTGAGTTTGTTCTTCATGAATAACCAAATCATCTTGAGTAAGGGATTTATCAACAATGTCTTGTGGAGGTTCCAAACTTACTTTATCAAAAGTAACTGTTTGAATCGGTTCTGAAAATTTTTACTGATTCTTCCTCCAAGACAAAATTTATAATTTTATTCTTCTCCCCAAACTCAATAAGGCATGGCAACGGGGCGTGGCGGGGCAGGGCGGGGCGGGGTCGGATTTTGCCTCCCCGATCTCCGCCCCTGACTTTTTTAATCATCCATGTCCCCGCCCCCGTCGAGGTTAAAAATTAAGTCATCATCTCCGTCTCCGCTGGGTTTCGGGTTTCTCGCCCGTCCCCGATCTATATTATTTTTAAAAAGATAATTACATTTATAATAAATTAATTTTACTATCTATTTTTTTATATATAAATAAATATTATAATTTTATTATTTATAATTTTATAATTTATAATTATTATTAATTAAATATACATTTTAATTTATTATATTTATATTAAAATATGTATGTAAAAGAAATATTTAATCATTTTTTATTTATAATATTATTATTGTTATAACACTGTATTCAAATATTTGAATATTTATAACATTATTATTATAATATTGTATTTAAACATTTGATTATATATAAGTTAATTCATTTTTAAGTTGTCATTTAAAAATATGAAATATATAGTTTATAAAGAAATATTTAATAAGTTAATTCTTATTCAATTAGTTCGAAGTAATAAAAGTTTAAATTATCAATTCCTTTAATCCTTTAAAATACAATTATTTTATTAAAATAAAATTTGTTATATGATAAATAAGAATAATAAGATAAAAAAATATGACATAATAAAACCTAATAAATATAAATTATAAATAAAATAATATTAGTTACTACTAAGATTTATTTAAAATACTTAGAAAAAGATAAAGAATTAAAAAAAAATTTGTGTTCATCAAATTGGTTGAAAAAGATTGAAAAAAATAAATAAATTGATGGGAGAAATTAAGGAAATGTGAAAAATTGAAAGGTAAGATAGAGAATAATGTAATAAATTAATTGATATAAAAGATTAAAAAAGACAAAAAAATTAAAAAGTGGGTAGAAGAAAAATAAAAATTGGTGAAATATAAAAAAATGACCTTATATGTAATAGAAAAAGAAAAGGAAATATTTTTAAAATATTAATATTTTAAAATTTAAATTTAAATATAAAGTCTGGGCGAGGATGGGGTCGAGGTCGGGATGGGGATTGCATTACCCATCCCCGCCCCTACCCTCGACTTTTTAAAGCAGGGAAAACCCGAACTCGCCCCTGGTCAACTCGGGTTTTCCCCATCAAACTCGGGGCAGGGACGGGTCGATCCTTACGGGTTTAATTGTCATCCCTACTCAATATCCTCAAAGAACGTAGCAATTCTCGTCTCAAAAATTGTCTTTAATGTGGGATCATAAAATTTATATCTCCTGGATCTTTCAGCATAACCAATAAAATAATTACTTACTGTTCAGAAGTCCAATTTCTTTTCATTTGGCTTATTAGGCCTTGTCTCAGCTAGACAAACCCACACATGGAAATGCTTCAGACTAGGTTTTTGCGCAGTCCAAAACTCATAAGGTGTTTTGGTAGTTGCTTTAGTTGATACTCTATTTAGGATATAAGTTGTCATCTTTAGTGCCTCTCCCCAGAGTGACTCGAGTAAGGTGGAATGACAAATCATACTCCTGACCATATCTTTAAGAGTCTGGTTTCGTCTTTCAGCTACACCATTCATAATAGGTGATCCTGACATGGTATATTGTGGGACAATTTCACACTCCTCTAGGCAGTGGCGGATCTTCTTGTGAGCTGAGGGGGACCGTGGCCCCCCCAAAGTTTTGTAACTCCCATGTAATTTATGATTTTGGCCCCACCCAAACTTAATGAACATTTAATATATTTACTTGTATATTTACAATTCTATCCTCTCAGCCCCTCCTCAGTTTTGTAACTCTCATATAATTTATGATTTTGTCCCCTCAAACTTAATTATCATTTAATATATTTAAGTATATATCTACAATTTTATCTTTTCACCCTTTCATCTTCTTTCTTCCTTTTATATTTATTTATTATTTATTAATAATATATTATTTAGCCCCTCAAGTTTAATGTTCAAGATCCGCCACTCGATGATGATGTGGTATAATTATCAATACATTTTAGTATTAAATTTAACTTGTAGTTTGTTAAAAATTAAAACAACATAATTTGTTAGATGATTTGTATTTATCTTTCAAGAATAGATGATTTGTTAGATCAATTAAGAGGAGTTTATGTATTTTGTAAAATAGATTTAAGATCAGGATATCACCAAATCAGAGTAAAGACAGAAGATGTACAAAAAACTGCATTTAGAACTAGGTATGGTCATTATGAATATCAAGTTATGCCTTTTGGTGTGACCAATGCTCCTGCAATATTTATGGATTATATGAATAGGATTTTTCATCCATTTTTAGATCATTTTGTTGTGGTTTTTATAGATGACATTCTTATTTATTCTAAAACTTTTGAAGATCATACGTACCACCTTCAAGTTGTTCTTCAAATTTTGAAAAATAAACAATTGTATGCTAAATTGTCTAAGTGTGAATTTTAGTTAAAAGAAGTGAAATTTTTAGGTCATGTGATTTCCAAAGAGGGAGTGTCAGTAGACCCAACTAAGGTGGAAACAATTCTACAATGGGATCCACCAAAAACAATGACTGAGATTCGTAGTTTCTTGGGTTTGGTTGGATATTATAGGAGATTCATTGAAGAATTTTCTGAAATGGCTATGCCTTTAACCCAACTCACCAAGAAAGGTCAAGCTTTTGAATGGACAGAAAAGTGCGAAAATATTTTTCAAGAACTTAAGAAAATATTAACCACTTCCCCTGTACTAGTATTACCTAACCCAACTGGACATTTTGTGATATTTTGTGATGCTTCCAAAATGGGATTAGGATGTGTTCTTATGCAAGATAGAAGGGTAGTTGCATATGCCTCGAGACAATTAAGAACACATGAGAAAAATTATCCAACTCATGATCTAGAACTAGCCACCATCGTTTTTGCACTCAAAATATGGAGACATTATGTGTATGGTGGTAAGTTTGAGGTTTTTAGTGATCATAAAAGTCTTAAATACTTGTTTGATCAAAAAGAGTTAAATATGAGACAGAGAAGATGGATGAAATTTTTGAAAGATTATGATTTTGAATTACATTACCATCCAGGAAAGGCAAATGTAGTAGGAGACGCTTTAAGTAGAAAATCTTTACATGTCTCTTCCCTTATGATTCACGAGATGAGTCTGCTAAAAGAGTTCAGAAACATGAATTTCTCAATTACCATGAACCCTGATAGAATAAAATTAAACTTAACTCAGATTACTAGTGGATTACAAAGACAAATTCAAGAGGCTCAAGTAGTTGATGAATTTATTCAAAAGAAAAAGAAGTTGATAGGACAAAAAAATGGAGAAAAATTTGGCATAGATAAAGCAGGAATTTTGAGATTTAGTGGTAGGATACGTGTGCCTAATAATGTAGAGATTAGAAAACTGATTTTAGATGAAGCACATAAGAGTAAATTGAGCATACATCTGGACACAACAAAAATGTATCAAGATCTTAAGAAAATATTTTGGTGGCCTAAAATGAAGAAGCAAGTGGCACAATATGTAACATCATGCTTAGTTTGTCAAAAAGCTAAGATAGAACATCAAAGGCCTGTAGGAATGCTACAATCTTTAGACATACCTGAGTGGAAATGTGATAGTATTGCAATGGACTTTATAGTTGATTTACCACGAACAATTCAAAAATTTGATTCCATATGGGTTATCGTGGATAGGTTGACAAAGTCTGCTCATTTTCAACCCATTAACATAAGGTATTTATTGGAAAAACTGACTGAATTGTACATAAAAGAAATTGTGAGGTTACATGGAGTTCCATCTAGTATTATTTCTGACCGGGATCCTATGTTTACTTCTAAATTTTGGGGAAGCCTACATCAAGCCTTAGGAACTAAGTTTCATCTTAGCTCAGCTTATCATCCTCAAACTGATGGACAATCAGAAAGAACCATTCGAGTCCTTGGAAGATTTGTTGAGAGCATGTGTGTTAGAAGATTCTGGTAGCTGGGATTGATACTTATCATTAATTGAATTTACTTATAACAACAGTTTCCATTCTAGCATAGGTATGACACCCTATGAGGCATTGTATGGGAGAAAATGTAGGACACCTTTATGTTGGTTTGAGATTAGAGAAAATTTAATCTTAGGTCCTGACATGATTCAACAAACCACGGAGAAAATTAAGATGATTAGGGAAAAATTAAGAACAACTCAAAGTCGACAGAAAAGTTATGCTAACAAGAGAAGATGACCCCTTGAATTCCAAGAAGGTGAGCATGTATTCTTGAAAGTAACACCGACAACTGGAGTTGGTAGAGTAATGAAAGCCAAGAAACTCACTCCTCGATTTATTGGTCCCTATCAAATTCTTAGAAAAATAGGTCATGTTGCTTATGAAATTTTCTTACCCCCTTTCCTTTCTAATCTTCATAATGTGTTTCATGTGTCTCAATTAAGAAAATATATTTCTGACCCTTCTCATGTAATAATGTCAGATACAGTACAATTAAAGGATAACCTTACATTTGAAACAATGTCTGTACAGATTATAGATATGAAGATCAAACAACTGAGGGGAAGACAAATTCCACTAGTAAAAGTTGTTTTGAATGAAATTACTAAAGATGCTACGTGGGAATTAGAAAAGAGAATCAAAGAAAGTTATCCTCATCTATTTTAGTCGCTAAAAATTTCGAGGAAGAAATTTATGTAAGTATGGGAGAAATGTAACATCTCAAATTAATGTAAAAAATAAACATTATCTTATCTTAAAAGATAAACCTTATCAAAATCATAATTAATGCATTTATGATTACGTAATTAAATAAATAAAAAAGAAAAAATTTGCTATAAAAAGGGAAAGGGGGAAGATCCGTAGGGAGAAAGAGAAGTAGGAGAGAGAAATAGAAAGAGAAAGAAGGAGAGAGAAATAGAAAGAGAAAGAGAGAAAGAAGGAGAGAGAAATAGAAAGAGAAAGAAAGAGAGAGGGAGGAAGAGAAAGAGAGAAAAAAAATTGTCTCAGCAAAATTTTGGTACATCATCTGTAGTTCTTAAGGTAGAGGAGGAGAATATTATCATTAAATCTATTTTATTTTGCTTATAGTTGTGGAGTGAGGTGTCCCTAACCTCATCCTATTTATTTAGTTATTTTTTTATCTCTAACTACGTAATGGTCCTGCCTTATGCTTGTTTATTTTATTTTATCTCCAGTCTTGCATTGATCCTATTTTAATTATCTCCAGTTATGTACTGGTTCTGTTTGTTTATTTTATTTTATCTTCAGTATTGTACTGATCCTATTTTAATTATCTCCAGTTATGTACTGGTCCTGTTTGTTTATTTTATTTTATCTTCAGTCTTGCACTGGTCCTATTTTAATTATCTCCAGTTATGTACTGGTCTGTTTGTTTATTTTATTTTATCTTTAGTCTTGCACTGGTCCTATTTTAATTATCTTCAGTTATGTACTGGTCCTGTTTGTTTATTTTATTTTATCTTCAGTCTTGCACTGGTCATATTTTAATTATCTTAAGTTATGTATTGGTCATGTTTGTTTACTTTATTTTATCTCTAGTAATGCAACGATCCTATTTATTAATTTATAGTTATATTATTCAATTATAATAATATCTATTTGTGAAGATTTGATGATATTGTAGATGAAGGTTGGACATTGGGGATTTAAATGAGTAAATATCACTGTGAGAGTGATTAAAATTTGGCTCATTTATCCTAACTAGTCACTACAAATTTAATTTAAATCTTCATAAAATAGAATGTGTTGAGATAAATGTATTATTGTAATATTGTATTATTGTAAATGATAAATGTTCTCACTCCCTATTGTGATCTTTTGTGCATGTTTTATTTAAACACCAACTTAAGTAGATGGAGGCGTCAAATATTCCAAATTCCTTTTCTACAAGCGTCACTGTCTTCTTCCCAGGAACACGAACGTTATAGACAACTCAATTACTTTTAGGGGGACAGGATTATCAATAATAACATTTGTATCTGATATGGGAAATCTCATTATGTTAGATGTACCATTAGTCACCTTTTGTATGTCTCCTACCTTTTGTGCATGTTTTATTTAAACACCAACTTAAGTAGATGGAGGCGCCAAATATTCCAAATTCCTTTTCTGCAAGCATCACTGTCTTCTTCCTAGGAACACGAACGTTATAGACAACTCAATTACTTTTAGGGGGACAGGATTATCAATAATAACATTTGTATCTGATATGGGAAATATCATTATGTTAGATGTACCATTAGTCACCTTTTGTATGTCTCCTACCTTTTTCCAAAACCCCTTAATCAGTTTGTTTCTACCGGTAATGTAGATATTTATAAAATTGTAGAAAAAATAGAAGAAATCAAAAATAAAATTCCTTCTTCTTTTGTATATCTTATATATATATGTGTGTATATATATATATATATATATATATATATGTGTGTGTGTATATATATATATATATATATATATATATATATATAGGGATGTAAATTACTTTTACATATATATAATATTTTTTTACCTGTTACTCTTATACAAATAATAATAAGAAGAAAAAAATGTCACAATTTCAGTTCCTATTTAGGTATTTAAGGAATAAACGACCAAATTATTTAACGATCATCTTATAGATTGTTATTTTTACAACTGAAATGAAAATTGATCTCTAACATATTAGCGACTTAACCTTTATTTTAATCACTAATTTTAGTCGTTAACTTATTAGCGACTTATTTTTTGACTCGACTAAATTTTTCGATCATTATAACTGTTTTATCTGCCAGCCTAATGTCCACAACACTATTGTTTTGATAATTATTTAAATGAGTAAGCATCCGCAACGTGAATCTGTTTTATAATGAATCCCACATATATATGTTATTATTGAGTGCAAAGAGATCACAAATGTTTAAATTATAATCTCATTTCTGAAAGAGGTGTTGCTATTACATGGTTACAGGTGTGCCACTGTGTTCATGACTCATAATTTTATACATGCATCATTGTTTTTTCATGCAATATATCTATATCCATATTCAGAAACAACCAGTTTCATCCTATTTTCATTAATAAGAGAATCCCCGTAGCTTCTTACTTCATACGCAACAATTAATATTAAAATACCATTGAAAAAGCAAAGACAAAAACTCTATTCCCACCACTTTACATTTCACTGTCTCCACCCAACACAAAAGCACGTTAGTATATTATTACCAAATATCAGATATTTCTCAAGGCTTTTCAGTGGCCAACTCATATGATTACCACAAATAAAAAAATTTGATTCGTTCCAACACACTTCCTGCGAAATTAGTTATGGATGCACCAACAAATGATTTTTCATTTTTATATATCTTCGGATCTTTCTACGCAAAAGAAGTGCTAGAAAGCCTATTTGTCAATAAAAAAAAACTATTTGTCCGTTTATTGCCACGTGTAATAGACAACTTCATGTGTTAACCTTTGGTTATTCAACTACTCATTAAATAAAGGAGAAAGAGTGCAACCAAAATGACATGTGAAAATTGTTGTCCCAATAACTGTCACATCTTCTTAAAATAGAAAACTTTATTACTTAAACCTCTTAGTTGTTAATTATTTGATTTACATTCTAAATTAGTTTCTTAGAGTTTTGTCTGTTAGATTATTTTTGTCAAATGATTAAACTCAACTATTCAACATTAAGTTCAGCATAGTCAGTTTTTTTGGGTAATTTTTTATGTAAAAGTTATTAATTATTCTTATTATTCTTTTATAATTGACATTTTAAAAATATAAAATACTTTAGTTATTATTTAATTTGTTTAAAATAATATGCAGCCAGTTAATATAATTTTCTTAGTGGATTTATATTCTATAGCTTCAGAAAAAAATGTTTTCTTAATTGTTATTAAAATGGAACAAATGTTTTAATTTATTCATAAATAAAATTTTAAATATATCTTTTTCTCTTCTATATATATATATATATATATATATATATATATATATATATATATATATATATATATATTACTCGGTATACACGTCACTTTAGAAGAATTATTTTCACTTTATAATCTATCATTTAAACTGCGCAGTCACTGGTTGAATCGCATGTTTGAGATTAATCTATCTGTAACATTTGATGTGACATGGAAGCAAGGTAATTAACTAGTTATATTAATTTACACACTTTTTCTTTTTTTTCCTTTTCTACCACATGATTTATTATATCTATATTTTTACTTTTAATTTTTTCCTATCTTTGTCCTTCTTTGTACCTAAAAAATTAGGGCACAGTCCTGAAATGTCAAAAAGTCATCATAACTTTTAATATTAAATGTATTGTACATTATTTGGCTGTAAAGGTTTTCTTCAACCAGAATTTGACATATCGCTTATTATTTAAAGCAAGTAATTAATAGGTAAACCCACATTCATATATACGAACTAAAAAAATGAAGACAAAAGACACACATTCTTAATTATTAGCTCAATGTATATTGACGCCTACAACATAATCTTTCCCTAGTTCCTTACTTATCATTTTATTATTTAAAAAGTAAAGAAAACTTTAGCTACTTTTCAGTTTCATCCATAATATTTTTGGCAATATCAGTGAAATGAGACATTTAATTGACTGAGACATTGCTAATGGAGTTAAATGGTTATATATACATTTATGTTTTTATTGTATGTATTTCGATTGTATATAACGTTTGGAATATTCCAAGTTCCGTGTTACAAGATGAAGAGAATAGTCATATTAACTGTTAATTTTGTCTGGTAAGTTTTCAACAAGTAAAATTAATAGAGGATGTGATTATTTGAAGTGAGAAAAATTAGTGATTTACTAAGAACTTAATTATGACAGTATACATGCGTATGTTATCTTAGTTTAACTTTATAGTTTTTAAATATAGAATTTGATACAAGAGAAATAGTTAAGAATTAACAATTAGAAAGTGAAAATGAAAGAACTTAAGTGAATAAATATTAGAAAATAAAAATTGAAGAGAAAAGTGTAGGCTCCTTTTATCATGTTGGAAACTTATACTATTTTAATAAAGGATCCATTGTTATTTTAAATCGTTAAATCCGAAAAAAAAAAGATAAGAAATCTAATTCACTAGAAGATCCGTGAGTTGCTGCAACTCCCTGTATGTTTTTAATTCTCAAATGTATAGCTAAAGTAAGTGTCGGAGTGGCTCTCTGACACCGACAATTGTATGAGTTTTCAAATGAGCGATTAAAGTGAAATTAGAAATCCAAGTTCACGTTGATAAATTAATAAGAATCACTTTAATAATTATTAATTAACAAACACAAGGATCTAAGCTTTCACATTGATCATAATACTTGAATTCAGTTTTCTTGACTCTTTCTCTTTCACATCATATATATACTTGCTTCTGGAATTCACTAATCATGTCTACTTAAAGAGCAATATATCGTTAAGCAATATGTTTCTTACACTACTTCCACATTATAAGATCATATTATGCTTCATAGGGTGCTAATGATAAACACGCAAATTCGTACACGTATTATGGATATGGTGGTTTTGGAGTGTGACGACCATTAGCCCCAGATGGAGGGTAATCATGGAGCTCCATCTCCATCCTCTCAGCAATAGTTGGCTCCTCCCAGTGCCACTTTATACCACTGATAACCTGTACATTCATACACACATGGACCATAAGCTTTTAAATTGTGGTTGTGCTTGTGATTTTGTGGTAATTGTAACCTTTAATACTTAGGATATATATAAACTTTTTATTACCTGGTGGTTGTGGACATTCTCCGGTGCAACATGCAGAACTTTGGGATCTTGCATAAGCCTTTCAGTTCCTGTTTATAAAGAACAGTTAAGAAGATGAGGAACAAACAAGAACTACATCTTTAAAGGAATAAAATTGGAAACATGGTAGCAGAATTTACTTGTAATTGGGACTGCTTCAAGGAATAAAAAATGGGAGAGTCCTAAAAGGATCATCACAAACAGGAGGTGAAAGAGAGTGTTGCCCTTCATTCTTGTGTAGTAGAAATAGATAACTCAGCAAGAAGCCCTTTTGTTTTGTGTTACTTCTCACACACAAAGCTCTCAATTTATACATGTAGATTATGGATTTTGTAGAATACTTTTTTGGTTCATTATATGTTGACACCTTTAACAACAAACAACTCAAAAAACAACCCATTTTATTAATATAATAATTATGAAACAGATTAAATAAAAATAAAAACAAGTTAAAATTATTATTATAATATTAAAAGTGGGTTGTTTATTAAAGTGGTATAAAATTGGATTGTCAAATTATCATTTTTCTATTTTTTTTTTTAAGTATCTAAAGTGCATATATGATGGATGGATGGGGTAATGAATATTGCCAAATTCAAAAAAGGCCATCATTTCTTGGAAGATCAACATACCCGTCCACTCTTTGGAAACCTTTCATCAGGTAATATTGCTGGGGTCCTGAATTCTATTTTTTGGAGGACATAATGAAATTAGATATATATACATATACATACATATATATATATATATATATATATATATATATATATATATAAATAAGTCAAAATGACAGCAAAAAGTTGAAGAGCACAGAATGGAAAGTGGAATATGACACAAAAATGTTGGGCACGGTGGAAAAACCCAACCTGGCACACTAATCCAAGTGAAGGTTAAGTGGACATGTTTCTAGCCATGAACCTATATATTCCATTGTGAACAGTGATAAACAGTGAAAATAGGTACACATCCATGGAACTAAATAAAAGAATGAGCGCATCACATTTGCACCTCTATTAAATCCACTGGTATTCAACAAAGAGGCAAACAATACTGGCACGAAATGTGGTAGTGATTTTCCAGTGTTTGGAAGCAACAAGGCCAGATTTTTTTATATCAAGTGCCTTTTTTTTTAATAATAATGAGTTTTTCTAGGTTACTGCATGATGTTTGGTTTGTATATATTCTTTTTCTCTGTTCCTGTCGTGTGGCCTAAGTTTGAAAACATATACAGTGTGAGAGGATAAAGAGTGTTTATAGGTTGTTCTACCTCTGACTTCGCTAATGGCACGTTAAGTTGAGGTGGTGGAAGTCATATTCAACACTTGAAAAAGCTTGAATATTCAAGTTCGGCTCATGCATGTTATTTCGAGTGGGAACAATTCATACTTTTCTCCATTCCCATAAAGGTATATGCTGATAAGGTTATTTCTAATATAATCCATTCACAATCTATTATATAATATAATAATCATTATAATATTTCAAATAATATTATAATCATTATTATATTATATAATGTGTTAACTACGGGTTATATGGGAAACAATGGGTTCTCAACGTATTATTTTCTTATCATAGGATAATTTAACAATTCCAATCATCAAACTCCAAACTCTGATTAGAGATACAACGAAAGCTATTTCGAAAGTTTATTTCTCTTATTTACAGCCGAAAATTAATACTTAATTTATGAAAATCACGACTTTAACGATAACAATCATTTCAAAGTTATACTAAGATTTCTTATTGGTTGAAAATATAAAATTGTTTGAAATTGATGTTACGTAACTATTAAACGTTAATAAAAAAATTAGAACAATTTAATCTCATTTACATTTATAGTTAAATAAGAAGATAAATACATATAATTTTTTGAAAAATTATATGATGATGACCAATATCAAATTAATTTTGACCACCCGTATATAATTATATATAATGCAAATTGAAAAGTAATCAGTTCTCAATCAATAAACTAAAAAATTATTATAAAGAATGAACGCATTTAGTGGTTAGGTTAGGACATAATGCACAAAGAAGACCCTAATCATAGATAAAATAGTATTATCAGCCAGAGGATAACTCTATTCGTTAAAAGAAACAAAGTACACTTAGAAAGCAAAATCATCATTAAAATTAAAACCCAATAAAAAAATCATTAATAAGAATCAAACCTAGAGATAAATATAATTAGAATTCGTAATAATTTGTTTAAAAACATAATATGTTAAAAAAGGTTTTAACTTTGTATATGTAAAGCTAACTCCATTAGTACGATCATTTTATGTAACAAAATATCATCATTGTACAACATATAAGTACTTCAAATTCCATAAATATAATTGACAAAGGTAGCATGTTAATTAATAACAAAAGGAAAAGGTTTTCAAGGTTATATAAATGACTTAAACAAGTTGAAATATAAACACGTGTTTCATGTAATTAATTGTTTTCATATCAAAACCTTTCTTGTACAGTTCTTGGTTTATGCAAATGCTTTATGATGGTTTTATGAAAAAAAAATGTTATTACTGATAAATATAATAATATCATTTGATTCTCATTTTTACTATGTTTATACAATTTTTAAAATATGGAATAAAAGTAAAAATAAAATGATGGCAATTTAACAAGGAATCTCGAAAGGTATCATAAATTTCAGGAAGTTTCCAACTGATGTTTGGCATAACGAAAACTGATTAATTCCCCATAAGTGATTTTGGGTTGTCCTCAAGAGAAATATAAAAAGTAGAAGTCACTATAGATCCATTTAGGTCAATACAAATAAATAATTCTTTAAAGGATCATAATATATATATTGTTTTAATAAAATCTTAAAAAAACAATTTTTTAAACCATTAAAAGGATAAATGTTATGTTATGCAAAGTCATTGTAGAAAAGCTACAACACTAACACGAAGGAGATAGAAAATAATATACAAAATTGTGAGTGAAATTTAATTGTGATTTGTCAAATGGTTCCTATTGGCTAAAACAAAGTTAACAACACATGCAAGGAAGAAAATGCTAAGTAGTGAAGCCATGAAAACCTTTGGAAAATGAATATAGTCAACTTCTGGGAAATTCATGGGTGCTGTATCATGGAAGATAGCAAATTGAGAAAGTGAATTTTGCTTATACTCACACTTGCTTTTTGGGAAGACAAGAACAGCATCAAACCTAGGCATGTTACAAACTCAGTGCTTTATGTCTCCCTACTTTTACAAAGCAAAACAATAGTCAACTTCCAGGAAATTCTGTCTGAGAGATCAAGTAATAACGAACTTCTTTTTCAAGACTTAAAAAAATTATAAATAAAAATTAAATTAACTGTTTTTTAAATTAAAATTAGTTTATCTACAAATTAAAAATTAAAAGTTAAAAAACTCGATAAGAAATTTTCTTTGATTTAGTTTATTTGTAAACTGATTTTAATTTTTAATAAGTCAATTTTATTTTATTACTTGCGTGTTCGACTTAATTCCGTGGTGTTGATTGCTGTCATTTTTTTTCTTTTATGTCCATAAAACTCGTGTGGAAAGGTTTTTTCTTTTAAATTATTTTTTAAAGTAGCTCAAAACATATTAACTTTTGACCCATAAAACACTTTATTCTTGAGATTAGAACGAAAATTTAATATTCTACACCAAATATTTTGAGTCGAACAGGATTCAACTCCTCGTTAAATATAAACCAAACTTAAAATTTTTCTAACCTTTCCCTTATTTATTGTGTTTTTTATAATTATTTTAAAAAAATGTATTTCATATTATTACAAACATATATCTTATTAAATTTGATCTTTATATATTATTACAAATATATTTTTAATTGTTAATCATATCGTGTTTTCTACATGAATCAAACCATTTTAAATATGAAAAAAATGTAATAATTAAGATGAAACTTAAATCATATTCTCGATAAATATTGATATAGACTTAACTTTTAATAACAAAAGAATTAAAAAAAGAGGGATTGGTTTATTTTTGTATTGTAAAATCTAATTGAAAAAAATTAACGAATCTAATTAAAAAAAGTAAAGAAAATACTAAAAATTGAAAAGCCTATTAAAAACAGTAAACCTCTAATATTCTTTCTATTGAATGGATTATCATTTATTTTAATGTGATTTGTTAAATTCAATCCATATAAATAATCAAAATAAAGAATGAACTATTAATCAATGAATAAAAACAAATTTATTAGGTGTATTTTTACGTAAAAAAATAATATTTTAAAATAGTTTTATTTATCATACAATATATTGAAAAGAACAAAATTTATTATCTTTAAAATAAGAAAATAAATAAAAACATTCTTTTAGACTCTACAAAGTATTTTCTTGCTCATATGTATTCTTTAGTACAATCATAAATCAAAGTTACATAATATTTATAGAACTTTTGAACGGGATTTTTTAAATTAACTCTTTTATAACTACAAAAAGAATCACATATTTTATTCCTAAGTTTTCAATATGAAGGGTTTAAAAAAATGTTCTCAAAATAATCAAAGAAGTTATTTTAAATACTTTTATCGCTAATAACCTTTCTTTTATAATTTAGAAAAGTTTGATATTATAAAATTGTTATGACTTATATATTTTACGAGATAAGAAGTGAATTCAAAATGGTTTAGCATTAATAACCTCTTTTAGGAAAAATTTAATTTTAATAATGTAATAATAAGTTTATCTTATAAAAACTACATTTAAGAATAATTTAACTTGTGCAAATAAAAAAACAAAAAAACTTTCTTATAGCATGTATAATAATGTACATGAAATAAAAGAAAAAGCAGAACAAAATACTCACCTATTTTTTTATTTAGCAAACAATGACGTGAGAATACAATCACAAAAAGAAGCTCCTTGCCACGAGCGTAAGGCTGGCCCAATCAAAGATTGATAATTAAAGCCTTGTTGCAAACCAGGCCCAAGAGATGGCTTTTCGGGGATCAACTGAGCCCAAAATTACAGGTATCACTGGCCCATAATTATGTCTGCTCTCTTATTTGAATAAAATGCAATATGTATCGTGGTACTTTAAAAATAGTAATTCCTAAATATGTTGAATAAATATTAACTACCAACCATTTTAATTTTTATATGATAGGAGTGAGTTGAAAAATCATATTAATTACAAATTTAAAATAGAAAAGTTGAGAAATATATAAGTAATTAAGATTTTAAGTTAAATAAAATGTTATATGTTATTGGTCTATCATTTCATGAAATTTTTTGGGTATTAGTCCCTTATAAATATATAACAGTGATATTAGTATTATAATTAATATTTTTAAAATTGGACTGCCTTACTAAATCGGTAAAAATATTTATTTAATATTCAATCGAGTCTAATTTAATTTAAAAATTTAATTAACATCTAATTAGATTTAATAAAATAATATTTTTATAATATAATAAGTATATAATAAATTTATAATAACAATTTTTTTTATAAACACCAAATTAATAAAAATTATTATCATAAATATAAAATATATTCAAGAATATAAAATAAATAATTATTAAAAAATATTAAAAAAAACTAAAATATATTATATCTTTTAAAAAAAATTATCTTTAATTTTTTTTTCACCAAAATCAATTCTATCTTAAAATGCTGTCAATTTTAGAGATTTTATATTAATTTTGTAATTTTGTCCTAATTAAATTAAAATTTTATTATTTAAAAATAACATATGGGTTAAAGCATTAATTCAATTTAATTTTTAAAATAATAATTATAATGGATGATTGATCTATAAACCAAATATAATATAAACAGAAAGAAATATAATTGATTCATAATAATACTTAATATTTATTAAGTGTTTAATCATAACTATTAAAGTGGTGATATTTTGACAATAAGAAACTATATTATCCTTTAAACAACTCATTTTTATTAATATAATAATCTATAGACTGATTTAATAAAAATAAAAATAAAATAAAACTATTATTATAATATTAAAATAGAATTATTTATAAGAATTTAGGTGATGAAAGTATCTTTTTCCCAACTATTATTCCCATATTAGTAATATTAAAGTGCTTCCTTTTGATGTTTCCTATAAGTTGACAATAATGTTTGAACGTTGTGTGTTGTGATTCATTCACTATAAATAAAAAGTTGTGTGTGACCATCCTAATCAAAGTTTTGGCAGATTCATAATATTAAATACCGTCTTTAGTGAAGCTCAACCGCCCACGAAGCCGCCCCAGCCATTTTCAAAACCCACACTCTCAGTTACACTTTTAGTGTTAATCTTTCTTTAATTAAATTAAATTCTCCCTCACCTTAACATTGTTTACTATTAACTAATCTTCTTAAACATGCTCTACATTCTAATTTTCAGAAACAAAATTAATACCTTAGTACACTGCCTAAATATATTCTACTTATCTCAACCAATTACGAACTTACAAATGAAGAACAATTTTAATAATTTATTAAGCATAAAAATAAATGATGTGGTATAATTATTAGTACATTTTAGTATTAATTTTAACTTGTAGTTTGTTATAAATTAAAATAACAATTTTTAAAAAGTATCTTAACAAAATAGTTTCTAATCTTTTTTTTAATTTAAAACTAAAAAAAAAAAACTGTTTCAAATGCGAAAAAGGTTGACCTTTCACCGAAAGATTCCTAATTACATGCTCCAACACCACTTTTCTCCTCTTTACGTGTACCATTATTAGTTTTTGTTCGTATTATAATTTCCCACTAAGACGGACACGTGTCTCGTTTATGGAATGCGGGTTGTTAAACCGAGCCGAAGGTTATTAGAAGCTGCACGAATGATCACCACGTGTCTTGACACAAGACACGTGTCGCGAACCCAGTTGGCTTTCATAAGGTCGAATAGAAAAAAGAGGTGTGAGTTGAAAATTGGTGGAGCTGATGTGGCAAGAAGAGAAAGGCACATCAATCTTTTTCCTGTTTGGTCCTTTCTGTTTAAATTAGCGTTAGTTGATGAATTAAGTATGAATAATTTATTATTATTAGCCTTTAATAAACTCATTTTTTTCTCTAGTCACGTCAATCGTTTTTGGTTCTGTTTGTTTGCTTTTTCATTAATCTTTTCACGTGTAATTTTCTAACCTTCTTTTTCCTCTTTTTCTTCTCTTACCGAGAAAAATCATTTTTCTTTACGAAAACTCACGTCGGTCAGAGAACACACAAGTTGGCGAATGAAGACGCCAAATTTTAAATAAAAAACTGATTTTTAGATACAGAGAGAGAAACGCTTAAAATGAAAATAACTCTTAAGATGAAAAATAATAAAATATTAAGATAAAAGTTTAGTCTGTCCAATGATGTATACAATGACCCTTACCTTACCGAAATAATGGAATGCATAAGGAAGAAGTATGATATAAAGGTTAAAATTAAATAAATATAAATATTAAAAATAATATTTAAATTTGTTTTAATAAAATAAATTTATGAATTTTTAAATTTAATTTCTAAAGAGATATCCAAAGTCATCTTCAGAATTAAAGTTGATTAAATTTCAATATATTAAATTATTAAGAATAATGTTTAATTAATTTATTTATTCTCTTTTCAACGCTTGAATTAGGATATCAACTCATAGAATATGATCAAGAATTCTAAAGAGATATGAAAAGTGGGTTCTAGATTTCGATAGTATTAAATACCTTATATGAATAAATTTTAATATGTTGATTGATCGAAGGTATAATATTGGAATATTTGTCAAAAAATATAAATATTTTAGATCTTATTGTAAGAATATTTCATAATTATGTCGCGAGAATATTAAAATTAAGGAATCGATAGTTTTATTTATGACCAAAATGATGTTGAAAGGATTTATATATCTTCAAAATTAAAATAAAAGCTTGCAATATGACAAATACATTTATGTTAATTATCTTTATCAAATCATCAATATTATAATATATATATATATATATATATATATATATTAAAATGAGTTGTTTTAATAAATATGAATTAAATATCACATTACAGTACTAATATAACCATTGACGTAATAATTACATATTATATCAAATTTTATGTGATCTTTGATGTACAAAAATTGTGATATATTATTTATGATGTTAAAGGTTGTGATAATGAATATAATAGGAGACAAAAACATTACATACTTCTACATTTATATAGGTGAATTAATAAGAGTGAACCATAGTTACACGTGCAAAACTTTCTTCAAAAGGCCCACACAAGATCAATTAATAAGGTTTAAGAAGTTTTACACACGTTTAGAGAGTTATAACAAATAGCGACTAAATAAAAATTTCACAGATTTTATCTTTAGAAAGTGGTAACAAAAATATATGTGGCTAATTATAAATTTTGTTGAAGTCAATTAAAATCAAAATGTGCTCTATTACCTATTATTATAATTGGATTATTACACTTGAAAGACGTCCCAATAATAAGCTACACTTTTTCTTGCATTTAATGTGGTAGTAACAAAACCAAAGTGAACAGGAGGAGGTAGTTTATTTACACGGATGAATGAACATGAGAAAGTGAAAAAATGATAGATTTCATAGAAAATAAATATAAAAATAGGATTATTTAAAAAAATGATAAAAAATATAAATAAGAAAAATGAGAGAAAAATTTGTTAAATTTTAAAAGTGATTTGATTGATGTGAATTGTAAAAAAAATATTTTAATAAATAAAATTTAGAGATTGTATATCAAATTTTGGTGAAAAATAAAAATGATTATTATTAAATTTAAAATATTATAAATATTTAAATTATTTTTATTTTAATTAGTAATATAAAAAATTATTTTTATAGTTATTATTATTATTATTAAAATAATTGTTAGTATTATTATTAATATAATAACTATTATTATTTGTATATTTATTATTATAAATATTATTATTAATAATAATATTAGGTTGAATTAAAAATAATTATAGTAAAAATAGATGTGAGAACTCAAAGTCAACAAAGTTTCTTTAGGATGTATTGAAATGATTTGGCTAGTTAGAAAATATATAGAATCAAAGTTGGTTTGTAGGTTATTGATTCTAACTTGGTAGTTTAATTTTTTTTTCAAGAAATTTATACTCTTAAATTCATTTAAATAAATGAAAATAAATAAAAAACTAACCCATATGTTTATTGGTAAAATCAAACACAACATTCTTATAAAACATATTGAAAATACATGCAACTCAATATAAGTAATTTTTTTTTTAATCAACAGGTTGACTTTCTAAAATTAAACATACCTTCTAATACTATATTTATATTTATCTTGTAACTCAAGATTGATTGCAAATTTTTTTTAAAGATTCATACCTACTTTCAATTATTTGTTAGTGGAGCATACGTTTTGCATAAGAAACTTAAAAAAAAAAATTAAAAATGGAGGAAACACGTTGATAAGGACCTCTTAATGGGAGTTGAAAGGCTAAAAAAGATGGATAAAGTAAAAGAGGTAGGTAAATATATGATTAGGTGAAGGACATCCCTAGAAGGTGATGGTGTAAGTACGCTTTCACTTTTTATCCAAAATGAGATATCTTAATTCTATTGTATTAACATTATTTTTTATAGACAAATTTATATAATCAGTCCTGGATTGTTTTTGGAAGTTGAGGGATGATGAT
This sequence comes from Sphenostylis stenocarpa, assembly GCA_963425845.1. Taxonomy (NCBI): domain Eukaryota; kingdom Viridiplantae; phylum Streptophyta; class Magnoliopsida; order Fabales; family Fabaceae; genus Sphenostylis; species Sphenostylis stenocarpa. Next base: position 55,915,610 of record OY731406.1, read on the forward strand.
ATTTAAAATTTTTAGCTCTGATGTAATTTATGGAAGTTAAGGGATCATGATTTTTAAAATTTTGTAATTATAATGTAATTTATGATTTTGATTTTTTTAAATTTTGATGAACATTTAATATATTTACTTGTATATTTACAATTTTATCTTCTCAGTTTTTCCTTAGTTTTGTAACTCTCATATAATTTATGATTTTTTCCCCTTCAAACTTAATGATTATTTAATATATTTAAATATATATCTACAATTTTATCCTTTAATTTTTTTATCTTCTTTTTTCCTTTTATATTTATTTATTATTTATTAATAACATATTATTTGACCTCATCTCCGTCAGTTTATATAACACAATATTTGAGTGGATAAATCTATAAGTTTTTCATTACATGATAGAACAATTATTTAACTCTATTTTATTATCTCTCATTACCAAAAACAAAATAACTATTACATTTCTATCTTTTATTTCAATTTCATTTACTCTTAAAATAATAATTTTTTTCTTATAATATTACTTTCTTAATATTAATTTAAATTTTACGAATGATACTAACTTTTTATTTTATAGTAAAAGTTTTTTTTTAAAGATAGATTTAGAATCTCAACCTGATTAAAATATGCGTCATGAAGTTAAAAGTTCCTTGCTATTAATAATTGGGTTTTTTAAAAGGTAATATTAAGTAGTTATAGTAAATATTTATAAAAAACAATAATAAAAAATCTTGGAAAAATAATTTTCATGTTTGATTTAATTTAACTAAATAAAATTTATAAAAGTAATATTTTTTATCAATATTTGTAGTTATTTATTTTTATAAATTTATTCTTGTAAAAAATGAGAATTTAACTTTTCGAAATTAAAGTAATTTTTATTTAATATTACGATATTACTCATTAATTATACATTTAATGTCATAATAAATTTAAAATTTTAGAAAAAATAACATATTAAATTTATTTTTTAGAAAAAAAAATCATTTTAAAAGAAATGTTGTTATAAAGCATTATTTTTACAAATCGTAAATTTTCACTAAATTGTTTTATATATTGTAAACAACTTTTTATATTATGTTTGTTCTCCACTATAGAAATTTCAACAACGGATTAATTTAATAATTTACGGATTTTAATGTAAGAAAAATACATGAACCAAGATGAATGGACAATTTTATGGATTTTAATGTAAGAAAAGTGCATAAATCAAGATGAATGGACTATTTTATATTTCCACACAACTATGCGAAGAAATCCACTGATGTTTGAATTTTTATTAATATTTTATTTTTACTCTTTTATTATTATTATTATTATTATTATTATTATTATTATTATTATTATTATAGTAAATAATTAAAAAAATTTAAAATTATTAAAAATAAATAAATTTATTTTCATTTTTTAATTTAAACAAATTTATTTTTCACTCTTTTTCTTTCTATTTCTTTTTTTAGTAATTTTAACCTAAGTTCGCAAGATGAAAGTCCTTTTACATTGTGTTGGTGGAAAAAATCGAGAATCTGAATCGACAATCGAAATAAGGAATTCGATATCGATAGATAAATCGAAAGGTGGGAGACATTTGATGATCGTGTTGATGAGAAAGAAATCGATATGTGAAATCAAGAGTTGTTCGATGACCATGTATTAGTATGAAAATATTGATCGAGAATCGAATGGGAGAAAATCGATGATGAATATCGAAGGCAATCAGAAAGCAGTTCAAAGTACTCGATGTCTGGAATCGAGATCGAGGAACGGTTAACGTGCACATGGAACATGGGAAACGAATTTCCAAATCGTGGCTAAGTTAGAAATCGAGGAACGGTTAATGCGCACATGGAACATGAGAAGCGGTTTTTAATCGTGGCTAAGGTGGAAATCGAGGCGGTTAGCATGCACATGGAACGTGGTAGCGGTTTTTTAACCACTCTTAGGAGGTTACGTTGAAGCAAACCTATAAATAGAATGAAGCATGAAGAGAAAAGGGGAAATTGACAGAGACAACAGAAATATAAGTGAAAAGTCTACCGGAGAACGACGTACCATGAAATTTCTGGCAATCTGGATTTCCATTTTCATTGAGTGTTTTTACTGCTTTCTTTTCTTTCCCTGGTACTTTATCTTTAATGCAATTTAAATTTGTCATTTACATTTAGTGCATTTTAAGATTCCGCATTTACTCTTAGTGCATTTTAAGATTCTGCATTTACTCTTATGCAATTTTAATATTTTTTTTTACTTTCTCAGTAATTTATCTACTCGCACGTTTAATTTACTTTCCAGTATTGTTGATTAATTTTATGCGCACTTTAATTCATGTCATTTATTCTTAGTGCAATTTGATTTCATGTATTACTTTGTTGCTTCGATATCCTTTCATTGCTTCCTTTACTTCTGTTAAAATTCATATTTTCGACGAAAGTGATGAAGATCTTGTTGATTTGATGAAGTAAAAAATGAAGTCAAAGGCTACTTTGTGGCAGTCAAAGGTCACTTAGATAAAATGGTAGTGTGATTAGTGAGTCAGCATCTCTCGCTTAGGTATAATCATTTTTATCTCTCTGCTTGCATGAGGTTTCTTCATTTAAAAGATTTTGCAAATGCCTCTAAAAAATGTTTAAACGGTTAAAAATAAAGTATTTTGTTAAAAGGTTTTTAATTAACTATTTTAACTAATAGTATATAAGCTTTATCAACTAAAATGTTCTTAACACTTTTGTAACAAGTTTTTAACTGATATGTTTTCGAAATAATCGATTGTTTTCATTAGAAGGATTTTTGAAAACCTTCTGCCAGTATTTTAACTGATATAGAATTGATATAATCAATTAAAATGACTTAGAATATTTTGAAAAATGTTCTGGCAGAATTTTAATCGATACAAACTCGAAATAATCGATTGAAATAACTTGAAGTATTTTAAAAGTTGTTCTGTCAGTATTTTAATCGATACAAATACGAAATATGAATGAGGAATTAAAAATGAAATACTTCCCTATTTCATTAACAAAGAATGCCTTCACTTGATTTACCTCTTTAGCACCTAACTCGATATATAATTGGCTGCAGTTGGAAAGAAATTTTCATGAGCAATTTTTTAGGGGAGAGACTCAAGTAAGTCCTATCGACTTAATGAATATTAAAAGATATAATCATGAAAGTATAGATGATTATTTGAATAGACTTAGACAAATGAAATCGAGATGTTTACTCAGATTCTCGAATTTGAATTAGTCAGAATGACCTCTGCAGGTTTAGAGTTCTCGATTAGGAAGAAGTTGGTTAATTTACCCTTGAATGACATGGCTCAATTATCCGATAAAGTGAGAAGAGTGGAACAAATCGAGTATGAGATGAATATCCTATGCCAGTAGCTGATATGTTAATTGATGCGGCAGCTGGTAATGAAATTTTAAGTCTTTTAGATGGATATTCAGGCTATAATCAAATTTTTGTTGCCCAAAATGATATAGCTAAAACAGCTTTTCGATGCCCGGGGGCATTGAGTACTTATGAATGGATAGTGATGCCATTTGGTTTGAAAAACGCCGGGGCAACATATCAAAGAGCAATGAATTTGATTTTTCATGATTTGATTAATGATTTCATGCAGGTTTATATAGATGATATTGTTGTTGCTTTGAAGAAAAAACATGAACATTTAGGTAACTTAAGGAAATCTTTTGAAAGAATGAGGAAGTACGATTTAAAAATGAATCCCTTGAAATGTGTCTTTGGTGTGTCTGCTGGTGAATTTTTAGGATTCATAGTACATGAAAAAGGGATCGAAATCGATAAAAATAAAGCAAAAGCAATACTAGATATTTCTGCCCCAAAGAATAAAAAGTAATTGCAATCATTGTTGGGAAAAATAAAATATTTAAGACGATTTATTTCTAATTTGGCTGGTAAGACTTATGTTTTTTCGTCTTTGTTAAAGTTAAAAAAGGAAGCAGACTTCAAATGGGAGGAAGAACATTAGAAAGCTTTTAAGCAGATTAAATTGACTTTGACGAATCCTCCGATATTGATACCAGTAATGAGGAACAAACCATTGAAATTGTATGTATCAGTATCAGATCGAGCTATAGCCAGTCTACTAGCACAGGAGGATCAGAATGGTGTAGAATGTGTTGTTTATTATCTAAGTAGAATATTAAACGATGTTGAAACTTGATACAATGATATCGAAAAGTTAGCGCTGTGTTTGTATTTCTCTTGTACAAAACTCCAATATGTAATGAAACCCCATGATGTGATGGTTTATTCCAGAAATAATATTTTGAAGTTTCTTTTATCGAAACCTATTATGCATAATCGAATAGGAAAGTGGGTGTTAGCTTTGACAGAGTTTTCATTATCATTCGATTCTTTGAAATCGGTAAAAGGCAAAATTATCACTGATTTTATGGTAGACCATACAGTTGGCTCGATTGATAATTTATTTATTGAAATAAGCAAATGGATAATGTATTTCGATGGATCGAGTACATCGGACAAGTCAGGGGTGGAAATTCTTATTATTTCGCCAAGTAATATCCCGACTAAGTTATTATTTAAAATTAAACCCACTTGCTCGAATAATGAAGTCGAATATGAAGCTTTGGTTGCGGGTCTTGATACTTTAATTAAATTAAAAGCTCGACATGTAATCGTAAGAGGTGATTCACAATTAGTGATCAAACATGTACGAAAATAATACAAATGTATCAATACTAATTTGTTCAAATACTTAGAAAAAGTAATTACTTTGAGTAAAATGTTCGATGACATAACATTCGAATATGTTCCTCGAGAATTTAATCAAGAAGCCAATGATTTAGCGCAAATAGCATCTAAGTATAAAATTTCTCTGGAAAATTTACAAAAGATGATTCAAATCAAAGAGAAATTACCCCAAGAAAGTGAAATTTTACAAATTAATAACTTACATGATCAGGATTGGAGAAAATTGATTATAGACTATTTGCAAAATCCAAACGGAAGAATCGATAAGAAAATAAAATATCGAGCAGCAAAATATATGTTGTTCAATGATGAATTGTATAAAAGAGGTATCGATGAAATATTGCTTAGATGTTTAGGAAATGACGATGCTTATTTGGCAATGGCAGAAGTACACAATGGAATATGTGGTGCACATATGGTAGGTTAAAAAATGAGATGGACGTTAATACGACAAGGATATTACTGGCCTTCGATTTTAAAAGATTGTATCGAATATGCTAAGTCTTGTGAAGAGTGTCAAAAGTTTAGTCCTATACAACAAGTACTTGCTAGCGAACTTCACTCGATTATTAAACCTTGGCCTTTCAGAGGTTGGACAATCGATTTAATTGGTCACAATTATCCTCAGTCATCGAAAGGACATAGATATATAATAGTAGCTGTCGATTATTTTTCAAAATGGGTAGAAGCAATCCCGTTAAAAGATGTTGATCAACAAGATGTGATTGATTTCATTGAAGAGTATATTGTTTATCGATTTGGGATACCACAGTCTACTACCACTGATAGAGGAACAATTTTTACTGGTAAGAAAATTGTTAGATATGCTGAATCGAGGAATATTCAGTTATTAGCATCAACTCCATATTATGCTCAGGCTAATGGACAGGTTGAAACAATTAATAAAATAATTATTGGTTTAATCAAGAAACATGTCGGTAATAAACCAAAGACGTGACATGAAACGTTATTACAGATTTTGTGGGCTTATCGAAATTCGCTGAAAGATTTCCTGCAGAATACTCCATATAAGTTAGTCTATGGGCATGATGCGGTTTTATCCATCGAAATAAATATTGAGTCAACTCGAATACAAAAACAAAATGATTTTCCCAGTTGTGATTATTGGAACTTGATGTATGACGAATTAAATGAACTCAATGAGATAAGATTGCAAGCGTTGAATAATATTATTTTACAAAAAAGTCAGATTGCTCGAGGTTATAACAAGAGAGTTCGACAGAAAATATTTAACAAAGGTGATTTAGTTTGGAAAACGATTTTATCGATGGATAAGAAGTCTAAAAGTTATGGCAAATGGTCACCGAATTGGGAAGGACCTTTTGAAATTGTTAAAGTGTTATCGGGTAATGCTTATTCGATTGTTGATTGGCATAGTAGAAAAAATGTATTATCGATAAACGGAAAGTACTTAAAAGATTATAAACCTCGAATAAGGGAAATAAGCATTCACAATTAATTAAAATATAATGTTTTACAAAATTTGATATTGAGATTTGAGTTGATCAAAATCTGTCAACAATTGAGTCCAAGAGGAGAGGTTTGAATTTTCTTCGATAACTACTTTGCATTTGCGCTCCATGCTTTGTCCCAGAGAAAGTGTCACTTCCTTTACAGAAGATTTGATTGAATTCATTTTTTTTGTGAGGAAGTCATCTTGTCCTTTGAGGTGTTGAAGTCTTTTCTCCAGTTCTTCGATTTCACCTCTAAGCAAAGATTGTTCTTTTAACGCCTCTTCAAGCTCTAGCTTTTGACTTTTTAACAAGTTCGATTTTTCAGCTTGAAAGGTAGAAATTATGGTCAACTCATTTGCTATAGACTGTTTCTTCTTCTTCGCGAAGTAAACTTTGTTGAATAAATCAATAGCCACTGCTACTTCAGCATCGAAGCTCTTTGGAAGATTGTCATTGGGGAATGCTTCTATAGCAGTAAGAATCTCTTGGAAAAGTTGTTTTAGCTCGAGCGATTCCACCAAGACTTCGAGAGGTGAAGAATAGAAGAAAGACATGAATCGTTTTATCAATCTGTCTGCCTCTTCAGTTGACGTCACGGGCGGCTAAGATGAATGACTTGAGGGAGTGACATTTTCAGATAATAGAATATCGAGAATCAAAAATGGATCTTCTTCAATAGCAATTCGATATTCTGGTAATTCTTTAGGGATATGATCAGAGGCAATGTAGACGAAATCAGTTCGATAGATGGAAACTCGAAGGGAGGAGAGATTGGTTGTTCAACGAGGGGTGGTGAAGGAGAATCTTGGATGTGAACTGTTGGGATATTTACAGTATTATCTGTAAGGTAAAATGAGTTTGTTCAAGAAGATGAATTTAACTTAATAAAATCCTAATAGAAATAAGGTAAAAATAGGAAATTAAATAAAATTTTACCAAAAGGAGAAGGTAGTTTGATGTGCGTTGGTGCGAGAGAAGGATTTTGTACATCCTCAGTATTCTGCTATTTAAAATACAGGTTAGAAAAGGGAATTATGTAAGATGGGTCAAGAAAAGTAGGATTTTCTAACTTTTCCTCTAAAATTGGTGGTGAAATGGTTGGTTGAACCAATGATTCGACATTCGTCGACACTATAGCTGATGGGTGGTCCTGAGATACCAAAATTTGGAATCATGTTATAACCTTCTCGATTGTTAGATACATAATACATATATATAAAAAGAGGGGAAACTTACATGACTTGAGTGAGTATGTGTTGTTTGACCTACTTTAGTGACCGTATTAGAGTCCGTCGATAATGAATTTATAATAGGTTGAGCAATTCGAGGACTCTTTTTGGATTTTTTCTGAAAGTAGTGAGAAATGAATCAGATATAAAGAAGGAAATCAAAATGAGCGAGATAACAGGGATCGAAAAGAAACCTTCGATTTTTTCGAAGATGAGGAAATTGTTGCTGAGTGTTTCCTTTTTTGTGTGGGGACAGATGGGTCCGATTCATCAGAAGACTCCCAGTTTTTCTCTGAGATTGTGATTTTGTGAGGCTTCGAAACTGTCAAGAAAGAAAAATAGTTAGGTCACAATTAGAAGAAGACTATGAGTATCTTTTTAAAAATGCGATAAAATCTCACCAAAAGGTGATGGAGTTAAAATCTTGACCTGATCGATATGGACAAGCCAAGGAGGAAGAGAATGTTGAGGAATGTTTATGTAAGGGTGGTAGGATAGTTTCGATATCGAAATTTCTTTGTTTTTGGGTTTTGGAGAAATTGTTTCTTTCTAGGATCTTAACTCTCGAACCCATTTAGGATGAGTTAAAGGTTTGGCGATTCCAAAAGGGGTTGTAGGGAAAGTGGGTAGGTGGTTTGGACATTACATTTCAAATGGGGTTTTATCTCGAGAATTTATGATTTTGTGGTTCGATCTATTGGTGTCTGTTTTGTTGGCGAGGGATATAACAACATTGTAAAATGTGTCTTCTAATTTAAGAGGGTTGTAGCATTCTCGATAAAAGTTTTCAAATCGAGATATTTGAAGATAGTGGGAGTATTTACCTTTCTTGGTCTTCGATTTATCCTGCACAATGAGAGAATGATGCTCAGTCAATTTTGATTGGATGGTATCAAAGTCAGAATGAATTCTCGAAAACCAATCATTCCACCATCGAGAAAAGTCAGGAGTAGATAAGTAATTTGACTTGAAAGCGTAAGGGTAAAAATGAAGTGGGCTTTGTGGTAATAATTTGGTGAGTTCCCTTCCTACATTCGATTCATTGAACTTGAGCCTTGGGGGACTATCGATGTTGAAAAAGGGGGAAGCTTGACTTAAACCAAATTGCCTTGAAAAAAGTTGAGGATAGTAGATCATGAGTTTGATATCTTTCGATTGAAAGCCCGACACCAAAACATCTTGGGTTAAATAATTAGTCCATACATCAACTAGTTCTGATTGTAAACCTGGAGTAGGAGCTGAGAATCTTGACTTAAACCATGTTGGTCCTCGAAGCCTGTCACTTATTTTTTCATGATATGTAATGAAAGGGGCCAAACATGAGTCGAAATAAAATCGAGTTAATAAAAACTTCAAATAAGTTTTATAATTGGCTTCATCGGAGGATTTTTGTTGAGAATGTCAGGATGATAATCGGGCACCTTCTAAATTAAAACTTGTGGGAGCTTTGGATGGTGGGGGAAGGATACTTTCGAAAATCGAAGTTAGCCATAATTGGATGAACTATATGGGACCTAAAAAATTTCCTGAGGGTTCTTTAGTATTCAAGATATCAACTACCTCATCGAATGTTGTATATACATGAGCCAACAAGAGTTTTGACAAACAAATTTGAGGTTGACCAGTATGAAGAAGGTAAGCAAGGTTATAAAAATGTGATGAAATTTGGATAGATTGAGGGCAGAAAACATGAGTGCAAAGCCAATATACCAAAAACGCAATATGTTCTTCATTAGAAACGGCCATCGATTGGTCATCAATAAAATGTTTTTCGATGAAATGACCATAAGCATTCGCATCTCAATCAATTTTTGATTTGAGAGAGTCGTCCGAAGGGAAAGCAATCTTAAAATATTTTTCCCCTGTGGGCTTTAACCCAGTAATTGCAGCGATCTCGAAAAGAGTAGGGGAAAGAGGACCACATGGTAGCTCCATAGCGTGTAAATCCTTATTCCATAGATGAACAACGGATAAGAACATAGGCATATCCAAAGATGATAAATCACATCGAGATAAGTGGAGAAAATCGAAAATCTCTATATCTTTCCAATGATTCCCAAACTTGATTTTCACTCTATCAAACCACCTAATATATAAGGATTTTTTATGAGGAGGACCGGTTCGATATACTTTTGAGGGAGCATTTAGGAAATCGATCCTAATATCAGTTTTATGAATAATGGCTTTGCTTTCAGAAGGCAGACGGATAGTAAAAGAAGACGACCCACCAGAGTAACGAATAGGATCACCGAATGCATAATCAATATTATCAACTGTATAAGGTATAAGTACCTGTGTTTCGGCGATTTTTTGTGAAGCCTCTTCCAACAGTGGGACCGGGGTGAACTTTTGGCCATTTATCTCTATTAGGTTTGAAGTCACCGTCAACAATGGCGGGGTGGGGAGGTCAGAAGATTTGGAGGTTGTCATGGCAACTGTGGAAAGATGGAAGAAGGAGAAGAGGTAACGAATGAGGAAGATAGATTAGGTTTAGTAAAGGTAATGCCAGTTGATTTGAGTATCTTAAAGGAGTGAATTAGGGCAGGTGAAACAACGGATGTGGAAGGAAGTTAAAGGGGACGTGACAGATTTTTTGGGAAAAAAGGACAAATTTTTAGGAGAAATCCAGTAACATTAATGAGGGGATTGCTTTGATGTGACATTTGATAATAAAAACAGCCTTTTGGACTCAGAACATTTAAAAGTTGAAATAAATATTTTTGAAAGAATACAAATTCTGCACAAATATTTTATTCTTTCAAGGGGGCATTTTGTTGGTGAAAAAAATTGAGAATCTGAATCGACAATCGAAAGAAGGAATTCGATATCGATAGATAAATCGAAAGGCAGAAGACATTTGATGATCGTGTTGATGAGAAAGAAATCGATATGTGAAACAAGAGTTGTTTGATGATCATGTATTAGTATGGAAATATTGATTGAGAATCGAATGAGAGAAAATCGATGATGAATATCGAAGGCAATCAGAAAGCAGTTCAAAGTACTCGATATCTGGAATCGAGATTGAGGAACGGTTAACGCACACATGGAACATGGGAAACAACTTTCCAAATCGTGGCTAAGTTAGAAATCAAGGAACGGTTAAGGCACACGTGGAACATGGAAAGCGGTTTTTTAACCGTGGCTAAGGTGGAAATCGAGGCAGTTAACATGCACATGGAACGTGGTAGCGGTTTTTTAACCACTCTTAGGAGGTTACGTTGAAGCAAGCCTATAAATAGAATAAAGCATGAAGAGAAAAGGGGAAATTGGTAGAGACAACAGAAACACAAGTGAAAAGTCTACCGGAGAACGACGCATCATGAAGTTTCTGGCGACCTAGATTTCCATTTTCATTGAGTGTCTTTACTGCTTTCTTTTCTTTCCCTGGTACTTTATCTTTAATGCAATTTAAATTTGTCATTTACATTTAGTGCATTTTAAGATTCCGCATTTACTATTAGTGCATTTTAAGATTCTGCATTTACTCTTATGCAATATTAATGTTTTTTTTTACTTTCTCAGTAATTTATCTGCTCGCACGTTTAATTTACTTTCCAGTATTGTTGATTACTTTTATGTGCACTTTAATTCATGTCATTTATTCTTAGTGCAATTTGATTTCATGTATTACTTTGTTGCTTCGATGCCCTCTCATTGCTTCCTTTACTTCTGTTAAAATTCATATTTTCGAGTCTTTTAATAAAAAAAATATAAAAAGAGAACTCTCGATTTCAATATGCATATTTTATCGCACTTTCCGTGTTTCTAATATACACGTTTGGTTTCATCTGTTTGCTCGATATTTTTATATTCTCGGTTTATATACACTTTTTGATTGAAAAAATGTTTGCTAGCCTAAATAAAAAGAATTTGCGTGGTTAAAATTTAATTAGAACCTAAGTCACTGGGACATGGAAAACAACAAAATTTTCACAGAAACACATTGTTATATTTAAATAACTTACAAACACTTTATAATATAATACTGTATTTAGTAATTTTATTCAAAATAAAAATAATAATTTAAAACTAGTTTTTTTTAAGAGTGATGATATTTTGACAACCAAAAACCATACAATCCTTCAAACAACTCACTTTTATTAATATAATAATCTATAGAATCATTTAATAAAAATAAAAATAAAATAAAATAATTATTATTATTATATTAAAAGAGAGTTATTTATAAGAGTTGTATGAATTTGGGTTGTCAAAGTATCATTTTCCTTTTTTAATTAAAAAGACCCTAAATTTGGAAAGTAACTCCATCGAGAATTCAAGCGTAGTCATTTTGGTTTGAAATCATAACTAAAAAAAGTCGAGAATGATCTAATACTTTTATGTATTACGTGTATAATATATATATATATATATATGAGAGAATTGTGATTTCTTGAAATAATGTAAATACTGAGTTTTAAGTATACAAGACACAATGACAGAGGTAAGGGTTCCCATAGTTTAATTATTTTTTTATATTAAATAATTATTTATATTTTTTATTTTATTATTCTAAAAAAATATATAAAAAGGAAAACATTGTTTTTCTTTATATAAAAATATTATATTTTTAGAAATTGTTTTCTTTTAATTCATTCTAAAATTTTAAACATTTATTAGAATTGTCAAAATGAATAGTTCAATCTAATTTGGTATGATTCTAGAGGCCAAGAAAAAAATTTAATGATTTAACTTAATCTATATTAAAACATAATTATTAGTTTAATCTAACTTTATGATAGATCATAAGTTAATTTTAGCATGATTGAAAAAAAAAAGTTATATCATAATAATTAATTTAAAAAATAAAATAAAAATATATTTTTAAAATTTAAATTATATTATAAAATTAGTTTTTATTTAAAATATAATGATTTAATATATAAATTATAAGAGAATGAAATCATTCAATATTAAAATATGACTTAAAAATCTACTTTTTGTTATCATTATTCATTTTTTATTAATTTATTAATTTAAAATAATAATTAATATTAATAATTAGATATTAAAATAAGTGGTTGTTAGAAACTTATTCTAAAATTTACTCTTAAAATAAGTTAATATCTTATCAAATTAATTTATCATATATATATATATATATATATATAATTAAAATAATATTATTTTTATTTTTATTTAAAATAATTATTATTCTATAAAATAAGTCAACTCATAAGTCTACAAGCTAACCTACCTAAGTCTATGTAGGTCATAACTTAAATGGGTCGGGGCAAAATAAATCAAATCTAATTTAGATCACAAATTTTGTATCCTAACTTGACCTATTTCTTAAGTCTTTCGGGTTGATCTATTAGGTTAATCCTATTTTGACACCCTTAATTTTTGATAAAAGATTAATCTATGCAAGTCTAGGTTTTTAATGGTATGTTTGAATCGATGATTAAAATTTTGTGTACATAAGCTTACATATCTTGTGTAAAAGTTTTCCTCCAGAGCTATACTTGAAAAACTAGATGTCTAGGAAATTTAGTGCATTTTAAACTCATTATAACACTCTAGGTTAGAGTAGGATTTTTTTGGGAGATGAGGAAGATCATGAATCCCCTAAAGTTTTGTAACTTACATTAGTATTTATAATTTTGGTCCCCCCAAACTTAATGATTATTCTTCATAATCACTCAAGGGATAACTCGTCACTTAAGTGATAATTCAATCAAAGTGAAAGATTCTTCGATTGAATTTTTTGCTTAAATGAGAAATTGGTTACTTAAATGACGAGATTCTAAAAAAGGATAGAATTTTAGTCCCATTATTAGTCAAGCAAGATGTTAATTGCTCAAGTGACTAAAAAATTTTGCTCAAACAAAAATATACTGTGAAAAAAGAAAATTTTTGGAAAAATTGTCACTCAAATGAAAGAAGGTTTGCTTAAGTGACATTCCCATGAGATGATGGTGTAATGTTGAGTCAAACCCATATAAGATATTGATATCACCTTCAACCTAAAACTTTAAGACATTAAATTATGAGTCTTTCTTCCTTATATATTACTCAACTTCCTCATTCTTAATCAATGTGGGACTTAGACTCACACTTGGATTTCCCAACAATCTCTCCCTCAAGTGTGAGTAATTTCTTATTGGTACATCCTCCTCGAGCTCATTAGTAACCCTTCCATGTACCTTTGTTCATCATAATGAAACATGCTTACTTGACTTCACTGGGGAGAGAAATACCAATGAGACATGAGTCAAACCCACATAAGGAATTGACACCACCTTCAACCCCAAACCTTAAAATAATGAGTTATGAGTCTTTTTTCCGTGTATGTTACTCAACTTCCTCATGTTTACTCAATGTGGGACATAGACTCAGTTGAATTTCTCAATACTTTCCCTTCAAGTGTGAGTTCCTTCACATTGGTACATCCTCCTCGAGCTCACTACCTGACCCATTATTAGGAAGATTTTGATATAAGGATCATCCTTAAACTACTGGTTATAACACAAACCATCGACTTTGATATATTATTGGGTCTTTCAAGGGGATTCACTGGAGAGAGACAACACCAATGAAGCATGAACCAAACCCACATAAGGGATTAACACCAATTTCAATCAAAAATCTTAATGCATTGAGTTATGTGTCTTTCTTCCTTATATGTTACTTAACTTCCTCAGTTTTACTCAATGTGGGACTTAGACTCATACTTGAATTCCTCAACAATCTCCCCCTTAAGTGTGAGTCCCTTCACATTAGTACATCCTCGTCGAGCTCACTAGTGATCCTTTCATGTACCGTCATTCATCATAACGGGACACACTTATCTGACCCATTATTAGGAAGACTTTGATATAAGGATCACCCTCAAACTACTGGTCACCACACAAACCATATACATTATTGGGGTCTTTCAAGGGGATTCATTGGGGAGAGTAACACCAATGAGACACGAATCAAACTCACATAAGAGAATGATATCACCTTCAACCAAAAACCTTTAAGGCATTGAGTTATTGATCTTTCTTCCTTATATGTTACTTAACTTCGTCATTTTTACTAATGTGGGACTTAGACTCATACTTGAATTTTCCACCAATCTCCTCCTCAATTGTGAATCCTTCACATTGGTACATCCTCCTCGAACCTACTAGTGACCTTTCCATGTACTGCCGTTCATCACAATGAGACACACTTATCTGACCTATTATTAGGAAGACTTTCGATCCAAAAATCACTCTTAAACTACCGATCATCACACAAATAATTGACTCTGATACCACTACTGGTTCTTTCGAAAGGATTCACTAGGAAGAGACAATACCAATAAGACACGAGTCTAACCTACATAAAAGATTGACACCATATTTTACCCAAAATCTTAAGGCATTGGGTTATGGGTAGTTCTTCCTTTTATATTACTCAACTTCTTCATTCTTACTTAATCTAGGACTTAGACTCACATTTGGATTTTGGATTTTCCAACAATCTTCCCCTCAAGTGTGAGTCCCTTCCCATTGGTACATCCTCCTTGAGCTCACTAGTGATCATTCCATATACCGTTGTTCATAATAACAAAACACGCTTATCTAACCCCACTGTCAGGAATACTTTCGATATAAGGATCACTCTTAAACTACCAATCACCACACAAACTATCGACTCTGATACAACTATTGGTGCTTTTGAGGGGATTCATTGGGAATATATAACACAAATGAGACATGAGCCTAATCCACATAAAGATTTTGAGTTGAAGGTGATATCAATCATTCATATGGATTGGACTCATGTTTCATTAGTGTTGTCTCTCCTTGATGAATCCTCTTCGAAGACCCTATATGTAATTAACCCGATGAATACCATGAAATGGTGTAATTGATATGATGATTGTTATGGATATAAATAATTATATATATATATATATATATATATATATATATATGTGTGTGTGTGTGTGTGTGTTTCTGGTGAAAATTTGATTGATTTCGATTTCTCAGAAATTTAAGTTCTAATCAAATTTCGACCATGTAGATTCTTCTTATTTAGGCTAGCAAAATATTTTCAATCGAAACATGCATGAGAATCGAAAATATCATAATGTCAATACCATAGTGTCAAGAAATGTTAACAATGCAATATATCATTTCAGATTGGCAATCGAAAGCACTATTTTTGGTGTTTTCTACTAAGAAACGCGAAGTAAAGAAAGCAGTAAAAGCGTCGAATCGAAAAGCAGTGCAAAATATTAAATTGCAGAGAAATGTGAAATACGTAAACCTCAAATTTGCATTAAGTGTAAATGACAAGGAATCGAAATTGCGGAAATGTAAATAACAGGAAATCGAAATTGCAGAAATGTAAATGGCGAGGATCTTAAACACATAACCTTAACTTGCATAAAAGTAAATTTTGCATAAAAGTAAATGACAAAGAATTGAAAAGGCAAAAACTTAAAGCTGATAAACATAAATTGCAATGAAAGTAAATTACCAGGGAAAGTAAAGAAAGCGATAAAGATAATCAATGAAAACGGAAATCCAGAGCATTAGAAACTTCATGATGCGTCGTTCTCCTACAAACTGTTCACTTGCGCTTCTGTTGTCTCTGTCAATTTCCCCTCTTCCTTCAATCTTCGCTCTATTTATAGAGCACCCTTCAGGTAACCTCCTAAGAGCAGTTAACAAAACTGTCACCACGATCCAACGTGCACGTCCCTTAGTTCTACGATTTAGAAAACTGCTTCCACGTTCCATACGCGGGCGTTTAACCGTTCCTCAATTTATAACTTAGCCATAATTTCGATAGGCATGTAGGTTAACCTTTCCCTTGATCTCGATTTCAAATCTTCGAGAACTTTGAATTGCTCCCTTAACCTTAACATTACACTTGATTCTAACTTCTCGATTTTCTTCAACAATAGACATCAAATATTCTCCCTTCGATTCTCGATTCTGATTCTCGATGTGTTTCTATCTTGTGGTTACCGGGTGTCTTCTAACTGCCTTTTTGCTTTATCAAATTTTTAACCAATCATATGATATTCGATTTTCTCTCTCTTGTTCTTTCGATCCTCGTATCGATTTTTTCTTTACTAACAATATGAAAATGAAATATGTATAGTTTTGAACGTTGTTAATTTTAAGAAGGTATTACCATGTTAAGATGTGTACATTATATTTTGATTTAAGGATTTTGTATAAAGTATATTGTTAGACTCATATAGAAAAATAATTAGGAGGTGAGAATAAAATGATATTCTTAAGACTTAACTTGTGAAAAAAAGTTTTTTTTAGTAAGTTATAGTAATTAAGGGTATTATATAAGAGAATATATTTCATTTATTTATTTTTGTTATATATATATATATATATATATATATATCAATTAAAGGAAAATAATGTGATAGTTATGTATCTTCAAGTCTAATTTAACAAGTGTGTTTTTTAGAAATAGAGTTAAGTGTTTTTAAGTAAACGTTAATAAATTATCGCATTTTTTAGAAATAGAGTTAAGTGTTTTTATGTAAACGTTAATAAATTATTGCATGAGATATAGTAAATAGAGTTAGAGGTAGATGCGTATTAATGTTTTAATTTTAAAATATGATAAAATTTACCTATAACAAAATTACATGAATTTGATGTTGAAACATATATACATGTTGAATTCCTTGGAATACTATCTTGTTTTGTGTGTTATATAAACTATATTGATCATGTTTTAAGATGGAACAAATAATCCTATACGTAGAATGTCCGAGAAGATAGGATAAATATTTTTATTGATTTTCTAATTTTATTTATTTTGAAGATGTGTATAATTCCTTGTACAAATTAAGATGCTTTAGTTGGGTTTGGCATTAAATAATAATATGTGTTTGTATTATCAAATATCTTAGGTTAATATTAATGTTAATGAAAACTATTCTTACATAATTGATATTAGTTTCTTTAAAAAAATATTAATATAAATTCTAAATTAAAGAATAATATATTTTTAATTTTTTATCTTACTAAATGACTTAACAAGAGTACGATAATAATTTTTTTGTTTCAACTTGAAAAAGTTAAATTCTCACCCTATAATAATGTTTTTGGGAAATGCTTAGCTAAAAACGTCATTTAAAAAAAATGTGCTGTTTTTTCGAAAGGCAATTCAAACGTGAAAAACATATTGTTTTTAACCTTAAATTATCGACCGAGAAAATAAAAATTCAGTTTTTATTAAACATCTTATAAAACTAAAACAACTATATAATATATAGTTACAAATATATATAAGCTGGTTAGTAGATATAGATAAGTTATTTATTTTCATGCAAAAACAATGAACACAAAATATGAATACGCTTCTTTTCTTTCAGTATCTTGGAATATTATTTTTTTCTTCTTAACAGAGTGACATCTTAATGGCTACCCAACTCTATTAATTTAATTCATTTTTTTTGTTGGGTTTAACACTTGTTTGGTATTTTGGGTTTCCTCCAAACTGCCAGCACTATTAATTTAATTGGTGGCACAGAATCAGCGCATATAATACCATAATATGCTACTATTTTTTTCTCCTCTTGTGTTTATTTAAATATTATGAAAGAAACTAAAAAGTCTCAAAAGAGAATAATGGGAATTAAAAAGAGATAGAGTGCAATCACTTTTTTTCTTTCCTTTTACCTTTTAAAATTTGTATCTGTTTGTACTTTTTTTTTATGTATAAAATTTAACTAAAACCCACCACTTTCTTAGCATCACCTTTTAAGTAAAACCAATTTTCCCCGTCTCAGCAGTTTTTGTTAAAAGAAATTCACTTTTATTAGAACTTGTAGTGTATATGTTTTTACCGTTCTGAAATATTTAAATTAAAATTTAATATCTCTAAAAATTGTTCTATTTTTTTTTAATTTTAAAATGTATAGTTTTTTTATTCTCCAAATGTTAACTAAAACCATTTTTTGTTTCTCTACACAAAGTGTTAACTAAATTATTAGAAAGATAACATATGGCATATTTCAATTTGATTTTTCTAAGGAAATATGTATTTCAAAATTAAAAAGCCGTAGAATAATATTTTATTAAAACTAACAATACCATGTTCAAATTCTATTAATTAAAATTTGATAAATTGAGGTAGAAGTCCACGTAAAGTAATTTGGTTGGACAATATTATCAACAATGTAACCAATGAGGTTGTTCCACGGAAGCCAAAATTGCGGTACCCTCGATGAAGTCGAGGAGAGAGGGCGCGCAGACGCTGACGTGGAGGCGAGTGGGGTGCACAGAAAGAGTGTGCAACGCAGAGAATCGAACACTTGAAAAGAAAATCTATTCCAAGCCACAAAAACTTGTGGCCATGAATCCAAACCCCTCCGTGACGTGGCACCCTGCTCTCGTTTAAACGGATCAAAATCCACCTCGTCCTGCCTCCATTGCCAACTTTCATCAAAACCCAAACCTCAAAAAAACCGAACACACTGAAACAGACACCAACACCTGCAGTAGTATTAGTAATCAACCAACCTGCTTCAACCATAACACACATAACCCTAACACAAACATCTCGCGCGTTTTTTGCTCCTGTCGTTGCCGTTTCAATTCCCAGAAAATGCTCGAAAGTAAGGACCCCGCAATTAGGCTCTTTGGCCAGAAGATTCCCTTTCCCGGAGAACCCGACGCTCCGCCCATTGTCGCCTCCGAAACCGTCTCTCCGCCGCCGATGGATGTTGACGAAGACTTAGAAGACGTCGCTGAGTCAGAGACTGAGGATGATGAGAACAAAGACAAGGTAACGTGATTAACAACACATAGGTTCAAACAATTCATGGGTCGGTTAATTTTTCCGTTCTGGTGCCAAAGTTTCCCTCTTTTGAAATTCTTCTCCTGTAATTCTTTTTTACTTCAATTTTTTTGCCTTCATTTTCTAATGTAAAACGGTTGTGTGTGTTTTTTTATTTTTATTTTTAATTTTGAAAATAATTAGTTCCTTTTTTTTTTCGATTGCAATATTTTGTCGGGCTGCTTATTTTTCGGTTTTTGTCTGGGATCTGGAACTTCAGAAACAGAGTACTCGAAGCAGAGTCAATCATAAAAATGAATAAAGTTTTTGTAATTAGTTGAAAAAGCCAGCTAATTTCAGGTTTTGTGCTTCCTTCTCTTGTTTTGGAGGGGAAGTGAAGTTTTTTAACCAGTAATTTTCTGAATTTATTTTTCCTTTTTTTCATTTTATTACTGATTCAATATGCTTGAAGAACCCGAGTATTTAATTCTAGGTCAAATTATTTTTCTTGGTTAATATTTTTTTGAACACAGTCCACCCATACCTCTAGTCAATTTTCTCTGCTAATAATCTTCCGTCTGAGTTCAAAGTACCGATTTTCACTTTTTAGACTTTTCTCAGTGCTCAACTAAACACGTTTTTCAGTTGTAAGCTAAGAAGTAGCTTCTTCAGATCCAGAACTTAAAATTTTCTTTCCCATGGGATTTTTGCTTTTCATCATCTTGGTATATATCGTGTTCTAGAAAATACATGTTTACATCGTGAAAAAGAACAACTTTTAATTGATATTTTCATTGGTCTTCCTAAAATTACATGCTTTTCACCATCCCAATAGAAAACCTACGTTATACACCCAACACAAATACTTTTCATTTTAGAAAAGGGAGCAATTGAATGTTTTTACTTTTCCAAACCTTCTTGATCTTGTGGTTCGAGTTTATATAATGTCATCTGCCAGTACATAAGAGTAATACGTTATGAACGTGACGAAACAAATTCTTGCGCTCCTGTCTGTGAATCAGCTTGTATACAAGTGTTGTTATTTGTCATCCCGAAGTATGCATTTCATTAATTAAGAAAAACATTGTGTCAAATTATTAGGATCCTCCAGAAGAAGTTAGTGAGAAAACGAAAGAAGCTGATCCTTCTCCAAATGCTGCAGACTCTAATAAGAAGAACCCAGAGGGTACTCAGAACCCAAACACACCTTCCAAAGACGAAGAATCTGCAAAGTCAAAAACCAACAAGTCAGAAAACGATCAAACGGATCCAACCACAAAAGTTGCTGCTGTTACAACCAACTCAGAAAACGACAACAATAACAACAATAAAACGCTGAAAAAACCAGACAAAATTCTTCCATGTCCTCGCTGCAATAGCATGGACACCAAGTTTTGTTACTACAACAACTACAACGTGAACCAGCCACGTTACTTCTGCAAAGCATGCCAAAGGTACTGGACCGCCGGGGGCACCATGCGAAACGTGCCGGTGGGTGCAGGGAGGAGAAAGAACAAAAACTCAGCCTCTCACTATCGCCATATCACAATCTCTGAAGCACTTCAAGCTGCAAGAATCGATTCCCCAAACGGGACTCATCTTTTGAAGCCCAATGGGAGAGTCCTCAGCTTTGGGTTAGACCCTCCAATTTGTGATTCCATGGCATCAGTCCTCAACCTCACGGAGAAGAAAACAAGAAACGGGTTTCACACCATCGAGGATCAAAGAAACAAAGATGATGACTGCTCAAGTGCATCTTCCATTACCGTTTCCAATGAGGAAAGTGGGAAAAGCACGTCACAAGAATCATTGGTGCCAAACAACAACGGTTTCATAAATCATCATCACCATGTTCCGTGCATTTCCACTGTTCCTTGGGCTTATCCTTGGACCTCCGGTGTTCCCTCAGCTCCTGCTTTGTGCCCTCCAGGGTTTCCCATGTCATTCTACCCTCACGCATTTTGGAACATTCCTTGGTTTCCCGCACACTCACAGCACCATGCTGCTCCATCTCAAAGGTCTCCGGGTTCTGGTCCAAATTCTCCTACTCTTGGGAAACACTCCAGGGACGATGACGTGGCGAAGCAAGAGCATTTGCATGAGGAACCATCGAGGCAGAGAAACGGGTCTGTGTTGGTGCCCAAAACTTTGAGAATCGATGACCCCAGTGAGGCTGCCAAGAGTTCTATATGGGCAACGTTAGGGATCAAGAACGAGTGCGTGAGTGGGGGTGGCATGTTCAAGGGGTTCCAATCCAAGAAAGACGAGAAGGACCATGTCGTTGAAACCTCTCCTGTGTTGAGGGCCAACCCTGCAGCCTTGTCTAGATCCCTTAACTTTCATGAGAACTCTTGAGTTCGCACTAGCACTAGCAACAACAGAACTCTTTGTAAGAGACGGTGACCATCTTTCAGCAATGGGTGTTTGGACATGAAGTGAAGGTTGGTAGTCTCGGATTTGGTCAGCACAGATAGGAGGAACTAATCTACTAGGAGGGTTTAGTCAGTGGTGTTGGAAGTGGCAACTAATTTCTGTCTTTCATGTCAGTCACACTATATTGTTATTTTTTCCTTATTTATGTGCTTAGTTTGGTGAGTTTGAGTTGGTGTACATATATAAATATATGTAAAATACTTGCTAGATATGGAAAAAGGTCTTTACCATGTATAAAAATCCAGAGCTACTGTATTTTGAATTTTCTTATCAAAATGGAAAATGAGACTTACTTTGTTTTGCATGTTTGGTTTTTTTGTGGAAAAATTGTGTATAGTTTGCCATATCTCGAGTCTGAAATAGCATCAGTGGAGGTATTTCGAGGTATCTGCTTTTTCAAAAGAAGTGAAAAAAAGGAAAAAATAAACAGAATCAGAATCAGAATATAAGCTTATAACAGACTAATAATATGCGGAAGTAGTGGATACTCTTGTCAGAGTCCTATGGCATGTGTCTTGCTAGAAAGCTAAAAGAAAAACTAAACTTTAGGAATTTATAAAAACAGAACAAAGCATTGCACTTTCTATTGCTTGTTTTTTCCTGAGAAGTTATTCCCAGAGCTGCATGATGAATGAATGGTACAATACAATTGTGGAAACACAGTGGAATAAAAGTGAAGATCTTTTCACTTGAACCCTCTTTTGGGACGCTTGAGGATAAACATGCATCTAAAATATGCCAGCTAGATGTACTTTTTTCTGCACCCACGGATCCAAAGCTGGACCGCTAGAATAATTTTTCTTAATCTTTTCATCATCTTATATATATAATTTTTAAAATTTGTTTCGATTATTCAACAAAGTAATAAAGTTGAAAAAAAAAGACTATTTCTCTCTCTTGCTGTTACAGTAATTTTGGAGTGTCGAAATTTTGATAACTAGCGCAAAAATATCCATTATATAATTTTGTTTATTAATATTATGTTTATAAAGTAATTAATTTAAAATAAAATTAATTAAAAATTATAATAAATAAAATTGTTCAATAGATATTTGATTATTAGGTGATCAATTTAAGATTTAGAAATAAAAATTCAACCAAATAGAATTAAGTTAATCATTATATTTAAATATTATGTATTTAAAATTAATTAATAACTAATATATACATATATATTGCTTTATATAAGATTATTTTTATAATTTACAATATATATTTATATTTTGACAAATATAATAATAATTTTGTATTTACTATAAAAATATAATTTATTTATCAATATTTTGTTTTCTTTAATGTTCATTTCAATATATATATATATATATATATATATATATATATATATATAATTCTATCATAATTAGAAACGTGTTTGATTTTTTTTCCTAGAGCACATAGAAGTAAGTGGGAGTCATTGGTTGATTTGAGAAGAAGAAGACAAAAAAAGAAAAAAATAGAACTGCTAGGATTAAATATTTGAGTTCCTTTAGAAATAAGTTCATCTCTGGCTGCAACTTGTTATTAATTAACTTTTACAAAAAAATAAACAATAATTGTATGCTGTTACATAAATTAAGTTGATAGAAATTATTTAAGCTGAATAATGACAAAAGCCTAGAACATTCTCTCTCCCCCAATGATTCTGCGGAAATTTGTTTTTTTTTTCTTTTTTTCAGGTAAGAAAATTTTCTATATATTGTAATATTACTTTTCACGCCACAGTTTTTAAAATGTAATTTGATAAATTTCCATTAAATAATTTATGTTTAAAATAATTATTAAACAGTCGTAAAATAAACATATGCTCTCCTTAGTTGAAAATTAAATTATATGATAATGTGTTGCATGCATATCATATCAATGAATAACTAACTGTTCTTGTACTAAACTTTGCAGTGGATACATACATCAAAACTAGCCCAACTTGTGCACTTAATCAATCACACTCAGACACATGAAAACAGCAAGATATTTTGTGAGGTTGAATCAAATACAAGCCACACTTTGTGAATAAGATGAGTTGGGATGGGAACCTGAAATGCCAAAAATGACACATTGGCTATATCCTCTTCCCCTTGGCATTGCACTCTTTGTTACTTTTGGCTTTTCCTATCTTTTCCTTTTTGCCCTTTCCCTTTTCTAAAGGAAAGCAATTGCTCATTTCTTTTCCTCCATATGTCTATGCCCAAATTTCAATTATGATGGCAACCAAAACTACACAGACAGATCCTTGGAACTAAGCCTCATCATTCATTTCTAGCCATCGCCAATTGAAAAAGTTGCCATAAATTTCATATATCCATACACCCTTTTCCTCCTTCCACACTACTACACTCACAATTTTAGGATATTAGCCATTTTCTTATTTCCAATTTTGCTCACACTGTGAAATGAAAAGGACACTTTCATTTTCTTGAAATTTTTTTTTCTTTGAATTCCCTAACGTTTAGGCAACCAATACCCACTTAACCATTACTCATATCTCCCCTAAGAGTACATGAAAGAGTCTTCATCTAACTACCAGTCAATATAAGAGGTTGGTGTCACTGCCAATTTTAGTGTATGTTCAGTTTGGTAGAGGAAGTTTCGAAATTTCATATTTAAAAAATAAAAAACATTTAAATAATTTCAATTTAATTCTAAATTAATTTAATTTGAGCAAGTACAAAATTAAATACGCACTTAATAATAGATTTCACTCTTATTGAAAATTGGTCATCTAAATTTATGAAGTAAAACTTAGTTTTTCAATTAGGTTTATTGGGAACGAGTTTTAAGTTAATAAAATATATATATAAAAAAATAATATATATGTATTACTGGTGAAATTTGGTTTTATTTCAATTTTCCCAAATACTAGGTTTTAACCAATTTTCAACCACTGTGAGTTCTTTTTATTTAGGCTAGTAAATAAAGTTTTTCAATCAAAACGTATGAAGCGATAAATTTAAGTGCGAAACACGGAAAATGAATTTAAAAACATATACGGACATCGATACTACTCAAATAAACAATTATATCTAATCGAAAAAGGTTCTTCAACAACAATAGATAAATAAATTAGATTCATTAACTTAAAAAACGAAAGGTTTTTTTGTATTTTTTATTAAGAGACTTGAGAACTTGAGAATTGACAAGAGTAAAATTAAGTGTAAATGATATAAAATGAAAGACAATGTGAAATTAGAGACATGCAAATTCATATAAAGAAACGAAATAAAGATTTACAATAGAAAGAAAATGACTACGTAAACTTAATTAACTTGATTTTAAAGCAATATCGAAAGTTTAAATAAATGAAGGAACGAAAACACAAACTTAAATTGCATGCAAATAAATTACCAGGGAAAATAAAAAAGCGAGTAACAAAAGTCGATAAAAGCGGAAATCCAGATTGCAGGAAATTCCATGATCGTCGTCGTTCTCCAGTAGACTTGTATAAGAAATTTCTGATACCCCGAAAATCCCCTTCCTTCTTCGCATTTTGTTCTATTTATAACCTTGCTCAACATAACTACATAAGAACGGTTTAGAAATCGCTACCCCATGTTACCATGTGCAAAGATAATTGTTTCCCTCAATTTCGATCCCGGACATCGAATACTTGAATTGCTTCTAACTTCCCTCAAACTTAACTTAACACTCGATACTTATTATCGATTTTTTACTCCCAATCATGGTCATTGAATTTCTTCCATCCACTTTTCGATTCATATATCGATTTTTCCCACCAACACATGGTCATCGAATTTCTTCCATTCACTTTTCGATTCATATATCGATTTTTTCCACCAACAATATGTAAAAATCTTTAACTATCAAATATTAATATGAAAAAAAAAAATAGAACAAGAATATATACATCATTAGAAATTTTCATATTTCATCGAAATATTTTTATAAAATTTTTATAAAAATTACAAGAAATAAGTTTCTTACAAATTTAAATAATTTTTTTTAAAATAACTATTTTTAGTAGTGATATATATATATATATATATATATATATATATATATATATATATATATATATATATATGAGAGAGAGAGAGAGAGAGAGAATGAGAATGTCTAATATATAAATTTCTTATCACTGTTTAATTATTGTATAGTTTAGAAATAACATTGTTCTATGATCCATTATATAAAATAAGGATGGTTGGAATATTTTTTTTAATATTATAAGAATATATGAATTTTTATAACATTAATTTTCATTATATATATATATATATATTATTATTATTATTATGTATCTTGGACACAAATGTGGATAGTATCTAAGCTCAAAATTCAAGTATACAATATGATACAGGTGATCGTTATGCATAATGGACTTTGTCATTTGACGATGAACAAGTTCTAATAAGTCTTAATAACAACAACTTTGATAGATAAGTTTTGTGAAAAATTGTTTGAATATATGTATATAGGTTAACTTTGTCATTTTTTTTTAAATGAATAAGTTTTGATAAACTTGAAATAAAGATCTGACTAATAAGTTTTTAAGAAAAATTGAATTATTAATCATTGTTACATATTCACGATAACATCTTGGGTAGTGTTATTCACGACCACACCTCAACCACATGTTCATGACCACACTTTAACTAGTGCTAGTTTATTGACAACACTTTAGTTGTGTTGATTTATTGACAATCTCTTGGATGATGTTAAAGATATTTCGGGTGATATTGTTCACGACAACACTTTGAATAATATGGATATATTGATGACATATTTGATGGTGTTGATTTATTGATGACACTTTTGATTGATATCGAAAACACTCTATGTGATGTCCATCATGATATTTTATGTTGTATCAATTTATGACATTTTATGTCATGCACTAAAGTGTTAATGTAATCTATAATTGATTTCCACTATAAGAAAAAACGTTATTAGCGACCGAAATGGTTGGTCGCAAAAGGGCAAGTCGCTAATTTGTTAGCGACCGATTTACATTTCGGTCGCTAAATAGCGACCGATAAGGTGGTCGCTAAATAATTTGGTCACTTATTCATTGAAGACCAAAATAGCGACCGAAATTAATATAATAAATCGATCGCTAAATCTGTGGTAAAGTTTTAAAAAATAGCGACCGATATATTCGGTCGCTAATATATTAATATAATTATTTAAATAAAAATTAAAATCGGTCGCTAAATTGTAGACAAAGTTAACAATAATAGCGACGGATATAATCGGTCGCTAATATATTAATTGAATTATTTAACTAATAATTTAAATTGGTCGCTAAATCGGTCGCTAAATTTGAATTGTATATTATAATAAATTTGTAGCGACCAAAAATTCGGTCGCTAATCTAACCAAATCTGAAAATTTTCGTTTAAAATTTTGTATATCCAATTTGACAAAATTTGTACCTGCTTAATTCATCCAAACATAACACAAATGAAAACTTAAGAACTAAAGTCAAATTATTCAAATCATAAAATTTGTACCTGCTTAATTCATCCAAACATAACACAAATGAAAACTTAAGAACTAAAGTCAAATTTTGTATATCCAATTTTACAAAATTTGTACCTGCTTAATTCATCCAAACATAACACAAATGAAACTTAAGAACTTAACAACTAATCAAGATTCAAAGTCTTAATATCATAAAATTGAAAATTAGTCCTCTAGTATATTGTCAGTGTCATGTTGACTTGTAGTAGGATGACTATTCATTTGAATATGTTGTAAAATAAGCTTCATCTGCTCATCTTGTTGGCGTTGGTTGTTCCTCAACTCCTGCATCTCTTCTTCAAGTGTCTTCTCCTTATTATGCTTTGCCACCAATTCAGCATTTAACTTTTCAATAGTCTCACGCATTTGTTCAATTTGATGAAGTACTGGAGTTTGAGTAATAGAAGATTGAGAACCTGAATTAGTAGTGAACTTTTTGCTCAATGTACCAAGTCCATACACATTTCCTTTTTTATTTTCACCTCCAACAACTGAAATGTATATTTGATTATCATCAACAGAGACAATAGGAGACTCTTGTGAAGATGAGCCTTCACGCAAGTTATGTTGATGGACTTCTTCTCTGCGCTGCATATATTGTTCCTAAAAATGAAGTGAAATATAATTATTATGAAGAAAACATATATTGAATAATAAACTATAACTTAGATGTTAAATATACAGCAAGATAACGAGTTTTTTCATTGACCCATTGTCCAGTCTTTAATTTCTTTGTCCTCTCAACAACCTCCCAAACGGTTGGTTCCCGTTGAAACTCCGTAGTCTACACATTAAAATGAGACAAAATTCATTACCTAAAGTGTAATATATTGTATTAAATTACTTATATAAAAATATAATAAACTTACCATCTTCTCAAAGTGAGCTGCAGTAGATATGGAACCCCCACGATGAGCTGAGGCACCCTTATCAACGAGCTCGATTAGCCTTGGCAATGGCACTCTTGTTTTGGAAATCTGGAGAACTCCAATGTAAGTCCAAAGATGCTCGAACAGCTGGCGGTATCCAGATTCCCGTATCCTTACCATTCCTAACTTTGTTCATTGAGTTTTTTAAATTCGAGAACCTTTCTTATCAAAAACAGATCTTATGGTTTGCTCTTGTTCCACATCCCATATATACTCTTTCTGCATAAATAAAATACACAACAAACATTTAATTTATAAGAATGAAATGACATTGTTTAATGTAACTATAATTCAAATTACCTTGAACTCTCCAAACCATCTATCTCGAAGCTCAAGTGAAACCTTTCTCCAAGTGGGACTTGGTTCATCAAATTTTTGTTTGATGATTCTAGAGATTATAGCAGGAGGACCATTTGCTGGTATAAACCTGTGTTGAAACATATTGTGGGATTGATATTATTAAGAAATTTCATATTAAAGAATTATAATTAAATTAAAACATACTTACTCTCCTTTGTCTGCTTGTAACCATGGCCTTTGATCAACCATATTTCCAGACTCAACCTCAGTTGCGACTGACCCAGGTACCTGTGTAGGTTGACCAAATGTCGCCTCAGCAGAGAAGGTAGTAGGAATTGTTTCTCCTACTATAGCTACAGGAGATTCCTGCTGAGTTGAGGGAGGTGTGCGTTTTACAAACATAGGATTAGTAGACTCCATGGATCTTGGTCGAACAGAACTAGGAGAGTTAGGGCTGGGTGAACCTCTATCATCAACAAGTACACCTCGACCACCACGATGAGGTGGTCTACGACCACCACTTCTACCCCTTTGTGGCATCTACAAACGGATCTTATTACATATGGAACATGCATACAATTAAACAATTGAAACAATGAATTACCTGATTGTGTTTTCTACACCCAAACGTGTCAGTTAGCTTACCACTCATTCACTGCAAATAATTAAATTATAATCATATCAATATATATATGTATATATATGCAATATTAAATAAAGGTGTACAATCAAATTTAACAATTGTAAAAATAATTTTAATGCATGAATTACCGAAGTATCTATATCATCAAAATCACTCTCAGTCTCATCCTCACTTGAAATATATTCATCCTCATCTTCATCTATATTTCTTTCATTTAGTAATTGTATATCTATTTCTTCTCCCCCACCATTAACATCAGCAAGGGAATCATCAATGAAGTTAGGATCAACACGAAGCACTACTTCAAGTCCTACAAGCTCATCATCTTGGTATGGAGTCTCATGCTCAACTTGACTGACTATATTATCAATGATTCTACTACGAGATTTTGTCTTTATTACACCCAACCAACCTTGGTGTCCCTCTGGATAACTTGTGTAATAAACTTGTTCTGCTTGTTGTGCAAATATGAAAGAATCATATGCTTTATTATATCTTCGTGATTGCTTTACTTCCACGATTCCATACTTATTATCTACTTTGGTTCCTATATTAAGAGTATTGTCAAACCATTCACACTGAAAGAGAACTAAGTTCATCAATGGCAAACCAGTATACTCTAATTGAATAATATTAGACAATAATCCATAAAAATCTGACTCTAATTGACCATTGGTTCCTCGTACATAAACACCATAGTTACATGAATTCATGCCTTCACTCCAAACAATAGTGTGGAATTTGTATCCATTGATAACATACATAGGCCATGATTCAACTTTTCTCTTGGGACCCCATGCCAAATTAACCAATAATGGATCTTCAATATTATTTTCTGGATTTAGAACCTAAAGACAACAAAGTCCTTTACACATTAGACTATGTAAGTCAGAATAAATATTTGTAAGACATATAAGTCAAAAACTTACATATTTTTTAAACCATTTAGGAAAATGGGATGAAATGTCTTGGTCAATTTGGGCACCAGAAATACTATGATTTAGCTGTCTTAAATATTCAATATAAATACTGCAAACACGTAACAAATTACTCAAACCACACAAAGTAACATGAGTAATTTTGATGTGAGAGGAGTGAAAACATCTTACTCAAAATATGGTTGAACCTCTTCACAATTTTGAAGAACATATAATTCGGCAGCATCATAGTCTCTTTGGTCCAGAAAATATGTTTGAGATTTTCCAATTGGTTTTCCTGGGTAGTTGAAAATTGAAATAGGAGGAGGGAATGAAGAACCTTCACCTACATGAACATTTCTAGGAATCCTAGTCCTTCTTGTTTCAACATGATCAGGATAATAAAATGAGGCAAATGTAGATGTTTCTTCCACCAAGTAAGCTTCACAAATAGAGCCTCCACCCTAGCTTTATTCTTCACTTTCTTTTTTAAGGAGTGTAAGAATCTAAAAAAGAATACAAAAATGGAGTCTTTAAAGAACATATAAAATACTTTAGAAATGGAGGGTGAGTAGTTAGTGTAAAGATACCTCTCAAAAGGATACATCCAACGATATTGAACTGGACCACCAACCTTTGCCTCATAAGGTAGATGAATTGGAAGATGTTCCATTTTACACAATAAGACAGCTTGGTGGGAATATTTGTTCCAATTTACACAATAAGACAGATATATTTTCTTCCATAACTCGTAAGTGTTCAATATTTAGTGTTGTGGAAGTCAATTCTCTAAAGAAAAGACTAAGTTCAACTAGTACTTTCCAAATTGATTTTGGCAATGAATCAAACGCAATTGGAAGTAATCGTTGCATGAACACATGACAGTCATGACTTTTCATACCATGTAACTTTCCTTGATTCAAGTCGACACATCTACCCAAATTGGAAGCATATCCATATGGCAATTTAAGTTCTTTAACCCACTTACAAATAGAGAGTCTTTGGGATTTGGTGAAAGCATATGCTGCCTTTGGTTTGATAAGTTTTCCACGTCCAATGTCTTTCAACTCTAGCTCTTTTCGATTACATATTTCAGCTACATCCAATCGAGCCTTGTTTGTATCCTTAGTTTTGCCTTTGATATCCATGACAGTGTCAAACACATTCATGAACACATTTCTTTCTGTGTGCATAACATCAATATTATGACGTAAAAGTTGGGTTTTCCAATAAGGCAACCTCCAAAAAATACTTTGTTTCTTCCAATTATGTGTAATACCATATCCTGCAATATTGTCTACTTGTTGTAATTCATAGCAAACTGGTAAGTGTGCCACCCTATTCCAGACATCAAGACTAGATAAACGTGGAGGAGGGGGACCAATCTCAACAACGTTCTTCTTGAATGCCTTTTTATTCCTCCTAAATGGATGGTCTTGTGAAAGAAATTGACGGTGACAATCAAAATAGGAGATCTTGTGGCTATGACTAAGAGAAAATGTCTTTGTTCTTTCCATACATATAGGACAAGCAAGTCTACCAGCAGTCGTCCAACCTGATAACATGCCATAAGCTGGGAAGTCATTAATTGTCCACATCAAAGCAGCTTTCATCATAAAATTTTGCCTCAATGACACATCATAAGTCAATATCCCTTCATTCCATAAGGTGCACAAATCATCTATAAGTGGTTGCAAGAATACATCAATCTTATGCTTTGGATTTGAAGGACCTGGAATTAAAATTGTCAAAAACATAAATTCTCTCTTCATGCACATGGTAGGTGGAAGATTGTATGGAGTTAGGATAATCGGCCAACAAGAATAACTTTTGCCATACTGACCAAAAGGATTAAACCCATCAGCACATAACCCTAATCTGACATTTCTTGGGTCTTGACTAAACTCTGGGTGAAGAGTGTCAAAGTGCTTCCAAGCTTCCCCATCCGATGGATGACACATAATATTGGGGTCCTTTTCATTCTCGCTATGCCATCTCATGTGAGGTGCAGTGGCCATTGAAGAGTATAACCTTTTGAGTCTAGGAATAATTGGAAAGTACCACATTTTTTTAATAGAAATCTTTTTCTCAACTCCCCTCCTACTGATAATCTTGTATCGATCCATTCCGCATATCAAACAATTAGTTATATTTTTAGATGAATTTTCATTATAATACAACATGCATCCGTTTGGACAACAATCAATTTTGAGACAACCCAAACCCAATTTTATCACTGACTTCTTAGCTTGGTTAAAATTCGTAGCCATTCGATGATCTTCTGGCATAGTCTCTCCCATAAATTGGACCATTCTATTAAAACATCCTTCAGCCATATTATAATCAGATTTCAAGCTTAGAGCTTCCAAAGATGCTGACAATTCAGAGTGATGTGTACATCCTTCCCACAATGGTGCTTGCGCAGCAGCAAGCATGTCAAAGAATTTTTGAGTATCAGGATCAGGGTTTTCTGCCATGTCCTCTTCTCTAATTTCACTCTCGGTTTGAAGTTGGTATCCAAGTGACGGTTCGACATGATCCATAATCATTTGATGGAAAAGACCTAATTCTTCCCTTTGTTGAAAAGTTCCATGTGATCTCTCAACAACCACTGCAGGAAATTCCGGCGACTCTTCACCATGGTTTGTCCACCAATAATAATTAGGCATGAATCCCTCTTGATAAAGATCCCATGCAACTTGATCAACAAACTTGAAAACTTTACACTTACATTTAACACAAGGACATCTTAACATTTCACCTTGTTCTTGAAACATAGGTTGAGCAATAACATATTGTAGGAAATTATACACTCCTTCTCTAAATTCATCTGTTAGATGTTTGTTACCATCCAATCTTTGATACATCCACATTCTACCAACGGGGATCTCCATTCTTGCAAACTAACTACAACAATCAGCATAAGTGAAACTGCATTATTCACTTTATGTGATGCACTACTTATGTTTTTCTATTCTTGCAAATTAACTACAACAATCAGCATAAGTGAAACTGCATTATTCACTTTATGTGATGCACTACTTATGTTTTTCTATTCTTGCAAATTAACTACAACAATCAGCATAAGTGAAACTGCATTATTCACTTTATGTGATGCACTACTTATGTTTTTCTATTCTTGCAAATTAACTACAACAATCAGCATAAGTGAAACTGCATTATTCACTTCATGTGATGCAGTACTTACGTTTTTCTAATACATTTTTTCCAAGGTATTTATCCACTACTTATGCAGTACGTATGATACAGACCACCAAATAATTGTATAAGTAAACCCAATAATTATGAAATTTCTTTTCACTAAGATCCAACAGATAATTAAAACAAATTACAAATGGTTAACCTGAGGGCGTACAGTCTCAACAAGTTCCCAAATTGGTCTGTCAAGCACCACCAAATCCGCAGTAAGAGGGATCGAAGAACCTATCTACTTCACAAATCCACCTACAACAAACGATAAAGAAATTCTGTCAAAATTATCTCTCCTATATTATTCACAATGCAAGAGAATAACAGTATATACATTCAAACAAGCCAAACCTTGGTTGAGGGTGTCAGAGGCTGCGGAGGAGGTTAAGAACAGAGGTGTGGCGCGGTGGCTCACAGGGTGGCGTCCGGTTGACGAGGAGCTTTGGTGGAGGTTGGATTAGGGTGAGGGCTGACTTGGGGGGAGCAGTGAGGGGGCTAGGGCTCGCCGGGAGTGAGGAGGAGATACTGGCCAAGGTTAAGAGGAATGGGTGAGTGAGGCGCGAGAGTTAGGGTTATTTGGGGATAAGTGGCGCGAGATACGAAAGTGAAAAATGTGGTAGTATATGATAGCGGTTAAATCTTAACCGCTATTATAATATCACTTCTAATAGCGGTTAAATCTTAACCGCTATTATATAGCACTTCTAATAGCGGTTAAATATTAACCGCTATTATATATTTTCAAATATGATCGATCATTTGAAAATGTAATCGATCATAATAAAAAAATGTGGATTTCGCTCGAGCGAGATCAGTGTCGCTCGAGCGAGATCAGTGTCGCTCAAGCGAAAAACAACCCGAGAATGCCAATTTTGTGCAGGTGGCGTCGCTCGAGCGAGACCATGTCGCTCAAGCGAAATACAACCCAAGAATGCCAATTTTGTGCAGGTGACGTCACTCGAGCGATGTTATTTTCGCTTGAGCGAATGTTGACCTGCTAACCGTCGATCAAAGTTAGCCGGATAATGTAACATGGGTGACCTCATGTTTGAATCGGATGTCGCTCGAGCGAGTATTGTGTCGCTCAAGCGAAATACAACTCGAGACTTCACAATCTTAAAATCTGGTTGTATATGATAGCGGTTCCACTGGAACCGCTATTAAAAGGGTACTTCTAATAGCGGTTAACCCTTAACCGCTATCTTAAATATACTTTAGATAGCTATTAACGTGGAACCGCTATTATATCTTCTCAATTATGATCGATCATTTCTAATTATAATCGATCATAATGAAAACTTACATTAACTATTTTTTTGAATATTATGTTTTTAAATTTGCTATTAGAGAAAACCTTTCAGAATTCAAAATGTTAAATACTTTTAAATATTAAAATTAACTTTATCAAAAATTAGGAAAAAAAAATTAATCCAAAAGAGTTCAAAAATGTATTATAATATTGTCAATTTTGAGTTTAATTATATTGTTCATTCTCAAAGTAGAAAAATATATTGTAATTATTTTAATTTAATAAAATATAATTTAAATTTTTAATACTAAAATTAAAAGATTAAATAATAATAAATTTAATTCTTTAAATTCAGTATTTAGAAACTAATATTATAGTTTCTCTGTTTTAAATAATTAAAATAAATATTTAAAAATAAAAATCAAAACTAGTATTATCTTAAATTTATTAAAAGTGTAATTAAATATCTATTTTCTTAATTTTATTTGTTTCAAACTTCTCAATTCTACATTTTTGTAAGTTCTATCATTATATTATCATCCTCATCTCCTCCCATGTTCTACTTTATCTTTACAATAGTCAATATTCTTAAATAATTTATATTTTTAATTTTAACTTTTTAGTATATATTTCAGAAATTAATCAATTCTAATCTATTATTTGAAAAACTAATCAATTCTAATCAATAATTTAGAAAACTAATCGATTATAATTAATTATTTGAAAAAATTATCAAATATGATCGATCATTTCGAAAAGCTAATCGATCAGAATCAAAAAATATGGTTGTATATGATAGCGGTTCCACTGGAACCGCTATTATATGTTACATTTGCTTGAGCGAATGTTGACCTGCGTAAACGTTACTTTCGCTTGAGCGCTTGAGCGAATGTTATTATATGAAAGTGGTTCCACAGGTGGCGTCGCTCGAGCGATGTTACTTTCGCTTGAGCGAATGTTGACCTGCGTAAACGTCGATCAAAGTTAGCCGGATAATGTAACCTGGGTGCCTCATGTTTGAATCGGATGTCGCTCGAGCGAGCATAGTGTCGCTCAAGCGAAATACAACCCGAGAATGCCAATTTTGTGCAGGTGGCGTCGCTCGAGCGATGTTACTTTCGCTTGAGCGAATGTTGACCTGCGTAAACGTCGATCAAAGTTAGCCGGATAATGTAACCTGGGTGCCTCATGTTTGAATCGGATGTCGCTCGAGCGAGACTAGTGTCGCTCAAGCGAAATACAACCCGAGAATGCCAATTTTGTGCAGGTGGCGTCGCTCGAGCGATTTTATTTTCACTTGAGCGATATTGCAAAAATCAGATATAATCATGGATTATTTTCTCATTAGTGACCGATTTTAATTCGGTCGCTATTTCAATTTGTAATTCGGTTGCTAAATCAGTCGCTAAATGATTTTTTTATTTATGTATGAAATAACCACCGATTTAGCGACTGAAAATTTGTGACGCACAAAAATTGGTCGCTATTTCAGTCGCTAAATAAAAAAGTGAAAACCAAATCATATTTTGGTCGCTAAATCGGTCGCTAATTGCGACCGAATTAAAGTGGTCGCTAAATCGGTCGCTAATTGCGACGGAATTAAAGTGGTCGCTAAATCGGTCTCTAAACACTACAAAAGAAAGCCTATTACCTACGGATAAAAATCCATAGGTAAATTTTACATTACCTACGGATATTACCCACGGATGAAAATCCGTAGGTAAATTGTACATTACCTACGGAATTCTATTCGTAGGTAATTATCTACGTAATTACTATCCGTAGGTAAAGTGTACATTACCTACGGAATTACTATCCGTAGGTAAATTATATTAAACTAAAAGAATTGTCACTAGCAAGAATCGAACCCAAGTACCTTAAAGTTGAAAACTGATACTCCAACCACTAAACTATTAGGATATTCTAATAATAATTTATAATTAAATTATACTTATATTTATTCGTGTAAATATATAAATATATAAATGTATAAATATATAAATATAAATATATAAATATAAATATATAAATACAAATATATAAATACAAATATATAAATATATCAAAATATAAATATATTTTATATTTATATATATTTTATATTTATATATTTACACGGATAAATATAAATATAATTTATTTGTAAATTATTATCAAAATATCCTAATAGCTTAGTGGTTGGAGTATCGATCTCCAACTCGAGGTACTTGGTTCGAATCCTGCCAATGATAATTCCCTTAATCTAATAATAATTCAAAGTTCCGAAAATATAATAAATAATAAAAATATAATATAAAGGGGATGGGGGTCCTAGGTAATAATAAAAAATAAGGGAGGGGTTGTAATAAATAAAAATATTTTGTTTAGGTGAGTGCATTACCTACGGATTATATTCCGTAGGTATACCTACGACCAAATTACATACGGATTTTCTACGGAAAGAAATTCGTAGGTAAAGTGACATTACCTACGGATTTTACCCGTAGATAATAAACATTTTTTTTGTAGTGAAATACGACTAAAATTAAATCGGTCGCTAATTTCGGTGGCTAAATGTGTTTTTTCTTGTAGTGTTCTGATGCTTTTTGAGTAATAACATTGGTTATGCTTTTTGATATAACTCTTTTTTTTAGTAGAAGCATAGTTGTGACACTTATGCTTTTTGACATAAAATTGCCTATGGTACAAGACGAATCTAGTGATACTGAAGACGCAAGATTGAGCTAAACATCCTCCTGTGGAGTTGGGATAGAGATTGAATTTACATAATTGTTACTTGTAAATTTACAAATGGATAGAAAGAATATTAAAGTTATGAATATAAGTTTTAAAATCAAGATGTTAATAAAAAAAGAAAAGAAATTTGAAAAGATTAAGAGGACTCGAGATAATATATTGAAAAGAAAAATATCGAAGGATCATGAGAAGATAGAAGAAAAAAAAAGAAGAATCGAAGGAAAAGAAGACAAGAGAACAATTGGAAAGGAGTTTTAACATCAAGTGGAAGTTGAGAATCGAGGGAAGGTTGTTATTGAAAAGAAATTACAAAGAATTGAGAAAAATACGGAATGGTTACAACTCCACGACGTGATAATAACTGGTTACAAACACTATGTTTGGTGTTGTAGGGAATCTACGTGTGATTCTAAGTCCACATTAAAAAAGAATGAAAAAGTTGAGCAATATATAAGGAAATATGATCCATAACCTAATGTTTTAATATTTTGAATTGAGAGTGGTGTCAATTCTTATGTGGGTTGAACTCATGTCTCATTGGTGTGTTTCTCCCCTGTGACTCCCCCTCGAAAGACCCAACAAATGGTATCGGAGTTGAAGGTTGATCGACTCTGGGTCAGAGTGGATTCTTTACATAAAAGGGCCACTAGTATGTTCGAGGGCATGTACCAATGTAGATGAATGCCTTAAAGTTTTGGGTTAATAATGATGTGAATATTTATATGGGTTGAACTCATGTCTCATTGGTGTATTTCTCCTTGTAAATTTCCTCCAAAGATCCAACCGGAAATTACTTAAAAAAGGAAAAAAAAAAACGATTGTGAAAAAAAAAATATTTTTAATTTATTTATTGTCCTCAGAAACATATAAATGTTCCAATTACCTGTCCATGTAATCTCTTTAAAGTCAATCACCACATATGTAATATATTATCTCGGAACTGAATCTATCCTAAAATTTTCTTTAGGTCAATTATAATATCTATAGTATTGTCTCCTTTTAAAAGTTAATCAACATCGTTATACTTTTGTTCGTATCACCTTAATAGATTAAGGGAAGAAAATAGATATAAAATATACTTTGATTTAAAACTTAAGGGATACAAGACTTAGACGTAGCAGAATAAAATCCCAATCAAGGGTTAAGGAAGAGCAGTGTCTCGGAATCCTCTCTTTTTGTTCTCACATATGGTATTAATATTCTAACCTGACATTGGAAAGATAATATTATTAACATCAAATAATATATTTCATATATTATTCAATTTAAAGCTGCTTCGTCACAATGTTTTCTTTAAATAATGTTTCCTCGATTAGCATATTCATATATTTAAAAATATTTCAACTTTTAAACTTTATGATACTTGTGGGGTGTCTCATTACATATTAAAACAGTTTTGGCCACCAAAGTGAATTATTGATAAGAAAGAAGTACAGAAAAAGGAAAACGAAGGTAGAAAGCTTTCTTTACCTTTTCCCTTAGTCACTCATTGTTCAAGTGTGATAAATAATGACAAAATTGATTAGAGAATATGGAGAAAGTGCTTCATCCTTTAACTCACTGCAATTGGCCCTACCAGTTTTCTTCTATTGGCCTAAAGTGCCTAATACTCTTAGCTATTATAAGGTTTGACAAATGAAGTTGTTAAGCCATTTTCACCTCTCTTTTGGTCATCAGAAATATAATTATAAAAATAGTAAAGCAGAAACACTTAAACTAGGGGCACGGTTTAGGAAGTATGCCACTTATAAAGGTGACTTACTAGAAAAGCAACTTCAGAATCATTGCTTCATGCTCTTATCCCTCTTTATAATCCGTTGTCAACTTCAATGGACTAGGAGTCAGCTTCCCACTAAATCTGTATATTAAGTTCATTTGAGTATAACATTTAGTGGATGAACCACAATAATTTTTGCATTGGATGTGTTAAGCACCCATTGTATCAACATATTAATTGATGCTAATTCATCTTCTTTACCAAAGGATTGATCATTAGCCTTGGAAGTCAACCATTCAGCACCGTTTTCAGGTTCATGTAAAACATCTGTCTCCCCATATAAGGCCAATTATGTATTACTAAAGTACAATATTAAGGTTCTCTCCCATTCATATCCCATCACCATTTATCTGTTAATAACCAAGTCAAAACCATTTTTTAATTCATGATATTAATTAAGTCAAATGTATTTTGGCTTGCACTGAGATATATTGTCTCACTGATCAGGAATTCATGAGTGTCAGTAAAATGGAAGCGTGTCACGAAAAGATTGGAAATGCATATTGACGACAGTGAGAACTTGAAGCACTGCTTTTTGACAAAAAGTAAATAAAGAAGAATTAGAAGTAGTCTTTTAAATTTCCCTCAATATGCAGTACCCTGAATCGTTTAATTCAGAATGGCACATTGATGCAACTGCAAAAGGGGTTCAACACTATAAAAAATTTATAAATTATAAAGAAAATGGCCAAGTCAAAGAAAAATAATAAGAAAGTTTGTACGAACTTAAAGTTTTCTAGAAGCCTAATATTAGCAAGAGTGCACAAACTTAAACCCCATCTAGGAGTTAACCAAACAAAAAGTTAATATATAAATAAACATGTTTACTGGATTCTACACAAGAAACTGTCCATTGGCTAATAGTTTTAGATGGTAGTAACCACTTAGTACTGTATCAACAAAATTCCAAATGCTACCAGTGCAAATAGTCTTTCACAGTGGTCCATAGGTTTTTGAAGTGTCTTGAGTACCTGAAAAGCCCTGCAGTAAGAAGACCTCTTCAGATTAAGTTCAGCTTTCGACATTTTACATTTATCCTTAATTACTCTGTAATTAACTTGACTGCTGGAATATCTTTTTGCAGGTAACTCACCCGCTAGATCAAGTATTAACGAAAGTTGAAGTCTCACCCGAATTCTTGTAAGTACATAATTTTAGTAGCAAAACTTACTAAATGAAAGTTAATAGGAGCAAGTCTGTTGGTAAAGGGAAATTATGTCAAGATAAATGGAAAATCTGGTG
Source organism: Sphenostylis stenocarpa (assembly GCA_963425845.1). Taxonomy (NCBI): domain Eukaryota; kingdom Viridiplantae; phylum Streptophyta; class Magnoliopsida; order Fabales; family Fabaceae; genus Sphenostylis; species Sphenostylis stenocarpa. The sequence goes on from OY731406.1 coordinate 55,955,695, forward strand.
TATGTACTGTGACTTATCCCTAGAAAGTTTGGAAACCGTATTTAATAGTGTAATGGAAAAGACTGAAATATCTGATGATTTTAAGATACCAAAATTCCTGTATTCAATAAGAGCAATGATGTCATCTTGAACCAGCAGAATATGTGCAAATGCTATATCACTGTCAATCCAGCTTCAACAATACTGCATTTTGAAAATTATAGCAAAAAGTATCTCTTTCTCTATTTCTTTAAGGTTAATCGGGGTATAGATCCTAGTTCTTTACTTGTTACATTCAAATTGTTCGTCTAGGGGTAAACTGAAAATCCTCAATTAAAAAAGGGTAAAAAACTGCTACTCAAGAAGGAATTTATTAGCACACAGAAAGTTATCCATCAACTTTGAGTGAAATGCCTCTAACTTGTGACAAATTTACAGGTTTTGTTGGGTTTCTGTGAGGGAGTTATTCAATAGGTTGATGTTTAATTAAGGAATACAAAATAGTTTTCTAGTGATTTTTCATTGCGTAGGATAGCAGTCATTGAACATCAATTCAAACATCTAGGTTGAATACACTGAACCAACAGTTTTATGGAGCCAATATACAGTATAAAATATGAGGATACAGTATTAAAAACGCTGCTGAACTCCCATTCTCTGATATTCCTTCTTGATGCTTGTCTTTTTTTCCGTAACTGCCATATTTTCATTCTCAGTAACTTTTGATTTTTCTGTTATCGTGAACAACTTTATTTCTGTGAAGAAATTCAGTAATCACACATAAATACAATACAGAGGTTTATTTTATTCCTACATTTTTTGGGTTGTGCGGCTCCCTGTTACACTGGTCTGAACTGGCAAATTTGTCTAAATGATTGTCCTTTTACCATTTGGAAAACAGGTGGAAAATTTTCCTACTTTTCCACCACAATGTTCTCTTCACCATAATTGCAATATAGTCATAACACAGACATAAAACTCCAATGCAAGCACATGGGTTGATGCTCTCTGAATTGCTATCTCGAAGTAATCTTGTAATACAGTTTTGCACTTTTCCCCGTTATTGGAGTAGTCCAGAGATGATCAATAACTTAGAACATCTTAGGCAAATAGAAGATTGACTCAAGGAGGGAGTCAGTCAGTCGATGCATCTTCAGAAGGTGTGAGTTTGTTTCATGTGAAGTAATCATGTTTTTCTATCATTAAATTTGGAATAGTAGATTGGTATTTTAACATGTCTACATGCCTTACCTATACATACTTTTACAATAGTAGATTGGTATTTTAACATGCCATTAGCAGGAAAATATGACAAAACCAAATGATTTCTCTTTGTCTCTTTTTCAATCGCTTTTTCTTCATTATTAATCTTATTTGGGATTCTTTTTCTTTCTATTTATAGATACAGTATGTACCACTGATGATGGATTGGGTGACCTGCAAGAATCCAAACCATTGCTTTTGAATAACCATGAACACCAGTTAACAGCAATTATGTATCTTGCATTCTCAGTTTCTCAGTGTGTGGTATGTAGTAGAACTAAACTGAAATTTTTCACTATTTACATGGAAACTGTATCTCTACTAACTAGATCTCAGCTACGCATTTTAATCATTATACTAATGATTTCTTTTATCACCAAGTCATCTTCAAAACTGAGATATTATAGCTAGGTTTCAAATGCTCCACTTTTGTTTTATTGCTAGGCTCAGTAAAATTGAGGATAGCAGAGAGGTGTTAGGGTGGTGGCGCATTGAATGAGTTATATGAGGTCGCTTGCTTTAGATATAATTTTTCCAGAGTTTTGTAAATAATCATGTTATTAGAGCCTGTAAACATATTTTGTCATAAGTATTTACATAAATTAAGTAATACCAAAATTATAAAATAAATATAAATTTGTCCCATAAAACTTCATGCATAATAATTATTAATAATAACTTTTTTATTTAAGTTTATTGGATTTGTAAAATTCACACATCAATACTCAAACTAATTATCATCATATTAATTAATTTGATTCTATTTGACTTTGATGAGATCAAAAGTCAAAATTAATTTAATTGATTTCATGTAAACTTTTAGGATGATTGGATTGATTTCAACAAATGAACAACCCTCCAAACTATATTAATTTTTATCGTTAAGAGACACATTAACATTAATGGATAGGATTTCACCTATCCTAACTAATGAACTTTCATTAAATCTATATGCAACTTGATGTGTAATCAAAATTGGTTGGTAAATAGGATAGAACTTGAAAGAGAAACATTATTTTAATATTGACTAGCACCCATAAGTAGGAATTATAGGAGAGTTGAAAAATTTGTACATTTGATTATGATCTATTATCTAATAACAAGTGGAAGTATAAAATATGGTGAAAGAATATGTTTTAAATTAAAAATTATGTTTTATTTTTATATATCTATTTGTGTTGAATTATATTATAATATACTTATGACTCTCTACTAGAGAGTAAGGATAATAAAGAAAAATGTTCCTTTCAATTAGGTTTGCTTTCAAAAACAATGTAAATTTGGTGTTATCTTAAGTGTAATCAATTGGTAGTCATACCCAATTCATTTAATAGCTCATCAATTATGAGATGAGAAATATATCCTTAATGATGATCACATTGAGAGATATGTGATCAACACAAAAATACCTTGTGTCATCTTTTGCTTAATTACCAACACTAGTAAGGAGGAAATATTGGAACTAGGGTAATGATACCTTCAATGAAACATCTTCCAAATATTATGATATCCTTTTGAAAATGAGATTAATGATATGGATGGTCATTAGTAGGAATAGTGTTGGATAAAAGGTTGATATAATGATCATGAGCTTGAGAGGTGGGAGCCCATAAGAGTTGGAGGAAATGACTTCATGAAAGGATATAATAAATTGTATGGAGGGAAAGAATGACTTTAGGTCTTGGGACATAAAATTAGTACTCACATCAATTATTTCAAAATTGGAAAAGGGTGGTAAATGATGTAAAGGTAAGAAGATGGAGTGAGACAATAATATCATGAGGAAGAGTTAGGGTGTTTAGGAGGGTAGGAGAACATCTTGAATGATAATAACATTATTGTAATAGATTAATGAAATGCGAAAGATAGCAAAACTTATTAAAGGATGGTGAATAATAAGGATGGACAAACTTTGATTAATGAATAAATTGATGATTTCAAAAATCAAGTTAAATAATTTAGATTAACCGTGTTAGATATTGTTTAGATATTGTTAACCACAATATCAAATAATATTTTTTGTTTATTCTGTTTACTTTCAGTTACTCTTTTAGTTGTATATATCTCTATTATAAATATATTACAATATGTATGGTTTATACACAAGGGAGATTAATCTCAAACCCTATTTCCTCTATATTCAACAGGTCGGAGTCTAAAACTCCAAAAACTTGTCATTCATGTATTAAGTTTGTCATGTAACTCATTCGGATAAAAACATAATTGTAGTTCCTTTGAAATAGTTAGTTGATGTAAAATAAAGTAAGGTGCAAAATTTAAGAAGATAAGTTGCAGAATTTTAAGCAATAAAGTAAACAAACCCAAGGAAAATTTCCATTGGACATTAAGATAGTTGTCTATCTAGATGTGAATGTTCATTTCCAAGGATTATGGAGGGAGAAAGAGATGGAATGAAACTAGAAAAGAATAAAAACAAGGGCTGAAAAAATGGACTAGTCCCTTGGATAAATAAATGGAGTGAAGAAATAAAAAAGAAAAGATGAAGAGAATTATGGTGGTGGTGAAGTGTTGACATGCCACTAGGGGATGAGCCACCCTAGATAAGTGGTGGTTGTCGCCATTTGAATCAAAGTTCAAGATAAGATACTCAAAGAGATGAAACACTCTAAGAAATCTCACAGTCTTGTCATAAATGTTCAACATAATTACACGAGAGGAAACCTTTTATTTATAGGTTTTTGGGAAAGTGATCTAGATGGAATTACAAAATGAGATATAAACTTAACTTAAACCTAAAGATTAAGAGTCTTCATGACCCAAATATATTAAATTCGTCCTAGCCTACAAAAAATGTCTCTAAGAGTGTGGAGAACATAAAAAAAAGAAGTGTGTTTTTTTTTTGGTTGTCCCAAGCTTACCAATCTCGCATCCCAAACTTCTTCCTCTCCAAAAAAGGGTGTAGAATATGAAAAAAGAGTGTCCTACACCTTTGGGCAACTCATGTAACCATCATATATGTCCAAACTTTCTTTTTCACCAAAAAAGAGGTGGTGGTCTTTAAAAAAGAGGTGTATAAAGTGGTCTTACAAAAAAATACAAAAATAAGTCTCTAAAATTTAAGAAAATAAATGTTAAGAAAATTCAAAATGAAGGATAAGAAAGAGACGTCCCTTTTAGTCATGCTCTAGTGATCCTCCATGAGATGACTTCTCCGGTCTTCGAGATATCTAGAAACTTATCATTAGTATATAAGCAATTACTACTAATTTACTTGATTATCATATTTTCTTTTGTATGTATTTATTTTGGTGATCAGAAGGAGAAGAAATAGGCTAAAATAAAGCAAAATGATGTTGTTTTTATGGTTAATTTAAAATTAGTTAAGAAAAACAAAAAAAAAGTTAAAATTAATGTTAATGATTGTTTATTTAATGTTAAATGAATTATGAAAGATAAAGATAAGTTTTAGGTAAAAGATTATGTATGGATATAAACAACTTGAATTTAGATGAAATTAGACACTTAGACATTACTTATTTGAATGGCAAAGGAGATGGAATTGGAAATAATGAAGTTAAAATCCCTTGAATGAATATAATTTTAACTTACAAGATTATTTGATTTAGATAAACTATTATTTTGTATAAATAATTTTGTTATTATAAAAAATTTATGATTTACATTTATTAACTTATTATTTTTTATGTTTATTATATTAATTTTTATTTATCATATCATAGTCGTTAAAAGTATAATAAAGAAACATGCGCAAACTCTAAGATACAAACTTGAACCTCAACAAAAACTATCAAATTATATTTATATATATATATATATATATATATACTTTTTTTTAAGTAAATATATTATTTCGTCTCAGGACGACAAAAACATATATTTACATATATTCGTCGCTGTAATCCGCCACATCTATTAAATATATATGTTAAATGGATCCGTGTGGTAATGAATACAAGTATTTTAATTATTTATTTGTTAACGAGGGTCAGGTACGGATACAATGAAATCTAACCCGCGAATATCCACTAATAATTTTTATTTAATATTTTTCGATTAAAATTATTAAAATAAAATTATTGGTGATAAAATATTAACTATTAAAAAAAATATTTAAAATTAATATTATTTAAATTTATATTTAATCTTATATCTTATATAATTTATTTGAATTAATATTTTATAAAGATTAATTTTATGTATTTTAATATTTTATGATTTAATTTTATTTCAAATATATTCTGTGATAAAAATTATTAAAATATATATTTAAAATAATGATTTTTAAATAATTTTATTTAAAATAAAATAAAATAAAAAATATCTCCAAATATCTATAAATATCTGCAAATAAAAAAATTTGGAATTTATTTTTAAAGGGGTATCCAATATATAACATAATAGATAAGAAACAGAATTTTCATTTGCGGGCGCATCCTTTGCCATCCCTAATTTCATGGAAGTTTATATGCGGGATTTAAAGCCCATCCAAATTGGACAGTTTTTAATGGGCTCGATGAGCCTTGTGTGTATATAATACTTTATTTACCTACTTTTATAATTTATTTCCACACTTCATATTTATATAAAAAATAATTCTACCCCTGCAAGTTCAAGAATAAAGTCTTCGGAAAATTTACGGAACTAATGATTGTATTTATTCCAGACTAACAATTCAAAAAATTTCTAAATTAAAAATCCAGAAATATTTCAAATTAATTATTCAGTATTTTTTTTCATTATTATGATACGTTTAGGATTTTGGTAAATAAATTAAGTAATAAATTTGTAAATTGAAAATCGAATCTTAATATATTAGTGAAGTATTTAATTGGTAAAACGTTTATTTATTAAAATATATATTAAAAACGTTTGGTAAATAAATTAAGTAATAAAATATTTTTTTTGGATTAAATCAAAATAAATATTAAAAAAAGAGAAAAAAAGAGAAAAAAATAAAAATATATATAAAATAAGATGTTCAAATTATGAATTATAGAGGTTATTGTCAAATAGATTGAAATGATCTAATAAGATCAACTATGATCTAAAGAAGTTGGGATTAAGTGTTCTAAGATATTTAATAATATTAGATGAAATAGTTTAATTAAACAAAGAATAAATTTTATTAAATTTTAAAAGTTTATAAATATAAAAAACATCGATCTTCATTTATATAACTTGTTATCTAACTAAAAGAAGTTGTTTTTGTGATAGAAATATACCTCTCATAATTTGTGATGAATTTTGTGACAAATATATTGTGATAAAAGTTAATTAAAAATATTTTGTGACAAAATTTGTAAGAAAAATGTATTGTATTTGTTATTGTCGTCAAAAAAATGTCTTGAAATTTATTGGATATGTCTTAGAGATAAATATTTGTGAAGAATAAATTCTATCATAAAATATGTCATCACAAATATTATCACTATATAAGTTAAATTCTTGTTATAAAATGTGTCAATAATTAATTTGTGACAAATTGGTTTCCTCACAAAATTAATTTTTTTAGTATTGTCTATCTAAAAATATTTCTTTGAATTTTATTTAGAATTCAAACTTCAAAAATGTGTGTTCGAATTATGAAGAGATTGAATTCATATGGTTTAGTAGTTGTGAACATGATTATGAATTTAATTATAATGTATGAATTGGCCATAATTATGTTAGATGAAAATAAGTAATAAGTGATTATCTCATAAAATAATTCAAATATTCAAATTGAAATCCATATTATTGGATTTTAAATCTAATTCAATTAATTAGATTTAAATTGATTTTTTTGCATTTTAAAAATCCAAAATCAAGGTCAAGTGAGTTGGTTATAAGATTTAACTAGATCAGTTAGATCGAGTGAGATAGTGTCAATTGGGTCAGGTCAAACCAAGTTGGATCAGTTTGAGTCAAGTTAGATTGAACTGAGTCCATTCAAGTTGAGTCACGTTAAGTTTAACAAAATCAAACAGGTTAGACCCCGTCAAATAAGATAAGGACAGACCAGATCAAGCCTCATCAAGTTAAATTGAGTCAAGTCAACCCCATTACATTAAGTGGGATCGAACCATGTTTGTCTGGTTTAGGTCAAGTCAGGTTGATCTAAATTTGAATAATTAATACCAAGTTAAGCCTAATAAGACCATGTTAGGCTAAGTCAAACCATATCATGTTATATTGAATTGTATTGAGGCAAACCAAACCTTATTGGATTGATACACAAGCTAGTACAAGTTGTATTAAGTCACTTGGACCTTGTTACGTTGGGTAAATGTGTGTTAGGTTAAAGCCACATCAAACATGGCTTAGCCTCGTCAAACTAAGTTTAGGTTCGGTCAAGTTAGATTAAGTTGGACCAAATAAGTTAAGATACGTATCAAGGTTAAATCATGCTAAATTAGGTCAAGATCAAGTTAAGATAATCATTAGTTAGACCAAAACTAATTGATTAACTTGGGTCAAACCATATTAGATTGGATAAGATGAGTTTTATTTGAATTAAATTATCAATCAATTTGAATTTAATTTAATTTCAATACAAATTTAAATTGCATTGAAAAAAAATATAAATGAACATGAATTTTAAATTCATTTCTATCCATGTTTTAAGATGTGGTGTCAGTTGTTTTTTTTTTTTAAGTAGAAATGTATTTTCCAGCTTAGCATCTCTATGGAAATTTTCCTATAAGATATTAATCTTCATATGAGCTAAAGTAGTATGAATGAATGTAAAATATTCATTGAAAATAAATATTTAAATCCAGTTTAGATAAGAATATGAAACCATGAAGTCACAATAGCTATCAATGTAACAGTATATAAATTATATATCACTACAGATTTTTTCATATTCTTCTCATTTAAATTATATATCCGATTAGACGTGAAGATGAAAACATTAAGTGACAAAAATATGATATCCTATGACGATAAATAAATTACTGAAAGTAATATCTTGCCTCTATGTAAGCAAAGGATGAAATCTAAGGTTAGTCTTAGTAAAGTGTTGATTAGTAATTAAGAGACATAAATTTGTCTTGGGATTTAGTTTTAGCAACCAGATGTGTAAAATATATCTATTATACAAGACTTACAGTTTGTCCACATAAAATATGTCAGTTATTTTAGGTGACTTGTATATCATGCTAGAGTTTTGAAATCAATGTATAGATCCAAGTTGTATAAATTTAAATTTTGCAGAAAGTGGAATTCAATTTTACATACTTCCGAAATACTGTCTTTGAATTTTGATGTTTTTTTTCAAGTATCATGCTTAATTACTGATTAACGGACTTGATTCTAAACAACAATATAAAACCATCTCAGTTCTTCTGTACATGAAAATAGATGGATCATTACAATCATGCCCACATCTCTCTCAAAATTCAGCCATTCAGGATTACACGAGAAGAACACAGGCTTATCATCATGTCACTGGATACAAACTTAGTAGCCACGAATTGTATTGATGATGGTGTTGTGCCATGGGTCAGAGAGGTGCTGCAAGAGGTTCTCAAATGGTCCTTTCCCTGTCACGTTGTGTTGAACTATGAATCCCAAGAATGCCAACATAGCCAATCTCCCTACACAAATTATAACCAAAACAAGGTTAGCCAAAGAGTTCTACAAAATGAATAAATTAAGAGAAAATATGTATCCAATTGAAAGTAGTTCTACTTTATCCAAACATAAACACCATATATGATCAATTTTTGTATATTTGTTTTGTCAAGTTAAAACTACTTCAAATAACTTCGATCATACGAACATAGATATGAGATTCTCCAAATGCAAAACCAAAACAACACTCATCCAATGGGAAGCACCATATCTTAAAGATTGTACCAACATAATTTTGTAAACCCAGATTAATAAACTGTTTAGGCAGAAATAATAGAGCATGTACCATTGGCAAGTTCCTTCTCCTTGGCCTCCAAAGTTGGTGCGAAGTTCAAGGGGTTGAAAACACTACCAGGGTATCCACACTCATGTGGGGGCAAGCTGTATTGCTTGAAGATGGGGTCTTGGTTGACACTGCCAGGGTTCTTAATGTCCTGCCATCTTCTGATCTCCACATAATGGAACAAGATGAACTCAATCACAAAGAGGGTGGAGGATGATGCAAAGTACTCTGCTTTCCCTGCATCAAACCATTGAGGAGCATTGATGATTCCAATTTTGGTGAAAACCTCAGGAAGCAACATTCCTGCAACACCCAACATGGCCCAACGTCCATTCACAAGCTCAGCTTGAACATACCACCTCAAGTTCTCTGGGTCCTCAGCAAGCCCCAGAGGGTCAAACCCATTGTCACCGGGAAGACTATTAGTACCACAGAACAAGAGTTAATTATTATGATATCCATTTTCAGCCCAAAGAAACGATGCATAAAACTATGTAGAAGTATACATGTGTTAACATAGATTGAGATTAAAAAATATAGAAACCAAAATTTCGGATCAATTACATGATTAAAAGAATTACAAAGACAATAATTATGTCAATTACATGATTAAAAGAACTATAAACACAATACTTAGTACTTACGTGCCGTTGAGGTAAGCTGGGGAGGCCAAGCCTGGCAACCACTCTCCTTTCTTGGCTTCAACCTTGAAAGAAGCTGAAGGAGGGCACCCCATTGGCCTCATACTCACTTCCCTGTTCAGTTTACCGGAAGACCCGGTCAGAAACCTAGATTTTGAGGCACATGGCCGGAAAATAGCGGCGGAAGCTTGGGTGGTGACGGTGGCCATGCTGGTGACAGTGGCAGTGGCAGTGGCAGAAGAGGATAGATATAAAGATGTGGTGGTTTTGTTTTGTGCATGGCTTAGTCTTATTTCATAGTATTATTTTACTTTCTGAGTCATTCCTGTGGTTCGTATGCTCTATTAGCGTTCCACCGTTGAGTCGCGCGATATTTGAGATCGCACGGTCCACGAGCGTTTCCGGCTTATCCCTTTATCTCAGCGTTATATCCTCAAATCCATTTCTTCGTTGGTGTTGGCTAGGGAAGATTCTGTGGGGTCGATGAATACCACGTGGTATGATGGATGAGAGGGGTTGAAATATCGCCTTCACCCAATCATTTCTAGACACCTGGCTCCGTGGCTTACCATTTGGCTTGATTCTTGCTAAGATATATCTCCCTTCCTCGTTTACTAATGCCATTTGGGAAGGACGAATCCTATTCCTACCAACACATTTCTTCTACATGCTTTTAAATCATTTTTTTAAATTTTTTAAAAATTATAGTTTTTAAACATAATTAAAAATTATAAGTTTGGAAGGTTTTACGTTTAATTTTAATGAATTTGTATTATATTTCATAATATTTCAAGTGTTTTGAGAAGTACTGACTATTTATTTAGACACAAATAATTCTAACTTCATTTAAAATCTATATATATATATATATATATATATATATATATATATATATTTCTTTAAAATTAATTTGAAATTTTCAAAAGAGACAAATCTCTCAGAGTTAAAAAACACTTATATAAAAAACTTGTAATAACATCTACCATATAAAGATGATATAAAAATTATTTTGTTTTTATTTTATTTTAAATACTTTTTATCATGTCATGTTATTTTTTTAAGTAATTTTTACAAGTTTTATTTTAACAGTGGAGCTTATAAAAGTTACAAATCTAGATGTTTAAATAATTATTTTTACTTTGTAATATCAATTCTCTAAATTGATTCCGATTCCAGTTCTTAATCAAGTATGTAGAGAATTTAGATTTACATCTTAGTCTCATTGTTTTTTAGGCTCAAGATTAGGAGATTGGGTACCATCAAATCTTTACGTTGACCTCAGTTCTTGATTGAGTCCTTATTGGGCTCTAGGTTGTGCTCAATCTTTGGCAAATGAATGTCTAATTGTGTGGACTCACTTGTGGAAAAATATGATTCTATGACGACATTTTATCACGGTTATAATCCAGCCGTCATAGGATATAGGGCGGTGGCATTTTTGTAATAATATTATGAACTTTTTATGTCGGTTAAATTTTAACCGAACGTAAAAATGCTTTTATGTCGGTTAAATTTTTAATCGACATAAAAGTACTTTCATGTCGGTTGAAATTTAACAGACATAGAAAGTGTATATTAAATAAAAAAATTTAAATATATAAGTATATAAATATTTATATATCAAAATATATAAATATATTTGTATTTATATATTTTGTATATAAATATAATTTATTTGTAAGTTATGTATCGGAAATTCGTAGTAGTTTAGTGATTGGAGTATCGATCTCCAACTCTAAGTCTTCGGGTTCGAATCTTCGTTAGACACAAATCTCTTAAACGAGATAATAAAATAATATATTATAAAGTATAATAAAATAATAATATGAATAAATAAATAAAAATCGTACTAGTGTAGTGATTGGTCTAATTCTAGGCTACTAATGTCTTGGGTTCGAATCCTACCAGGTGACAATTTTCGTAAAAAGTCCATTACTTTCTATGTCGGTATTTGTGATATAAGTTGAATTTGGTATTTGTGGAAGAACTTCAATTAGAATATGGGTACATGCTAGATGGATGAGGAAGCTAGACTAGAACCAGATAAGGTCCAAAAGAGAAATGAGGAATAATTTCAACAAGAACTCAAGCAATGGAAAGAGATTGGAAATTGATCTTATAATGGATTAGTGTGACTTCCAACCATTCTCTTGAGGTCATGAACTAACCGATTTGATCCCAAAAAATTGATCTTTTCACTAGCTCATAAGATCCAATGACTTACTTAAAGACACTTTTAGTACAAATGTAGATTAACAGAGGCATTGATGTGGTTCAATGCAAGACGCAATGAACTATTTTTTGCTTTAGGCCAAGTTGAACGTGTTACTGGAGAAGAAACTATTAGCTAAACTATAAATAAACAATGCTTTTTTTTTAAGTATATAATTAAAGACCATTAATCAAAGAGAATTTAATTAACCATTATAAAGTATATAAATAGATCTCTACCAATCTTATAATAAATACTTTAACTTTAAATTCTAATACTTAATCAAGATTTTTTATTATAATACTCTCCAATTAGTATTAGGAAATTATGATTATAGATATTTGAAAAAATATTTTTATATACTTAAACATGAACTATATATATATTTTTCTTAACTTTAAGATATCTATGACATTTATCATGCTGTATCATAAGTTAAATGTAAAATTTGTTCAACATGAAAAATAGTGCCAAAATTTCGTAGAAAAACTTGTTAGAAAATGTAAACGGCAAAAAATAAATGAAAAGAAATAGAGAAAAAGAAATAAATATGACCTAAAACCTTATGAATTGATGATCTTCATAGTAAAATTCGTACAAGTGCAGTTACAAGCTTTACTCTAAGAATAGGAGAGAAAGCTACAGAAAAACCTAAATTCTAGGTCAACAAGGTGTAAAAATGAAAGATAACTTGAAAATATCTTTCTTTTAGTTTTTCCATGTCTTTATATACAAAAGACAATTGTAATGTGTAAGGCTCAAAATAAATCAATTTGAGTTTAGTTAGATATACACTACTAGAAAATATACTTTCAACGTCGCTGTTTAACGTCGGTTATATCTTACCCGACGTTAAATATGCTTTCAACGTCGGTTGGTCAACAACCGACGTCGAAAGTCAAATTCTGACACATTCTACGTCGTTTTAGCATGCCCGACGTGGAAAGTAGGATTTCGACGTCGGCTATGCCTTCACCCGACGTTGAAAACCCATCTGCATGGGCTTTCAACGTCGGGTGTGGGTATAACCGACGTTGAAACCCCGTTTTCCCAGGCTACATTTTGTATCTCCCCTTACTCTCCAGCATCGCGGCCACTCCCCTTACTCTCCAGCATCGCGGCCTCCCTCACTTTGGACTCTCCGGACGCCCTCCCTCACGTCGCCACCGCGCACCGCGTGACACCCCCGCCGCAGCACCTCCACCCCACTGCAGCTTCCACCCCACCGCGACGGTAGGCGCCGCACCGTCCACCGCAGACTCCAGCCGCACCGCAGGCTCAACCTCCACCCTACCATAGCCTCCACCTCCACCCCACCCCACCGGAACCTCTACCCCACCGCGACGCTAGTCGCCCACCCTCCACCCCCACCGCAGCCTCCACCCACATTGCATTGTCCGCTCACCACGGCGTCGACCCTAACAGCCGCACTTGCATCCTCCACCTCCACCCCGGTGCGTGGCCTGCTCGTTTCTACGTGGTGCGCACCTTCATCGCTGCCTTAACCCACAGGTACGATGTTTCCTTACTACATTTCATAGGTAGAGATTCTTAGTCATTTGCGGTTAGCTTGTTGATTCAATTCTTAGTCATATTATAGTTTTTTTCAATGTATTGATGATGTGTACAATTATACTTGAAGCTGCTTGAATATGCCAGTGGGGCTTTTTATTGTCGAGGTTTCACTTGTGTCATTTAAAATTGTTGCCAAAAAACAAAGGAAACTCTGTCGGATTTTTGTTAGAAATTAATCATGAAGTGTGAATTCGAAAACTACATATAACAATGTAGTTATATAAGTGATGGTAGTAACAATGAAAACTCTATAATTTCAATTTATACAAATTTGGTTTTGACCAAAAAATAGACGAAATTCATGTTGAAATTTCGTTACAAATTAATCTACTTTGGTATAGATTTCATTAGAGATAACGATTATTAGTATTAATCGTTTTATGGGTTTCTCATTTGTAGACTCCAATTCCAAAATGGATCGAAGTTGGGTAAATGCAAGTCGTATTTCACAAGAGTATGAGAATGGAGTTGAAGAATTTTTGCGATTTCTTAGAACACAATGGCACCAAGGTTAATGGAAAATTGTATTGTCCATGCGTTAAGCTGCGTTAATGGGAGAGTACACACACTAGAGACAATACGAGAACATCTTTTATGTGATGGGATAATGAAGAATTATATCCTATGGACATGGCATGGTGAAGTGATTGATACACCAATAGTAACACAAGTTGAGGAAGAGGAGGATATGACGATGGAAGATCGAATAGAAGACATGATTCGTGATGTAGGTCAAGAGAATTTTACTGCAAGCACATCTTGCTTGTCTATGATAAATTGAAGATAGATTCGAGAGATACCTCTGTATCTTTGGATGTACAACATTCACGCGATTGTCAATTTGTATTGAGATTGGTCAATTTGAAGGCCAAATTTGGTTGGAGTGATAAAAGTTTCACTGAGTTACTAGAAGTTTTGAAAGATATGCTCCCAAGCGATAACACCTTGCACGATCGTATGTATGAAGCCAAAAAAATACTTTGTCCAATGGGTTTACAGGTATAAAAAGATACATGCTTGCCCTAATGATTGTGTATTATACGAAAAAGAGTTTGAAAGCCTACATGAGTGTCCAAGATGTGGTGTATCGCGTTACAAATTGAAAGACAAGGATGATAATAGCGAATGTATTGATAGAAAGAGACCTCCTGCAAAAGTTATATGGTATCTTCCAATTATTCCAAGATTGAAGCGATTGTTTGCCAATGGAGAAGATGCCGAGAATATGATATGGCATTCAAGCTGCACAAAAGCGTGATGGATTGCTTCGTCATCGGTAGATTCTCCACAGTGGAAGAAAATTGATTGCCTATTTCCAAGTTTTGGCGGTGATGCAAGAAATGTTAGACTTGGACTAGCCACGAGACGGCATGAATCCTTTTGGTAACTTAACCGGTAATCACGGCTCATGGCCAGTTCTTTTAGTGATTTACAACCTTCCACAATGGTTGATTTTCAAGCGCAAGTACGTGATGTTATCCATCATGATTGCGAGGTCCAAGACAGTCAGGGTAATGACATAGATGTTTATCTAAGTCCGTTAATAGATGACTTAAGGCTATTGTGGGAGGAAGGAGTGGATGTGTTTGATGCATATCAACAGCGAGCTTCAAGTTACATGCAATGTTATTTTGTACTATCGATGACTTCCCGGCATATGGAAACTTGAGTGGGTATAGTGTCGAGGGTCATCATGCTTGTCCTATTTGTGAGGAAGATACAAGTTTTCTACAATTGAAGCATGGAAAAAAGGCGTGTATAATAGGCACATAAAATTTCTTCCACATGACCACCCATATCGAAGATTGAAGAAAGCTTTTAATGGTCAGCAGGAAGATAAAATTGCCAAACAACCTTTAACTGGTGAACAAGTTTATGAACGGGTTAGAAACATTAATGTTGTCTTTGGAAAGACTAAAAAACAGTCGTGTGATAAAAGCTTGTGGAAAAAGAGATCAATTTTCTTTAACCTTCCATATTGGAGTCATCTAGATGTGAGACATTGCATTGATTTTATGCATGTGGAGAAGAACGTATTTGATAGTCTCGATTGACACACTATTGAACATTAAAGGAAAAACAAAGGATGGAGTCAAAGCTCGTCTAGATCTATGTGAATTGGGAATACGTCCAGAATTACATCCAAGACCTGAAGGCAAGAGAACATATTTACCACCAGCTTGTCACACATTGTCAAAGAAGGAGAAGACTAGTTTATGTCAGTGTCTTCACAGTATTAAAGTGCCACAAGGATACTCTTCAAATATTAAGAGCCTTGTGTCCATGAAAGATCTGAAGCTAGTTGGGTTAAAGTCGCATGATTGTCACGTTTTGATGCAACAACTCTTACCCGTAGCTATACGTGACATATTGCCAAAGAATCTACGACATGCAATTATGCGTCTTTGTTTCTTCTTCAATGCTATATGTGCCAAAGTAGTTGATGAAGGCTTGTGGTTATATTATGTCGGTTGGAGATGTATTTTCCTCCATCATTTTTTGACATTATGGTGCACTTAATAGTTCATCTTGTAAGAGAAATAAGGCTGTGTGGTCCGATTTATTTGAGGTGGATGTACCCAATTGAGCGATGTATGAAGATCTTTAAAGGGTATACAAAGAATCCATATAGACCTGAAGCTTCTATTGTTGAAAGGTATATTGCAGAAGAAGCTATAGAATTTTGTTCTGAATATTTAGGAAAGGCCCTAGCAGTGGGTGTACCTACTCAACGACATGATCATAGAATAAATGGTAAGGGCACTCGTGGGGTCAAAATACAATCAAAAAATGCTAGTGAGTTGACCAGGGCACACTTGTATATTCTAAATAACACAGATGAAGTTCTTCCTTACATATCTGCTCATCAATCAATATTGAAGACCCTCAACCCCAAAATGAGTGAGCGGTGGTTGGTTAATGAACATAATAATACTTTTGTTAGGCTGGTTTAAAACAAAAATCTTTTAGAGGACAATGCATCGATACTTTGAAATGGCTAGCACATGGTCCTAAACGAACGTCGTGACTTGGACTGGGTATGACATTAACAAATACTCATTCTACACAAAGTTACAAGATGAAAAAAGTACGGTCCAAAATAGTGGAGTATCTATTGAGGCGACATCCATGCACTTTTCTAGTTCAAAGGATAAGAACCCGATTATGGCGTCTATGAGTTACTTTGGAGTGATTGAGGAGATTTGGGAGGTTGACTACATTCAATTCGAGTTCCTATATTCAAATGTAAATGGATTGATATTAATACTTGGTGTTCAAGCTGATGAAATGGGATTCACTTTGATAGACCTTAAGAAGATAGGACATAAGGAGGAACCATTCATAATGGCGTACCATGCAAAACAAGTTTTCTATGTAAGCTGATCCATGTAATGACGGATGGTCGAGTGGTACTCCAAGCAAAAGGGAATGATGTTATGCATGAAGAAGATGATGAATTAGATGATATTATTAACATCCCCACTCCATCACGGATGCCTAGTAGTATTGATGATATGCAAGAAGATTTGGTTCATGCTATTACGTAAAGATCATGATGAAGGTATATGGGAAAACTTAACTATTTAAGTTATGTGTTCATAGCTAATTTGTGTTTATATTGAAAAAATGTGATAAATTGTGTTTATATTTCAAATATGTGATAAATTGTGTTTATATTCCAATTTATGCAAAAACTTAACTTAATTTTTTTTTAACGAGGCAAATGGCATCTCCTCTACCATCTCCTCCAGGCATCTCCTCCGAGCATCTCCTCCAGGCATGTCCACCCCCCATCTCTAAAGAGGACTTGACAAGCCACACGGTTGAAAAAGTTGACCAGATTCGTCATATGGCGAGGAGATAAGTTGGTTGTGAGTGTGGATCCAAAGAGCGGCAAA
Organism: Sphenostylis stenocarpa; assembly: GCA_963425845.1. NCBI lineage: Eukaryota > Viridiplantae > Streptophyta > Magnoliopsida > Fabales > Fabaceae > Sphenostylis > Sphenostylis stenocarpa. The sequence continues at coordinate 55,973,143 of OY731406.1, forward strand.
ATATCGGGGCCACATCACACTCAATTTAGGTCCTACTTGGGTACTCTTGCTAGAGAAAAGGTATGTAATTTTTAGAGTTTTTAACTTGTTATGCATATATGGTCGACATATGTAAATGGATTGATATCTAATGTTTTAAGTTCATAATTAGGTATCTATTTTGCATCCATCTTGGGATTATGTGGAGGAGACTTGCAAAAATTTAATTTGGCAAGATATTTTGGTGAGTTTTGTTAACTCGTTAAATTATGTTAAGTTAAGTTAGATCCTAAACTTTGTTTTCCTAATTTATTTTGTTGTTTTTGCAGAATCACTTTGATATTGTTAACTCTGAACAAGTTAGGAGAAAAGTCATGTCATCTATTGCCAAAATGTGGAGGCAATTCAAGTCGACATTGACTTCAAAATGGATTTTTAATGACCAAGCCATTAGCAAAGGATTAACTCCTTGTCGGCGTTATGGCATAGATGAGGAAACTTGGAAGCGGTTTGTCGGGAGTAGGACTTGGTCCACAATGGGAGGTATGTTACTATTTAAAAACTTTGGTATGTTTCCATATTGTCTTATTAATTTAGCACATTGTAATATGATATTATGTTGCAGGAGAAGCGAATAAAAGGAAAGGAGATTCGAGAGGTTGAATGTGGCCCCCACTGTACTGTCTCGTGGGGGTATGATTTGTTGACGCAACGCATGATGAAAGAGAAGGCTAAACTCGAGAAGGCTGAGTTAGCCTCTTCGGTGTAAGCCAGGAAGAAATTTCCCCACCATCTCCTCCAAAACGTCATCAAAAATGGAAGAGGGCTCGGCAAAAGCCCTCCGGTGAAATGACATCAGAGGAGGCCCGCTTGATTCGCTGAGCGGATTGTAAGTCAAATTAGTTTCTTTCAACCTCATTAACCATGCTTTGTCATTCATCAATTTTTTTTACAATATATAATGCTCAATTGTAGGATTCTTTAGAGGAGCGGTATACACGGGGAACATTCGTTCCCGTGGTCGTGAAGATATATTAACTACTGCTATTGGACGCCCAGAACACCCGGGCGTGTTCGTGCTGTTGAGGCTGGTGTGGGTATTCGAGCATATTTTGGAGCTCCATCATCGAGACCATACCCACACCACATCATTGAGCCGGCGGGAGATGGCCGGATTGGAGGAGAGTCTAACAGCGAAGGCGAGACCAGCGATGGTTGAAGAGGCGACGGCGACGCCGACACCGGCCATTACCGCACGAGTTCGGGAGGAGATGATGCGTGTATTTGGTTCAAGTCTAGCATCCATAGGTGTCACACTGACCTACCCACCCACCTATGGATGTTCCTCCTCCATCTGCACGCACGAGTTAGCACTAAGGGTAGTTGTCTTGAGCCAAATACTGTCGATCAAGAGCTTCATGCTACTAATCGGGAGGTTGTTGTTGTTGTTGCGGACATCGACCACTCGGGTATGTGTGGATGATATCTTAATGACAAAAATTCATGTGCATATCAAATAATTAATGTCTTATTTTTGTGTAATCGAGTCGAGTGTGAATTTTATGTTGATGAGGATGGATTTGAACCACGATTGGTGGCGGTTGGTTCAATTGAAGAGGGGGCCTCTACAATTCATAGTGTGCCTTTAGCACCTAACTTGGCCAAAGTGGTCATTGAAGAGGTTCGAGATGCTTATGCTCTTGTACTGTGCCCACGAGACGAGGTGATGACGAGTGGGACAGACCCTCCGGACCTTCATTGCATGGCCTAGACATCTAATCGGACCTATTTTGAAAAAGGTTTGCATATACTTTCTGTTAATTATCATATGTAGTTTGGTACTGTTTTTTATTATTTCTCAAGTCAATGTTATTTTATGTAGGATGTTCGAAGCCACCCCGGTTGCCTAAGCTGGTTCCTACTTCCCATACTAGTAAAGGTAAGGAAGTAGATGTCCCGAGAAAATCCAATTTTTCAACTACTATCTCGTTGTCCCACAATTGTATATTCAATCTTTTCAAGTGAAGTGGGATGTTGATAAGTTAGGGGTAGACAATAAGAACTTTCCCCTTTACATTGACCACACCGATCTTGTGGAGATAGCGAGTTGGCAATCGGTGTCTAAACATAACGAGTGTTACAATTTTGGACAATGTAAGTATTTAATTTTATTTACTAATTATGTTATTTGAAGTTATCGTCATATTTAATGTACATTGAACTGGCTACTTTAGGATGATGAATGAATTGTCGGAGGAACAACGCACCCAAGATGTGTATGGATTTTTTGAGCCCCAATCCATACAAAAATCGAGAAACAAGAGAGAAGAAGTTCAAATATACATCCAAAATTGGATGATGAAGTCAAGGAAGAAAGTTTACTTGGGTGCTTACCACCATCGGTAAGTATTTAAGCGTATGAAATTATGCGCATTAAATTTTATAGTGTATTGTATTATCCTAACTTTTTGTAATGTAAGCGAGAAATCATTGGCAGTTGTTGGTTGTTTGCCCAAAGCGAATGTTGTGGCTTGGTTACGCTCCATTGGGCAAGAAACCTGATGCAGATCTTAAAAACATTGTAAACAGGTACACATTCTTATAATAATTTAAACAATTATTAATTGTTTTGTTACTTAATTGTTTCATTATATCTTGTATTGCACAGTGCATTTAAGGTTTGCAATACAATTGATGGAGTACACACAAGCAAAAGCACGACTCGAGATTGGATTTTTGTTAATGTAAGTCATTTTATATTTATGTATTATATCATTCATTTTATATGTCAAATTAATATATTATTTTTTGTAGTGTAATAGGCAACCAGGATCTTATGAGTGCGGATATTATGTTATGCACTTGGATGTGGTTGATTGTTGTTAGCAAAGCTGAGGATACATGGAATCAGGTTTGCTTAAATTTAGTATTCAATAAAAGACCCAGTATTGTGTCATTGGATACTCTGTTAAATTATCTTTTTTCTTGTAACAGGTATTTTCAGACAGGGAAGCATTGCTCATAGAGACCATTGACGATATTAGAAACACATGGGCCGATAAGTTTGTTAAAGTTAGAAGTAGGCAAGTTTAGTTATTAATTTAGTACTTAGTTTAGTAGTTACTTTAGTAGTTAGTTTAGTAGTTAGTTTAGTTACTTTACTAGTTAGTTTAGTTACTTTACTAGTTAGTTTATTAGTTAGATTAGTAGTTAGTGTATTTGGTAGATAAGTAGTTGGATACACTATAATTTTGGATACAATTTTATTTTTGGATGCACATTCAATTGTTTATATCTTGTACATTGTCTGCCTGGGTTGTATTCAAAATTGCAGGTATGTATATATACAAACATTGGGTACCCTGTATAAACAAAGCGTCCATTTAAAAAAAAAAATAGACTTTCTACGTCGGTTGTGCTAATAACCGACGTAGAAAAGCTAATATCAACGTCGGTTCATACCATAACCGACGTAGTAAACATCAAAATACAGTGTCGACCGGTGTACTCGCTTGAGCGACGAGTGTACTCGCTTGAGCGACGAAAGCTTCAAACAAAGGGGACTCTCGGGTTCCATCTCGCTCAAGCGAGCGTTTCAACGTCGGTTATTCTTACCTGACGTTGAAAGTATACACTTTCAACGTCGGGTAAGAATAACCGACGTTGAAAGCCTAAACTTTCAACGTCGGTTATCTATACCCGACGTTGAAAGTGTATACTTTCAACGTCGCCTGATACAACGTCGGTTGTATAACCGACGTTGAAAGCCTTATATAACCGACGTTGAAAGGCATATCTGTAGTAGTGATAAATCAATTTGACAATTTTACATAACTGGGTGTGCACTATGCATTTTTATTCTCTTTTAAGCAAAATGGTAGTTTAGTTAGATATAAATCTTTAAAAAATTATAATAAGATGATTGTTTATTTTTTGAATTTGTGGATTGGTCTGTTTTAATTTTTTTTGTTTAGTTCGTTTCCAAATTATGTTTTGCATTACCTAATCCCTAAATTTAACTGGTACAGAAAGAACATAAAAAATAAAACACAATTAATATGTGTCTAAGAACACATAGTTTGTGCACACATTATAGATTTATTATATAGTAAATGTACTTTCCATATACTTTACTTTCAATTTTAAACTAATTTCCTTTTAAAAAAATAAATTAGATTCAATATACATATTTACTTTAATTTTGTATTTTTAGCTCATTTGATATTTGTTCCTAATTTTGGCCATAAGTTTTATTTGGATTTATTTTTGCCTCGATTCAAGTTGCATTGAATTCTACATTTTTAGGGTCTTCAAGTGAATATATATTTTGTTGGATTTTGAGTTTTGTACTATTTTCTACAATTTTTAGAAATTGAGACAAATTTGTTAAAATTTTGTAAAAAATTCATGTGAATTAGATTTTTTTTTGTATTAGCTTAACTTTTGTAATTGAGCTTATGGACTTAATTAGAGCTCATATTTAGGTCATCTTTACTTCAAACTTTAGATTCTTTAAATTGACCAAATTTGCTCTAAATTCATACAAGAAATTATTTTATTATATTTTTAGCTTATGAAATGTCTTTATATTTTATATTTTTTCTCTTATTTTCTTTTTTACTCTTTCTATTCTTCTCATTTGTTTCTAGTCCAAATTGTTATTGAATTCTTCATCCATGAAAAAATAAATCTTGAGGATCAATTCATGGAATAAAAATAAACAAATTGTATTGATTTTTGCATTAATCATTTTTTGCTCCGAGTTTATTCTTTTATTCTCTAATTTCGGTTTTGCACTTTGGAATATCAATTTGTAATTCAAAATTTAGAAATTTAATTAGGAATCAATTGAATATTGATTTGATAATTAAATACAAATTAGATTGATATTGTGATTTAATTTATATAACTAGTTTAATTGATTAATTGAATCGATTAATTGTTTAAATTTGAATTAAAATCTTTAAAGAACTATGATTAGATGATTTTTTTGGTTGTGAAGCCATGGATTGATCTACTTCTATCTTTTTGTTTTCTATTTTGATTTCTGATTTGTTTTTCAATTCTTGTTTTACTTTTTTTTTTAATGTTCAAATTTAACTTGTACGAAAATAAAACTAAAAACTAAATACATTTCAATATGTGTTTTTTAGGATAACGACCTAAGTTTGCGCTATACATTATAAAAATCTATAAAGAAACTTAAAATCTTTGATTTCATAAATGATAATTAAAAATCAGTGTCCTTAAAAAAATGACCTAGGTTTGTTCTTTATATTATAAAATTTTAGATAAAATTTAGAATATTTAGTTTCAGGAACAATAATGAAAATCACTTAACACCAAAGAAATTCATTGAGTCATTATGAAATTATAATTTATTGAAATATGTTGATTTTCCTAACGACAAAAAAAAAGAAAGAGAATAAGAAAATGAAGAAAAGTGTATTAAGTAAAGTATTTTTATTGTTTATTTAAAAATTTATTTCTCGATTATGCTCTTTAATTTTTAGTTCATATTAGCTATGTTTTCTTTTAATTATACTATACATTTTCCTTAACCTCGTTACAATCTATTTAAAAGATATTTTCATCATTAATTTGCATATGTCAAGCTTATGATAAATCTTATTTTTAAAATATGATTTGATAGAAACACTTAACACTTGAGTGATTAAGTGCATTATTTTATCCAAATGAGAATTTCTAATATTAATTATGTTATGATAAACGCTTGATTAATTGTTATAAATTTGAAATAATTGGTAGAATACTTGTGTTTTAACATTATATTTGTGAAGTCTTTAAAGTTAAATTATTTATTATAACTTGATTAATTGATTAAATGTATTTCTATCTTTATTCTCTACTTTTTTTATTATGCTTGGAAGTGCAAAAGTTTAAGTAAGAGTTGATGAATACATTTTACCAATATTTATATTAATATAATTAATATATATTTATCTTATTTATTTTTAACATAGTTTTAATAAAAAAATGGCTAAATAATTTTGTGTTCAATTTATTGAATAAATTATATATTTTAACAAAATATTTATACATTAGTGCGTAGATGATAAATTATTTATACATTGTTGCTATTGTCATTAGACAAGCTAGTGAGAGTAAACTATTCTTAGCATAAGCTATTATGGTCAGTGGTTACTAGGTATCAACTACAAACCTCATCGAATAACCTCATCAATTAACAAACAACCTTATCAATTAACAAACGACCTCATCACAAGTGATAATAACACATATATTGTATTTACATTATGTGTTTCATTGTACCTTCTAAGAACTTCTCTATACCTATTGTTTGTATTTTCTTACCATTAGTAATAGATTGGGTTTGTTTTGAATAAATGCTTTATTTCTATATTTTTTTCTTATCTAACATTTGTTTACTAATTTTGACCATAACTTTCTCTGTATATATCTTTCTTTGTTAATTCTTGCTTCATTAGATTCCTTATTTTTAGGACTTCAATTTACATGTATGGAACATTAAATTTGGAGTTTAGAACTATTTTTCATAATTTTTAGAATGAGATAAAAACACTGAATTTATGTATATGGAATTGCATTTTGTAATTGGACTCATAAGACCCATTTAACCTCAAACCTAATCTCATTTGTTTCTATCTTTGAGAGTGATATATAAACATTTTAGAAATTAAAAAGACATAACAATTACACCAAAATTACATGTTTCAATTCAATTTTTTATTGCCTTTTTGGATTCTCTCTTATATATTTTTTTGTTTTTCCATCTTCTTACAATTATTCAAGATTTAATCCACGGAAGGCTAAACCATCCCCAATCTACAAATTAAAGATCATATGAATTGCAAAATTGAGTTTTGAACCGATTGATTCACATGTACTAGGTTTGTTCATCTTTTCTCTAATTCTTAGGATTACATGTCATGATTATGATTTATTATGTTGTTTTAGAATTTGTTGCTGCCCAAAAGTTCGCAGATTTTGATTAATTATATTTCTTTTTCAGTGAACTTTGTTGTGACCTAACCCTAAGTCTCATTTTAATGAGTTGTTCTGTTTTGGATCTAGAATCTTTGGATCAGGGCCCGAGTTCTGTTATTATATTATGTTAGACATTGTTTAGATATTGTTAAGATATTGTAGATATTGTTAACCACAATATCTTCTGTTTATTCTATTTACTTTCAGTTACTCTTTTAGTTGTACCTCTCTCTATTATAAATAAATTACCCTGTGTGTGGTTTATACACAAGGGAGATTAATCTCAATCCCTATTTCCTCTATATTCAACATGGTATCAGACCCAAAGCCTAACATCTTTTCGGTTATTGTCATGGGCCAAAATTTGCCCTTTAGTTGGGTCAAAAGTACCCTTTACTTGGTCCGGCAAGCTTCGTTGGAGGGAGCATGTTGGAAGTTCTACATCACATACCTCATGTCATTTGGTATGTTTTAAATAAATGTTAGGCTACTCCACATATTGCCAATTGGTTTTATGTTGGAACCTTAATATGGTATCTAGAGCTTAAGGTTATTTTGAAATTTTTTCGCCTTTGTCCACTACTAGAGCCGCCACTGCCGGTTAAACTGATCTTCCACATCAGAAAATAGTTATTTTTGTTACTGGATATTATTTGGTAGTGTGAAAGTGCATGTTTAGGAAGGTTCTGACAAGGAAAGACTTGGTATTTAAGCATATCCATTAGTGACCCACCTCTCTTTCTTGGGAACTTACCTAGTGTACTGGTTCACGCTGTTATCGCCTCCTTTGCCCTTTATGACTTCTTCTGCTCTTTCTACTTCTAATTCTATCAGTACTGCGTCTGATCCTTCCATCTATACTAATTATGTTAATGTGCACTTATCCATTGACAAGTTAACTGACCCTAATTATGCCATATGGTCATCAGATGTCAAATTACAGCTTAAGAGTCAGAAGCATCTTGATCATCTTGCCCCAAAAGCACCTACTCTCACTCCTGATGAGGAAGACCGTTGGGACACTATTGATGCTCAATTATGTGTGGTTCTCAAGGGTACTCTTGATCCTTCGTTAAAACAAATTTTTTGTTCCTACGAAACGTGTGCCAAAACCTGGGAACATGCTAAGTTATTATACACCAATGATACTCAACGTCTCTATGGTGTCTGTTCTAAATTTGTAGATGTTATTGCCTCTAAACATCAAGATTATATGACTGATTATATGAGCAAAATTCATGCTCTTTTTCATGAGTTATTGCCTCCTTCCCCCGACCTTGCCACCGAGATAGCACAATGATCAAAGTTCTTCATGCTAGGGGCATTACACGTACTTGTTGATCAATATTCACATATTCGTGATCAGATTTTGGGTTCTCCGGTTGTCCCCACCTTGACTTCGACCTGCTCCACTCTTTTGCGTGTACCAGCAAAACCCAACCCTAACACACTTGCTTCTATTAATGATTCTTTTGCGTTGGTATCTCACCATGATGACCGAATTCACCCTTGCAAATATGAAAAAGGACGTCCTAAATGTGAACATTGTGGCAAGCTAGGTCACAAGATTGACCAGTGTTATGCATTACATGAGTGTGAACATTGTGGCAAGCTAGGTCACAAAATTGACAAGTGTTATGCATTATCTGCTGCAGTTGTTCAGACTGATCTTTTCCCACCTTTATCTGGTGGGGATCCTCCTTCTTCTGTTTCATCTGACACATCTGCTATGTTTAACAAATTTCTCAAATGGTATAAGGATCAACAGTCTTCTAGTTCCACTGTGTTTGTTGCACACACAGGTACATCTTTTGCTAGTCTGACCCAATCTTCTTCTCCTGGTCCTTGGGTTTTTTATTCAGGAGCCACTGATCATATTACTGGTAATAAATCTTTGTTTTCCTCTTTATCCTCTCCTAATCCTTTACCTTTTGTTACACTGGCTGATGACTCTAAAATATCATCTCATGGTGTTGGAACTGTTAAAATTTTCCCTTCTTTAAACATTGATAATATTCTTTATGTCCCTATGTCTCCTTTAAACCTATTATCCATTAGTCATCTAACTCGTTCTCTTGATTGTGTTGTTTCTTTTACTAATAATTTTGTGTGTTTACAGGATCGGAGTTCGAAATAGGTGATTAGCACAAGATGTGAGTCTTATGGTCTTTATCATCTCCGTCTCTCTACACATGTTGGTGCAATTATGGAGTCACCTTCTCTTCTTCATGCTCAATTAGGTCATCCAAGTCTTGCCAAGTTATATAAGCTTGTCCCTACCTTGTCTAAGTTGTCTAGTTTGACATGTGAGTCGTGTTAATTAGGCAAACATAATCGTACTTTCTTTCCTCGTAGTGTCACACGTGATGCTTCGTCCCTTTTTGTCGTGGTTCACTCTGACATTTGGGGACCTAGCCGTGTTAAGTCTACTTTAGGCTTTCAATACTTTTTTACTTTCATTGATGATTATTCCAGATGTACTTGGTTATTTTTGATGAAAAATCGTTCTGAAGTATTTCATATCTTTCAATCTTTTTTTAATGAAATTCAAACTCAGTTCGGTGTTTCTATTAGAGTTTTGCGCAGTGATAATGACCATGAATATCTTTCTCATTCTTTTAAACAATTCTTGGCTTCTCACATTATTTTGCATCAAACTTCTTATGCTTATACACCTCATCAAAACGGTGTAGCTGAACGTAAAAATATACATCTTATTGAAACAACTCACACTCTTTTAATTCATGGAGAGGTTCCTCAACATTTTTGGGGTGATGCTCTTCTTACTACATGTTATCTCGTTAATCGCATGTCTTCTTCGGTTTTAGATAATAAAATACCTCATTCCATTTTATTCCCTTATGAACCACTTCATCCCTTACCTCTGAGAGTTTTCGGGTCTACATGTTTTGTTCATAATTTTAATTTTGATCTTGACAAGCTTTCTCCTAGATCACATAAATGTGTTTTCTTAGGGTTTACAAGATCACAAAAAGGATACAAATATTTTTCTCCTTTCTTAACCGTTATTTTGTGTGTGCAGATGTCACCTTTGATGAGTTCTCTCTTTATTTTAAAAGTTAATATTCCTTCTGTCTCCATCCAATCCTGTCAACAATCCTAGTACATTTAATGTTCCTATTGTTTGTGACCCTCTAATTGTGTCTTCTTCACAATTAGTTTCTGCTTTGCAGTCAACTTCTTCTCCACCGCCTCTTTAGATTTATAGTTGCCGAAACTAATCACAACCACCACCATGTGACTCCACTCAAGTGCCAACTATTCTGTCTCCTCCGGATTTGGCACCTGATTCTGACCTTCCCATTGCCCTTCGAAAAGGTATCAGTTCTACACGTAATCCCTATCCCCATTATATTGCTTTGAGTTATCATCGACTGTCATTACCTTTTTATACATGTCTTTCCTCTATTTCTTCTGTGACTATTCCAAAAACTGTCCGTGAAGCTTTAACCAATCCTGGTTGGCGTCAGGCCATATTAGATGAACTAAGTACTCTTCATAATAATGGAACTTGGAAATTGGTCCAGTTACCATCTAAGAAATTTGTTGCTAGTTGTAGATGGGTGTTTGCTATTAAAGTTGGACCTGATGGTATTATTGATCGCCTCAATGCTCGTCTTGTGGCCAAATGTTATGCTCAAATTTTTGGGTTGGATTATTGAGATACCTTTTTCCCCCGTGGCAAAGATGACTTATGTTCGTTTATTTATCGCCATGACCGCTCTTTAATAATGACCTCTTTATCAACTAGATGTTAAAAATATTTTTCTTAATGGTGATTTGCAAGAAAAAATCTATATGGAGCAACCTCCTAGGTTTGTTGCTCTAGCAGAGTCTTTTGGGATGATATGTCGTCTTCGTAAATCCCTATATGGCCTAAAATAGTCTCTTAGGGCCTGGTTTGGAAAGTTTAGCAAGGTTGTTCAACAATTTGGTGTGACTCGGTGTGAAGCAGGTCATTCTGTCTTTTATCGACACTCGAGTGCTAGATGTGTTACTTGATAGTATATGTTGATGACATCGTTCTTACAAGTAGTGACAACAATGACATCTCTTAGTTGAAATAACATCTCTGTCAACATTTTCAGACCAAAGATCTTGACAAACTTAGATATTTCTTGGGTATTGAGGTGGTACAGTCCAATGATGGTATTGTTATATCTCGGAGGAAGTATGCCATGGATATTTTGGAGGAAACTGGATTGATGAGTTCAAAGTCTGTTGATACACCCATGGATCCCAATACTAAATTTCTACCAAATCAGGGGAAGCCTATATCTGATCCTGAGCAGTATAGAAGATTGGTTGGAAAATTGAATTATCTTACAGTTACTCATCCTAACATCATTTCCTTTGCAATCAATGTGGTAAGCCAATTTCTTAATTCCCCATGTGAAGATCATTGGAATGCAATCATTCGTATCTTGAAATATATTAAAGGATCTCCTGGAAAAGGATTGTTATATAGTTTTAATAACCATACAAGAGTTGTTTGTTATTCAGATGCTGATTGGGCAGGATCTCCTTCCGATAGAAGATCTATATCTGGATATTGTGTCTCCATTGGTGGTAACTTGATCTCATGGAAAAGTAAGAAATAAAGTATTGTGGCAAGATCCAGTGCAGAAGCAGAATATACAACTGATCTCAGCTGCTCGTGAACTTGTTTCGCTCAAACAATTGCTTAGAAGTTACAATTTGGAGATGTCACTCAGATAACACTTGTGTGTGACAATCAGGCCGCTTCTTCATATTAGCTCTAATCCTATCTTTCATGAGAGGACCAAACACATTGAGATTGACTATCATTTCATTCGAGAAAAGATTATGTCTGGAAACATCAAGATTGAGTTTCTTAACTCAAGTGATCAGTTAGCAGATATTTTTACTAAGTCTTTACAGGAGCCTAGAATTGATTATATTTGTAACAAGCTTGGCACATACGATTTGTATGCTTTAGCTTGAGGGGGAGTGTTAAATATTGTTAAGATATTGTTAGATATTGTTAACCACAATATCTTCTGTTTATTTTGTTTACTTTCAGTTACTCTTTTAGTTGTACCTCTCTCTATTATAAATATATTACCCTATGTGTGGTTTATACACAAGGGAGATTAATCTCAATTCATATTTCTTCTATATTCAAGATATTCATTAAATAGTTTGATGGTGATAGATTATAATTTTAAGCAAGATTTGTGGAATCGCATCCCTAAGGTAAAAGATCGTGTTGTGACCGAATCATTGGATCAATCATAGGACGAGATAATTTATTTGGACACTACACAATCCCCTATTCTAAAGTCATAAAGGTTGAGGCTCGAAATAAGTCAAATGACTGCGTTATTATGTCATCTTTCAATTAAAAAGCGAGACCCTTCATTTGGACACCACATAGTCCCCTTGCCTCAAGCCAAGAATGATGAGGCTTATGTAGGTTAAATGACCACGTTATTATGTAGTCATTCGGTTATAGGGTTAGACTTTTCATTTGAACACCATTGTCATACATAGGGTCATCGTATAGAGTCGTCCGACCTCAAAAGGTCATCGTATAGAGTCGTCCAACCTTAAAAGGTCGTCATGTAAAGTTTTCTAACCTCAAATGGTCATCATGTTGGATCGTGTCAAAACCTTAGAACGTATCCGCATAACGTCAAACTAGACTAAAACCAATAAATAATTATCCATGAATATATTTTCAATATTTCACATCCAAATGAATTCAAAACATAACAAACTTTATTATATATAATATTTAAGTACATATCTTTTTTGTTAAATTTCCACTAAATAACAATAAATAATAATATTATTAAATAACAATAATAATAATAATAATAAATAAATAATAATAATGATGATAATAATAATAATAACAATAAATGAATGATAATAAATAATAAAAATGATAACAAATAATAATAATATAATTCAAGATATTAGTTTCATTGTTTTAATGTACTAAGTATATTTTTACAATCTAAAACTAGCCCTTACCTCATTAGCAAGTGTTTTGTCAATCAATATTTTACTCGTAACCAAGATGTCCATAAAGAAAAAAATCTTATCTTAAGATTAACCCTAGGTCTCTCATATTATTTAGCATATTTCTACATCTTACAATACAAGTGCTCAAATTCATTTTTCAAATGATCAAGTCCTCTAACATTATCCCATTTTATATTGGAAATGGAAAATAATCCCTCTCTTTTGAAGGTTGCATGGTTTTTATTGCTTCCTGCATAAATGTACAAAATATTTACGTAAAAATAAAACTCAAAAGTTGTATAAATAATAATAATAAATAAATAAATAAAAATAGACTTTAATCTTATCTCGTTGTGTGTTTATAGGTGATGCTTGTGTACTGCTCACAAAAATCTGGTGCTTGAACTCATGGAGATATGTATGCATCCAACCCTTTCTAAATCAATAATCAAGTCATCATCAATCAAACAGGGGATTTATTACAATGTTTTCTTCCTCCATGGAAGTATTTTCCTTGCTTATTATCTTCCATAAAAGTTTTTTGTTCCTCACATTTTTCTTGACTTTTCCCTATTGTGTAACAAAAAACACTTCACTATTCTCCATAGATGACGCCAAATATTGTTGCCCAAAAATCCCTAGATTTTGATAAACTATATTTCTTTTTTAGTGAACTTGGTTGTAACTTAACCTTAAGTCTCTTTTTAATGAATTTTTTTGCTTTGGATCTAGAATCTTTGGGTCAAGGCCCAAGATTTTCTTATTATGTACATTAAATAGTTTGATTCTTATTATGCAGGATTTATGGTATTAGATCATAATTTTGGGCGAGATTTGTGGAATCACATCCCTAAGGGAGAAGATCATGTTGTGACCAAACCATTGGATTTATCACATAACGAGATAATTTATTTGGATACTACACAATCCCTAGCCTCAAGTCATAGAGGCTAAGATTTGAAATAAGTCAAATGACCGTGTTATTATGTCATATTCAGTTATAGGTCGAGACCCTTCAATATTATGAATTCATTTGGACGTGAAACATTGAAACTATATTTGTGGATAATTGTTTATTGATTTTGGTTTTGTTTGACATTATACAAGTTCGTTTTTAAGGTTTTGACACGATTCGACATGACGATACGATGATCCTTTAAGGTTGAACAACTCTACACGATAATCCTTTAAGGTAAGATAACTTTACACGATGGCCCTTTGAGGTCAAACGAATCTCCGCGATGATCCTTTGAAGTCGGATGACTCTATGCGATGACCCTTTGAGGTCGGAAGACAATACAATGACCCTTTCAAGTTAGACGATTAAACATGGTGACTCTTTGAGGTTGGACAACTCTTCACGATGACCCTTTGAGGTCAGACAACTCTACATGATGATCATTTGAGGTCGAACGACTCTACACGATGATCCTTTGAGGTCGGATGACTCTATATGATGACCATTTGAGGTCAGACGACTCTACACGATGACCCTAGGTACGGAAATAATGTACTTTGATTATTAGTATAATAGACAGGTTGAGCGACTTGACATAATATCTTTGTCAATGACGTACCTAACTCTTATCGTCTGTAACTTAAGGTTGAAGGGCTATATGGTGTCTGAATGAAGAGTCTCGCCTTGTAACCTAACAATGACATAATAACACTATCATTTGACTTACCTAAGCCTCATTGTCCATGACTTGAGGTTAGGGGGCTATGTGGTGTCCGAATAAATAGTCTCCCCCACAATGACATAATAATGTGGTCATTTGACTTATTTTGAGCCTCAACCTCTATGACGTAAGGCTAGGGAATTGTGTAGTATTCAAATAAATTATCTCACTGTGTGATCATTCTAATAGTTCTGGCATGGCATGATCTTCTTTCTTAGGGGTGCAATTCCAAAAATCTTGTCCAAAATTATGATCCATCACCATAAATCCTGCATAACAAAAGCAAGCTATTTAATAGACATAATAACATAATCTTGGGTCCTAAATCAAAGATTCTATATGCAAAGCAGAAGAACTCATAAAAAAGAGATTTAGGGTTAAGTTAGAACGAAGTTCACTGAAAAAGAAATATAGTTGATCAAAATCTAGGGATTTTTGGGCACTAGCAGAATTGAAAAACATAGAATTCATTATATAATTTTATTCATATTATTTTTGTACACATATACTATGATCTTATAGTATTTTACTCCAACAAATCAGGACTAAATAAAGAAAGTTCTGATTATATAATATTTTGTACCGCTATACAAACCTATAATTTAGCTAATCAAATATCTTTATCCCAACACTCCCCCTCAAGTTGGTAAATGGATGTCATATATTCCCAACTTGTTTAATAATCTCCTAAAAATTTGACTTGTTACAGCTTTGGTAAGAATGTCTGCCAGCTGATATTCAGATCGAATATTTGGCAATTCCAGAATATTTTTATCAAGCTTTTCCTTGATGAAAAATCTATCAACCTCCATATATTTCATCAGATCATGTTGGATAGGATTGTGAGCAATGTCGCGTGCAACTTTATTATCACAATACAACTGAATGAGACGTGTATGTGCATACCCTAAATCTTGGAAAAGTAGTCAAAGCCACAACCTTCACAAAGTCCGGGAATCATTCCTCTAAGTTCAGCTTCTACACTAGATCTAGCTACAACTTTCTGCTTATTGCTTTTCCATGTGACAAGATTACCTCCTACAAATGTAAAGTATCCAGAGGTTAATCTTCTATCATCAAGAGCACCTACCCAATCTGCATAAGTATATATCATCACATCCTTGTAGTTGGAGTTCTTCTTGAACATAACTCCTTTTCCAGGAGCAGCTTTTATGTACCTTAAAATCTGTATAACAACATCCATGTGTTTTTACTTGGATTGTGCATGAACTGGCTAACCACACTAAGAGCATAAGCTAAATCTGGCCTAGTGTGTGAGAGATACATCAATCTCCCTACAAGTCTCTAATATCTTCCCTTGTTAGTTGGAGTTTGATCTTCAATGCATCACTTCAATCCCCCTTCAATTGGAGAATTTGTTGGTTTGCATGCTATCATTTCAGTTTCTTTTAGTAAATCCAATGCATACTTTCATTGTGTGAGAAAAATACCTAACTTTGATCTCGAGACCTCAATTCCAAGAAAATACTTCAAAGGACCAATATCCTTCATCTCGAATTCCTTTGTCAAGTACTCTTTCAATGTCTTGCGTTCCTCTAGATCGTTTCCCGTAACTATCATGTCATCAACATAGACAATAAGAATTGTAATCTTTCCTTCCTTTTTTTTAGAAAGAAGGTATGATCTTGGTTGCTCTATTGATATCCAAAAGCAAGCATTGACTTGGTGAATCTACCAAACCATGCTCGTGATGATTGTTTTAGTCCATACAATGATTTCTTCAACTTGCATACCTTCTTGCTATGTGTATTCGGGATCCCACATCCTTCTGGTAGCTCCATATAAAGTTCTTCAGACAATTCCCCGTGTACGAAGGTATTTTTTACATCAAATTGTTGTAAGGACCAATCAAGGTTTACAACTAGAGATAACAATACTCGAACTGTACTAATTTTGGCTACGAGAGTAAATGTTTCAGTGTAATCTATTCCATATGCTTGTATGTACCCCTTTGCCACTAATTTAGCTTTGAATCTCTCAATTGTGTCATCTGCATTATACTTCACAGTATACATCCATTGGCATTCTACTGGTTTCTTTCCAACTGGACAATCTACTAATTCCCATGTTTTATTTCTTTGCAAGGATCTCATCTCATTCATAGCATCCTTCCACCTACAGTCAGCTAAAGCTTCCTGCACACTATTAGGAATAGATATAGTAGATAATTGACTTATAAATGCGATATTTGAGTTAGACAAATTCTGGTTACAAATATAATTACTCATAGGGTATCTTGTCTTACTCGGTGAGGTCGGGATCATAAGTAGGCTTAGGGATACCTCTAGTGACACGTTCTGGCCGAATTCTTTTTTCTGTATTAGGTTCTTGAGGGGACGATTTGTGTGGTATATCATTAGCATCAACAGGAAAATTTTCGATCTCGACATGCTCAAAATCTTCCTTATTATGTGGTTGTTGATCATCACATTGTTGCATACTTTCATCATCTCTTGATACAACTTTGTAACTTTCTTTCTCCAATCTGACCTCAATATCAATTTCTTGAAGAACAAAAGTCTGAACTTCATCATAATTCTCCCCCTGAATTTCAGACTCGAGGGAAAAATATATCAAGGTTTCATGAAAAACTACATCTATAGTAGTAAACATTTGCTTAGTTTGTGGATTGTAGCACCGATATCCTTTCTGGTGATCCGCATAGCCAAGGAACACACACCTTTTAGCTCTAGGAGACAACTTACTTCTCTGATGCTTGTGTAAGTGAACATAAGCAACACAACCAAAAACTCTATGTGTTAGTTCAACAATTTTACGACTTACTACTGCATCTGTAAGTGATTGAAGATGTGTTTTATACTCAAGAGACCTGGATGGTGTTTGGTTGATAGTGTATATTGTATATGTGACAGTTTCTCCCCAATATATTGTTGGCATGTGAGCTTCAATTAGTGCAGCTCAGACCACCTCCAATAGATGATGGTTCTTTCGTTCTGCCACCCTATTATGTTGTGGAGTATTTGGACAAGATCTCTGATGAACAATTCCTTTGGCTACTAAAAAATGTTGAAGTTCTGATTGCATATGTTCTCCTCCATTGTCACTGCGCAGTACCTGAACTTGTGCTTTGTACTGGGTCTCAATCATTTTGCAGAATTTCTGACATAGTCCTCCAACTTCACTTTTAGACTTCATTAAACATAACCAAGTCATTCGAGTACAATCATCAATAAACGTTACAAACCACGTTGAGCCAACCAACGTTATAACCTTAGATGGACCCCATACATCAGAGTGAATGATCATAGAAGGAAGAGAACTTTTATTTGAAATTAAAGGAAAATATGTTCTGTGACTCTTTGCAAGCTCACAAACATCACAATAAAAAGTTGAAGTGTCTACTTGGTCAAATACATTTGGAAATAATTTTTTTATGTAACCAAAAAATGCATATCCTAGACGCTTATGCCACAACCAAATATCCTCACATTTTCTTACTTCTTGAGACCCTTTTGTTGCTAGCACTAGACCAAGTCTCTTTGGATATTTTTCTGTCAGGTCCAGGTAATGCAACCTTCCTCGCCTAATACCATAACCAATTGTCTTCCTTGTTTGAATTTCCTTAAAAACACAAGAGATAGGCCCAAAAATTACAACACATAAAAGAGCTTTGGTTATTTGCGAGACTGACAATATATTATATTTAAGAGAATGAACAACAAGGACAGTATCAAGGTTCAAATTGTTTGAAATAGAGACAGTTGCTTCTCCAATGATAATGGATTTACTACCATTGGCTGTGGAAATATTTTTTTGTGAGGAAGGTTTAAGATTTTTAATTTGTCTAACATCAAAAGTCACATGATCAGAATATGCAGAGTCAATTATCCATACATTATTCAGAATGGTAGATGTGCTTATTAAAGCCTTACCATTGAAATCATCATTACTTGCGATTGTAGCAAGCATCATGCCTTTGTCGTCCTCTTTGTCAATGGCAGTTACAATAGCAGTTGGATTTTTTTCGAATTCTTTTTCGATGCTCGACTGTGATCCCACCACTCGGGGTATCCTATGATTTCATAGCATCATTCCTTGGTGTGTCCATCCTTATTACACTAAGTACACTTGTAGTTACCTTTTTCAAAATCTTTTGATTGCTTCGATTTACTGTAATGATTTACTGGCTGCTTCTTTGTCATCATAGTTGTCGAATCAGAAATATATCTTTTATTTTTAATGTTGTTCATCAGACTCGTCTCTCTCGCATCAATGCATAACATTCTTCTAAATCAGGTGTCACTTCCTTGCGCAAGATTTCTCCACGAACTTGCTCAAAATCATCATCCAGTCTAGCAAGAAATATATGCACCCTTAATCTTTCAATAGACTTTTGATATGACTTCATATCATCAGGGTCCTTCATGACTACTTTGTCACAATGGTCCAATTCCTTAAAAATATCAACCAACTCCCCATAATATTCAGTTAAGGTTCTATTATTTTGTTTTGCAGTGAATGTCCTTTGATTAAGGGCAAACACGTGTAGCTCATCAATTTCATCATAAAACGCCTTTGACAAAACATTCCAAATATCGAGGGCGAGTGGGTAAGCGAAGATACTTTTTTTTCATTTCCGGCTTCATGGACATCAATAGCCATCTTTTCACCTTTTGGTTTTCAACATACCATTTTTCATATCCCTCATCTTTCTCTGTTGGAGGCTTCACCTTCCCACGAATGTAGGACAATTTTTCCCTCTCTGTAATGTGCATCTCCATTAGTTGTGACCATATATCATAATTGGATTCATTTAAGATGATGCCTACGTTGAAGACACTTTCAGATTGAACAATCACTGGAATTAGTTTTTCTGCCATCTTTCCAGTTAAGATCTCCAAGGATTTAGAAAGAAAAAGAAAAAGATTATAAGCCCCGGTACCAAATTGAAAAGCATAGAATTCATTCTATAATTTTATTCATATTATTTTTTTACATAGATACTATGATCTTATACTATTTTACTTCAACAAATCAGAACTAAATAAAGGAAGTTCTGATTATACAATATTTTGTACCACTATATAAACCTATAATTTAGCTAATCAAATATTTTTATCCTAACAGAATTCAAATTAGGTTTTGATTGAAGTTAATTTGATAATTAATTGCAAATTAGATAAAACGATTGTTTGATTTGTATTGTATAAATTGTTCAAATTGGAATTGATATTCATAAGACATAATGATATTTTAATTCATATGCTTCTAAATTTGTATATTGATGTTTTAATTCTATTTCTTCTATCAATTTAATCCCTTTTGGTACGTTTACATTTTATTTCAATTCAATTTGATTTTGTTTCTTATTGTTCAATATAAAGGGAATAGAGTTTGAGATTAATCTCCCTTGTGTATAAACCACACATAGGATAATCTATTTATAATAGAGAGAGGTATAAATAAAAGAGTAACCGAATGTAAACAAAATAAACAGAAGATATTGTTTGATATTGTGGTTAATAATATCTTAACAATATCAAACAATATCTAAACAATATCTAATACTCCCCCTCAAGCTGAAGCATACAAATCGTATGTGTCAAGCTTGGTACAAATATAATTAATTCTAGGCCCCGTAAAGACATAGTAAAATATTTGTTAACTGATCACTTGAGTTAACAAACTCAGTCTTGATATCTTTAGACATAATCTTTTCTCGAATGAAATGACAGTCAATCTCAATGTGTTTGGTCCTCTCATGAAAGACAGGATTAGAGCTAATATGAAGAGCAACCTGATTGTCACACACAAGTGTCATTTGAGTGACATCTCCAAATTGTAACTCCCTAAGCAATTGCTTGAGCCAAATAAGTTCACAGGCAACTGAGGCCATAGCTCTATGTTCTGTTTCTGCACTAGATCTTGCCACAACACTTTGTTTCTTACTTTTTCATGAGATCATGTTACCACCAATGGAGACACAATATGCAGATGTAGATCTTCTATCCGAAGGAGATCCTACCCAATCAACATCTGAGTAGCAAACAACTCTTGTATGATTATTATAACCATATAACAATCCTTTTCCAGGAGATCCTTTAATATACTTCAAGATACGAATGACTGCATTCCAATGATATTCACATGGGGAATTAAGAAATTGGCTTACCACACTGACTGCAAAGGAAATGTCAAGACGAGTAACTGTAAGATAATTTAATTTTCCAACCAATCTTCTATACTGCTTAGGATCAGATATAGGCTCCCCCTGATTTGGTAGAAGTTTAGTATTGGGATCCATGGGTGTATCAACAGACTTTGAACTCATCAACCCAATTTCCTCCAAAATATCCATGGCATACTTCCTCTGAGATATAAAAATACCATCATTGGACTGTGTCACCTCAATACCCAAGAAATATCTAAGTTTGCCAAGATCTTTGGTCTGAAAATGGTTATAGGGATGTTGTTTCAACTGAGAGATGTCATGGGTGTCACTACCTGTAAGAACGATGTCATCAACATATACTATCAAGTAAACACATCCAACACTCGAGTGTCGATAAAAGATAGAATGATCTGCTTCACATCGATTCATATCAAATTGTTGAACAACCTTACTAAACTTTCCAAACCAGGCCCTAGGAGACTGTTTTAGGCCATATAGGGATTTGCGAAGATGATATACCATCCTCGAAGACTCCCCTGAGTAATAAACCCAGGAGGTTACTCCATATAGATTTCTTCTTGCAAATCACCATTGAGGAAAGCATTTTTAACATCCAAGTTGATAAATGGGCTATTGTTGAAGAGCGGTCATGGCGATAAATAAATGAACAAAAACCATCTTTGCCACGGGGAAAAGGTATCTCCATAATCCAAACCAAAAATTTGAGTATAACCTTTGACAACAAGACGAGCTTTGAGGCAATCAATACTACCATCAGGTCCAACTTTGATAGCAAACACCCACCTGCAACCAACAACAGATTTCCCAGACGATAACGGGACCAATTCCCAAGTTTCACTATTATGAAGAACACTTAGTTCATCTAACATGGCCTGATGCCAACCAGAATGGGCAAAAGCTTCACAGACAGTTTTTGGAATGGTCACAGAAGAAATAGAGGAAAGACATGTATAAAAAGGTAATGGCAGTCGATGATAATTCAAAGTAATATAATGGGGAGAGGGGTTATGTGTAGAATGAATACCTTTTCGGAGGGCAATGGGAAGGTCAGACTCAGGTGTCAGATCCAGAGGAGACAGAGTAGTTGGCACTTGAATGGAGTCACATGATGGTGGTTGTAATTTGTTTCTGCAACTATAAACCTAAAGAGACGGTGGAGAAGAAGCTAACTGCGGAGCAGGAACTAATGGTAAAGAAGACACTGTTAGAGGATCACAAACAACAGGAACATTAAATGTACTAGGAGTGTTGATAGGATTGAATGGAGACAGATGTGAATATTGACTTTTAAAATAGAGAACTCATTAAAGTTGACATCTGCAGACACAAAATAACAGTTAAGAGAAGGAGAAAAACATTTGTATCCTTTTTGTGATCTTTTAAACCCTAAGAAAACACATTTATGTGATCTAGGAGAAAGTTTGTCAAGACCAGAACCGAAATTATGAACAAAACATGTAGACCCAAAAACTCTTAGAGGTAAAGGATGAAGTGGTTCATGAGGGAATAAAATGGAATGAGGTATTTTATTATCTAAAACCGAAGAAGGCATGCGATTAACGAGATAACATCCGAGTAAGAAGAACATCACTCCAAAAATGTTGAGGAACCTCTCCATGAAGTAAAAGAGTGCGAGTTGTTTCAATAAGATGTTTATTTTTACGTTCAGTTACACCATTTTGTTGAGGTGTATAAACACAAGAAGTTTGATGCAAAATACCATGAGAAGCCATGAATTGTTTAAAAGAATGAGAAAGATATTCACGACCATTATTAGTGCGCAAAACTCTAATAGAAATACCGAACTGAGTTTAAATTTCATTAAAAAAAGTTTGAAAGATATGAAATAATTCAGAATGATTTTTCATCAAAAATAACCAAGTGCATCTGGAATAATCATCAATGAAAGTAACAAAGTATTGAAAACCTAAAGTAGACTTAACACAGCTAGGTCCCCAAATGTCAGAGTAAACCTCGACAAAAGGGGACGAAGCACCACGTGTGACACTACGAGGAAAGGAAGTACAACTATTCTTGCCTAATTGACACGACTCACACGCCAAACTAGACAAGTTGGACAAGGTAGGGACAAGCTTCTGTAACTTGGCAAGACTTGGATGACCTAACTGAGCATGAAGAAGAGAGGGAGACTCCATAATTGCACCAACATGTGAAGAGGGACGGAGATGATAAAGACCATGAGACTCACATCCTGTGTCAATCACCTATTTCAAACTCCAGTCTTGTAAACACACAAAATTATTGGTAAAAGAAACAATACAATCATGAGAACGAGTTAGATGACTGATGGACAATAGGTTAAAAGGAGACCCAGGGACATAAAGAACATTATCAATGGTTAAACTGTAACTTGGCAAGACTTGGATGACCTAACTGAGCATGAAGAAGAGAGGGAGACTCCATAATTGCACCAACATGTGAAGAGGGACGGAGATGATAAAGACCATGAGACTCACATCCTGTGTCAATCACCTATTTCAAACTCCAGTCTTGTAAACACACAAAATTATTGGTAAAAGAAACAATACAATCATGAGAACGAGTTAGATGACTGATGGACAATAGGTTAAAAGGAGACCCAGGGACATAAAGAACATTATCAATGGTTAAAGAAGGGAAAGTTTAACAGTTCCAACACCATGAGATGATACTCTAGAGCCATCAACCAGTGTAACAGAAGGTAAATGATTAGGAAAGGATAAAGAGGAGAACAAAGATTTGTTACCAATAATATGATCAGTGGCTCCTGAATCAAAAACCCAAGGACTAGGAGAAGAGGATTGGGTTAGACTAGTAAAATATGTACCTGTGTGCGATATATGTAGTGGAACTAGAAGACTGTTGATCCTTATACCATTTGAGAAATTTGTTGAACATAGTAAATGTGTCAGATGCAACAGAAGAGGGAGGATCCACAGTAGACAAAGATGGGGAAAGATCGGTCTGAACGACTGCAGTAGATCGAGGAGGACGACTATGTAATGTATAATACTTGTTAATCTTGTGACCTAGCTTGCCACAATGTTCACACTTAGGATGTCATTTTCCCTGTTTGCAAGGGAGAGTCTGGTCATCACGGTGAGATGCCAACGCAGAATAATCATTAACAGAATTGGAAGTAGTAGAAGGAGTGGAAGAAGTCATGAAGGGCGGAAGAACAAACTCTAAAAAAGTCCAAAGTAATCCAATCAACCCACGAAGCACAAATCCAAAACGAGAAGACCAAAACAAGTCCGTTGAGACTAAACAGCGCAAAAGACAACAGACGACCAGCTTCGATAATGGTGATCTTAATGGCACGATGTTCGCCTGACCAAGACGAGCAAAACTGTATGTTGCCGGTCAAAAATGAAACTCTGATGGCGGTAGAGGCGGTGGCGGCGACAACGGCGACAACGGCATGAACCAAGTACACCAGGTAAGTTCCCGGGAAAGAGTGGTGGGTCACTAATGGACACGCTTAAATACCAAGTCTTTCCTTGTCAGAACCTTCCTAGACATGCACTTTCACACTACCAAATAATATTCAATAACAAAAATAACTCTTTTTTGATGTGGAAGATCAGTTTAACCGGCAGATGGCGGCGGTGGTGGCTGCGAGTAGTGGACAAAGGCGAAAAAATTTCAAAATAACCTTGAGCTCTAGATACCATGTTGAATATAAAGGAAATAGGGTTTGAGATTATTCTCCCTTGTGTATAAACCACACATAGGGTAATCTATTTATAATAGAGAGATGTACAACTAAAAGAATAACCGAATGTAAACAGAATAAACAAAAGGTATTGTTTGATATTGTGGTTAACAATATCTAACAATATCTTAACAATATCAAACAATATCTAACACTTACATTTACATTTCAATTGTATTTATATTCTTTAATTCTTGCATTTTAATTCTTGAATTTCATTCGATTGTGTGTTTTTATTTTTTTTACTTGATTTTTAATTCTATTTGGTTGCTCTTTTCAATTCAATTTAATTTTGTTTTCTCTTTTAAATTCTTCAATTTAATTTTAAATTGTTTTTAAATTTTAATTATTTTTGCGTTTGAATCCAAAACCTCCCTAATTTAACTTGTATGGGAAAAATATAAGAAAATGAATACAATTGATATGTATCCTTGATAAAACTGAAGTAGGTTATCCACTAAATTGTAAAATTTTGAGGAAGCTTATAGCAACCGATCAATAAGTTAAAACCAGACAACTTCTCACTAATCCATTATAAGTTAATCTTAGAAGTGAACATTGTGGTTTAATGCTTTTACTACATAGAGTTTGGTCTTCATGCTTATGGATTCAATGGTGTTAACACTAAAAGAATATACACAACTTCGTTCAAAAGATTTGTTATGTAAGTAATTAAAATTTTATGTTATTTAGAAGTATGTCATTCGATAGATTTACTAAGACAAACTTGGCTAAAAATTTTTTTGCTAAAAATATTTTGTAAAAGATTATTTTTATATAAAAATACTTACTCCAAATATTTTCCAATATATATTTGAAAATTTTGAAACAAATAACATCATTCTCATTACTCTTTGCAAAACAATTTTGAATATTTTTATAAGAGAGTTATTTGAAAGCCTATTCTTCAAAAATCGTTCAAGGGAAGACATTCTTCTAAGTGAGAAATGTTTTACTAGAGTTGCAAGTTCTTTTTCTTATTCTACTATATTATTTTCTACACTATTATGTATAATGTCTGTGCTTGTCTATGTATCGGGTAGTTCATGTGGCTAGTTTGATTTCTTGACTATGGTGTTTAACATTGTTATTCTTGTTTGAAAAGATGAGTTTAACATTGTGATAGAGTTCAGGTAAAAACTTGATGATCTTATAGGATTCATTGTGGGTGTTTTTTCTTTCTTACTTGTAAGGTGAATTCAAGTACATACATTAATGTTAGTCGACAAGCTCAATTAGTGTGACTGGATGATGGAATGTAGTTATCAATGAAAAGTGAATCAATATAATTCTTATGTATTTTTATCTTCTTCTTTATCTTATCCTTTACGTTTTTTGTTAATCCTTTACGTTTTTTGTTATATTATTTGTTGCATATATGTCGAACAACTTTTATATGAATTTGATATAGTAAATGTGATGTTCGCTATTGTTCAAAGAAAATTTGATTATTCAATTTTGTTAAAATTTTCATAAGTTAAATTCACCCCTTTTCCATTTAAAACACAATTGTTATTTCCTATGGAAATATTCGAAAAATCCTTTCCCCAACAATGTTTACCTTCTATGGTTCCAAATATTTTTTTAGCTCCTCTCACAATTCTTGATGAGTCGATATTTTATCCCATCTAAAAAGTATAACTCTCCCATGCAAGTGATTCTTACATTCCTTTATACCTGTCAAGTAAAATTCTTACAGTATTTGGACAACTAATACCGCCCTTTTCATGTAAGAAAATGGAAACTGACTTAACACAACATCACAAGCTTTATGCAATACTTGGGAAAAGTTTTTTTCTATGTAATTGAAGCAACTATTTGAGTTCACAACATTAGAACACTTCCTTCTTCCTTACGACAACTCAATGGGATTTCAAAGTTAGACAAAGCTAGCTTAAGTCTAGTTGGTACCAAGCTTCAAGAAACTCTTTCTTTCCAAAATCTCCTACTATCACAAGTTCATATGATAAAGATAATCTCATTATATAATATTTTAGAATATTTTTTATTAAGAGTGTTAAATTATTTTTGTAATAATGTTTTCTAAAAAATGTTAATTGTAGCTTTGTTTCAGGTTAATTTCTTTAGAAGTATTAAAATTTGTAAGGTGTAAAATTGATGTGTAAGAAAGATAGAAAAAACATATCCTAAATTAAAATAGAGATATTAACATAAACCAAACATATGTTAAATTAATCTGATATTTATTATTAAAAATGGGGATGTAGCTCAGATGGTAGAGCGCTCGCTTAGCATGCGAGAGGTATAGGGATCGATACCCTGCATCTCCATAATTTTCGCTTGAGTAAAAATACAAGAAAGTCAAACTCTTTTTTTATTAAAATTTCTTTATTTTAGGAGAAATTAACTCAAGACCTTCCTTATTCTAGAAGTTTTCACTAGTATGCAAGATATTTTTTATATTTAATGTTTAAAAAATGCCAAAATTTTAATTTCAATAATAAAAAAAACACAACGGAGGAAGATGAAAATGAAGTTTGGCAATGGATGAAGCACTCGTCATAATAGTCACACCGATGAAACAAAGTCACAACAATAACACAGTCTTGACAACAACGAGGAAGAATAACAACAATACCAAAACATAAATAAAGACAAGGAAGTCGTAACGATAACAACAACAATAGTGATAACGACTTCAACAACAACATTGATAACAAAGATGACAACGATAGTGACAGTGACAATAATAACAAAAACACAATGGAGAAGAGGAAGAAATAATGACAACAACAAAAACACAATGGAGAAGAGGAAAAAACAATGACAACAATAACAACAACAATGTAATGGAGAAAAGGCAACAACAATGGATGACTATATGTTAAGTGGTAAAAAGTTCATATAATTATACCTTGAATTGTTATGAAACCACTTAACCGATGTTAATTCTAATCTATTTTTCTCTCAATATAGGATGAATTCGACAATACCTTGATACAAGAGTAAGGAGCATAATTGTCGGCAGAATTGGAGTAAAACTAGAAGAAGGAAGAATATTTTCAGCATGGAAGTCGCTCGAGCAGGATGGATTCTCGCTTGAGCGAATGTTAGTTATTCTTCTCTAGAGTTCACTCGCTCAAGCGAGACAAGATTCGCTTGAGCGAACGTTAGTTATTCTTCTCTCGGAGTTCACTCGCTCAAGCGAGCATTTTGTCGCTTGAGCGAAACAGGCTACTTTCGCTTGAGCGAAAGTTCTCGCTCGAGCGAAAGACACGAAGCCCAAAAGCCCAAATTTTTCCTATAAGAAGAGAAGATGTGTTTTGAGAAAAGAAAACAGTTTTGGAGGAGAAGAGGCACAACTACTGCTAGGGTTTCATTCAATCTTCATCAATTCTTCACTTCTTCCACATTTGGAGCATTGTAATGGCCAACATGAGTGACTAACTTCATTCTCTTAGGATTCGATGCACTTCCTTTGAACTCTTTTGTATTATGGTGATATTTTGAGATATTAATATATGTTTTGATGTTATTATTCTTATCCTTTGTGCTTTGGAATGATTTATTCTTGATGTTTGAGGTATGATTGGAAAATATATCTTGAACCCTAGATCGCGGTAAGAATATTTGTTACGTTAATTGCCAGGAATGGAATGAATGTATCAATTTCTTAACACCCTAAACCTAATGCTGGAAAATCTCTTAATTGTGTGAGGAATCAACATTTATTAGGTTTTCTTATGAATTTCATGTGTGAGGAATCAACATTGATGATTTGAGTAGGTGGTATCAACATTGTTAGGTTAATTAACGTTCTTAATTGACATAGTCATTACAAAAGAGGGATAACGAAAGAAACCAATCCTAAGTACCTTTAATTGATATTTTATCAACAATTTATAGTTCTTTGTCATTTTATTTCAATTCAACTCTTATTGCAAAACCCAATCTTTTTTAATCCACTTAGTAAGCATAATTGAGAATTTCCATTGAAACCGTTCCTTGTGGGATCGACTTTTATTTAATCAAAATACTATACTCGTGATTAGGGATGGCAAAACGGGCCAGGCCCAACCCACCATAATATGGCGGGGCGGGTTAGTACTTTCAGCCCGCCAACCCATTTTGGCCCGCCCCGCCAAACCCGCCAACCCGTCGGGTCAACCCGCGGGGCAGGGCGGGCCAGCCTGTGGCCCGCTTTACTAATAATTTTTTTTATTGTGAAATAATACAAAGAGTTAGAAAGGTAATATATATTATAAAAATTTATGAAAAGAGAATTCTAAAAGTCTAACTGTCTCATAATGAAATTCATAAAGTCTTAGTATCTCACTATTAAGAGAATTCAAAAAGTTTTATAATTACTTAAACGAGAATCACTTTCCTTTCTCAAGCACAAACCCCTCTCTCTCTCCTCTCCTCTCCTCTTACTCATCATCTCCTTCTTGTTCATCCTTCTTCATAAGGTAAAAATCATATATATGTCATATTTTTTTACTCTCTTTTATATTTGTCACTTTCTTAAGGTTTCATTTTTTTCTCTTAGTATTTTTCTCTCTCACGACTCATTTATTATGTTTTTCTATTTTTGTTTTTGTTGAAATCTCTGAATAAGAAAAAAATTATGAAGTTTTTTTTTTAATTTTAAACAGGAAATGGATTATTCAATTAGTAAACCTACTTGTGGTGGTCTTGATGATATTGTCAATGAAAATGAAATTGAGAATGAGGTTAAGTTTCAACATATTGAAAATAAAAATGAATTTGAAAATGTTAAGTTAGACATCAAGAAGGATAAATCTCATACATCTGATTGTTGGAAGTTTTTTACTAGGATTGGTGTGTGTAAGGATGGAAAAGAAAGAGCTGTGTGTAATGGTTGTAACACAAAATACATAATTGGTGGGAAAAAATATGGAACTTCTCACTTAAAGCATCATATTGAAAAATGTGACAAGATCAAAACTGAAGATGTGGGTCAAATGATTTTAGACATGCAAGGGAAGTTGAAGTAAAAAAAAAAAAAAGATCAGATGGTGTCCCGTGAGTTGTGTGCTAATTTAATTATTCGACATGGTTTACCTTTTAAATTTGTTGAGTATCCAGAGCTTAGGACTTGGATAAATTATTTGAATCCTGATGCAATGTTAGTTTCTAGGAATACTGCTAAGAGCAATGTATTGAGAATATTTATGAAAGAAAAGAATATAGTTAAAGAACAGTTGGCTACCATTTGTAGTAGGATTTGTTTAACTTCTGATTTATGGACATCTTGTACTACTGAAGATTATATAAGTTTGACAGCTCATTATGTTGATTTAAATTGGAAGTTAAGTAGCAAGATTCTTAACTTTTGCCATTTACCTCCACCTCATATTGGATTTGAGTTGTCTAAGAAGATAAATGAATTTTTGCATGATTGGGGAATAGAGAAAAATATTTTTTCTATTACTTTGGATAATGCTTCTAGTAATGATGTTTTGCAAAAGACATTAAAAAGTCAACTTGTTTTGCAACATTGGTTGATATGTGATGGTGAATTCTTTCACGTGCGTTGTTGTGCACACATTTTAAATTTGATTGTTCAAGAAGGATTGAAGGTACTTGGTAATGCATTGGATCAAATCAGGGAGAGCATAAAATATGTTAAGGGTTCAGAGAGTAGAATGATTAAATTCAAACAATGCCTTCAAAATTTTGGTGACATTGATATTTCAAGTGGGTTGTGCTTAGATGTTCCTACAAGGTGGAATTCAACTTATCTAATGCTTCAAAGTGCTCTTAAATACCAACGTGTTTTTGGAAGCTTACAACTAATGGATGAAAATTATAAATATTATCCTTCTGAAGAAGAATGGAAAAGAGCAAAAAAGATTAGTGTTTTCTTGTTGTCATTTTATGATATAACTACTTTAATTTCATCTACAAGTTATCCTACTTCCAATATGTATTTTTTACAAGTTTGGAAAATTCAGTCTCTTCTAATGGAAAGTGCAAAAGATGAAGATGAAGTTGTAAGGGACATGGCTGAAAAAATGGGGATGAAATTTGATAAATATTGGGATGAATATAGTGTTGTACTTGCATTTGGTGCAATTTTAGACCCAAGGATGAAGTTGGAAACATTAAGATTTTGTTATGAAAGAATTGATCCACTTACTTGTGAAGTAAAGTTAGAGAAAATAAAGAAAAAATTGTACATACTTTTCTCTCAATATTGTAGCAAAAGTACAACTTCAAATGTTCTGAAGCGCAAACAAGTTGATATTTCATCCTCAAAACCAAGTCTCTTTGATGTAAGTTAATTATTCTAAGTCAATTATTTTTTATGAATTTTCAATTAATAATTTTAACTTCTTTATTTATTTATCATATTAGGAACTAAAAAAGCACAAGCTTCAAGCTACATCAAGAATTGGAAGAAACCAACTTGATGTATATTTGGATGAGCCAACATTGGATTTTGATTTTACGAACATATGGATGTTTTACAATGGTGGAAGAATAATAGCCAACGTTTATTTGATCTTTCATTATTGGCTAGGGACTTTTTAAGTATACCTATTACTACGATTGCTTCGAATCCGTATTCAGTATTGGTTCTAGGATTCTTAATAAGTACAGAAATCGTCTTTTGTCCGAGAATGTAGAAGCAATAATTTGTACTTCAAATTGGAAACATGGATTTTATGAAGGTAATTCATTTAATTTAAATATTATTTATTTTTATTTTTTATAATCTCTTTTTTTACTAATTTTTTTTTCAATTTTGTGTGTTGTTGAAGATGAGGAAGAAAATGACAAAGATGAAAAACTGGAGAGATCTTCAAATACTGCATCTAATGATCCTGGACATTGATTGTTTTGAATTGAAGATATGAGAATTACTCAATGGGAGAACAATGTGAAATTTTATCAAATAAATAAATATAATGTAATTTTTATTTAAATGTTGAAACTTTTTAATATAAAAAATAAAGATTTAATAAATTTTTATTGTTATATATACATGTATTTATTATTATATAAATTTTATCTTAATTTAATTGTTCTAAAATATAATTTATTAAAATAATATATTAATTAATTTATTAACTTGAAATATATATATATATATATATATATATATTAAATTGTTGACAATGATAATTTTATTACTAAATTTATTAAAAGATTTGATTTAAAAATAATAAAATAAAATAAGAAATATGGCGGGCCAGCCCACCAACCCGCCAGCCCGTCCTTTGGCGGGGCGGGCCGAGACATGTAGCCCACCATGACTATCATGGGCTAGCCCGCCCCGCCCCGCCCCGCTTTTGGCGGGCCAAAGGCAGGGCGGGCCAAAACGGGGCCGGCTGACCCGTTTTGTCATCCCTAACTGTGATTGATAATTTTGGTATGCTTGCCAAAAATTCAACAAGTATTTCTGGCGCTGTTGCCAGGGAGCGATGTTCTTCGAGAATTCTTTGTTTAGCTTATTGAGTATTTTATTTTGATTTCTGTTTGCTTTATTTTTCAGTTTTAGTTTTTGGCTTGTGCTAATCTTTGCTTGAGTTACTCTTTTGATTTATGCGTTTAAGAGGACAGGTATCTTCAGAGCAGTTAGAATTTAATCCGGAGATTGAAAAAACTGCTCAGAGGAACCAGGGTAGAAGAAGAAGGGAAACTCAAGAACAAGCCACAAGAGAATCTGCCAACTCTTCTTCCACACTTGATTTACCAGACCCAATTATAGAAGATATGGCAGAAGACAGAGCAAATCTGAATCCGAATCCAAATCCAAATATAAATCCAAATCAAAATCTAGATTCAAATCCATCTAGAAGAACTCAAACTATGTTATGCAGCAAGGGCCAAGACACTTTTCCAGCATTGTCGTACCAGATGATCAGGCATTGCAGATGAATCCAACTTTCTTAAGCTTGATTAGTGCTCATCAATTCACTGGATTGGATCATGAAGATCCTTATATTCATTTGTCTACTTTTTATGAGTTGATTGGTACCATGGGATTTAGAGCAACAAATCTTGAATCTGCATATTTGAGATTATTTCTTTTTTCTTTGGTTGGTAGGGCAAAGGAGTGGTTGAAGGCACATCCTAATCAAAGTTTGACTAATTGGAGTAGCGTAGAAGAGAAGTTTCTGAACAGATTTTTCCCACCATCCCGCTACATCAAAGCAAAATCTGACATCACTTCTTTCAGATAAGGAGCAAATGAATCTTTTTATGAAGCATGGGAAAAATTTAAATCACTATTG
Organism: Sphenostylis stenocarpa; assembly: GCA_963425845.1. Lineage (NCBI taxonomy): Eukaryota > Viridiplantae > Streptophyta > Magnoliopsida > Fabales > Fabaceae > Sphenostylis > Sphenostylis stenocarpa. The sequence continues at coordinate 56,005,918 of OY731406.1, forward strand.
AGAATATGCCCAAATCATGGATTTGAAGACATTGCTCAATTGAATATTTTCTATACTGGCCTGCGACCTGATACAAAGATGATATTAGATGCTGCAGCAGCAGGATCCATGCTAGATGCAAAAATCGAACATGCCACAAGAATTATTGATGCATTAGCCTTTACAAGACCAACATGATAAACATTCAGTTCAAAAGAAAGGAATGTTTGAGCTTAACACTTCAGATGCTATGTTAGCTCATGTAGACCCCAAATCTTGCCCGGCCTTAAAATAAGACCAGAAGACCTCCTTTTTTAAGATGGATGAAGCCTAAGAAGCCATTAGGAGAGACTATTAGGCCCCATACTAGGATAGGAAGGATTTTCTGCATTAAAATAAGGATTTTCGCCTTGAGGGATCGAGACCGTCGTTTCGCCTTTCGGAACCGCCGTCTCGCCATTCCAGCAAGTCGAGGCCACTGTCTCGTTTGGCGAGACGGCCGTCTCGCCATCTGCGAATGGCGAGACCCCCCCTCCCGATTGGCGAGAAGGCCTTCTCATTTCTGGGAAAGTCGATACCGCCGTCTCGCCAAACGAGATAGCGGTCTTGCCACTTTTACAAGTTGAAATCGCCGTCCCGAATGGCGAGACGGCCGTCTTGACCTTGTCAGATGAGACGGTTGTCTCGACCTGACAGGCACGAATCCCTATAAATAGTGAGTGCTCCCCCCTCATTTCACACAGTTCTTCCACTTTCCCTTCTACAACTTCTTCAAATTCTCTTCCTAGAACCCCTCCGAAGCATTTTCGGAGTTTCTGAGAGTTTTTCAGAGTTTTTATAGCGTTTCCGAGAGTTTTTCGCTGTTGTAAAGAGCAAAGGGCTACCAAAACGCACCCTAATTTTCAGAATATCAATTAAAAAGCTTGCTTCAGAGGTTTCTTCACTCTCTCCCTCTCTTTATTGCCTTTATTTTTATAATTAAAATTGCGTAATAGATATTAGGGCCATGTAGTCGTTACTTTAATTCCATAAATAAAAGGGTAAAAGCATCTTTTCACAAGTTTATTTATTAAATAGTTGGCCTATCATAGGGAACCCGAAAGGGGTGTCGTAAAGGAACTAATACTTCCTTTACACGTAACTAACTCCCTTACCCAAACTCTGGTTTTAACGACCAAAGTTGGCTTTCGAAAACCAACGTCTTTTTCCTCCTTTTTCGATGTTTCCGTTAAAAACGTCGGTGGCGACTCCATAAGAACCCCTTTCAAATTAGTTCTTGGGTTAACCCGGTTATCGGACAATCCAAGAACGCCCTTTCGAAAACCTCGCCTCTAGGTTCAACCCGATTATCAGACAACCTAAAGGCGTTGTAACATCACCCATAAAAACGCGAAAAAGGGAAAGTCGGAACCATCGCGTTGCTCCGACCGCCTCTTTTTGACGGCGGTGACAGCTCAAAATAAAATTCTGACTAAACAGATGGAAGCATTGACTCAACAAATAGCAAAGCTACCTCAACAAATACATGCTATTCAAGCTTCTCCTGATCAACAATTCATGAAATGCAACTTGTGTGGAGGTGATCATTCAAATGAACAATGCTCTTATCAAGGCAACATTCAACAAGAAGAAGCTAATTATATGGGTGCCCAAGGTAGTAATCAAGGCAGACAAGGTAATTTCCCTAATTCCAACAATTATCAGAATAATTTTGCATAAGGATGGAGAGGGAATTAGAATCAAAATTTTGGGTGGAAACAAGGTGTTAGCTCATCTACTAGACAACCTACATTTCAACATATTAGCAACCTTCATATCAACAACAACAACAACATTATCCTTCAATGCCTGACAAAATGAGTAAATTGGAGGATACTTTAGTGTAGACCCCAAATCTTTCCCGACCTCAAAATAAAGAGCAGAAGACCTCCAATTCAAAGATGGACAAGTCCTAAAAGGTCCCTAGGATAGACTAATAGGCCCCATATTAGAGTAGGAAGGTTTTTTGTACATAAAAAATAAGGAATTTCACCTGAAAGGTCGAGACTGCCGTTTCGCTTAGCGAGACCGCCGTCTCGCCATCAGCAAAGGGCGAGACCGCCGTCTTGTTTGGCGAGACGACCATCTCACCACTTGCCAATGGCGAGACCACCTTTCCGCTTGGCGAGATGGTCTTCTTGCCATTTGTCAAATCGATACCGTCTTCTTGATTGGCGAGACGGTCGTCTCGCCATTTGTCAAAGACGAGATCGCCGTCCCGTTTGGCGAGACGGCGGTCTCGACCTTGCCAGGTGAGACGGCGGTCTCGACCTTGCCAGGTGAGACGGTTGTCTCGACCTGACGGCCAAAAATAATATTATTCTTAAATAGAACCCCTAAGCCTAAACATTATTTATCTACCTTCTTATATTTGAGAAAGGAAATGAGTATGAATTTTATTATTTTTCCTATCTTTGGGTATTGCTATTATTGTCCTACGGGTATTATTGGGATGTTATTGTTAAAAAAAAAAGTGTAAAGGGAAAGGAAAAGCAAAGCTTAAAAATTGGCAAAGACAAAAAGGATACATGCAAAAGCATGAGAAAAAAAAAGTTACAAGGGGGGAATAATAACTTGTGAGACTATTAACTCACTATCATTATGCTAGGGACAAAAGCATGAAGTTTGAAACCTGACTTGAGGAAATGTTAATCAAGAATCATTCATATGAGTTGAATTTCTCAAATACTTTTGTATATCCCAGAAAAACCAATGATTCTTTTTTAGCCCAACCCCATTACAAGCCTCAAAAGACCTTTTAATTTAAGTCTTGCTTAACAAATGTTGATTGCTTGAATATGATTATCAATATTGGATTGTCTAAATGAAGTGATTGAATGAGATAAACACTTACCTGTGAGAATTAGAGATGAGTATATATAACTCTATTTGAGAGATCATGCTTCTCTGAGGATAATTGAGGACTAATTATTCTTTGTTGGTCTCTGTAACTTGAATGCTTATGTGTCCTATTTTCATTTGGATTTTTGAGCATCACCTCTGAAAATTTTTATGTTGTGATTCTGGAAGAGAAAGTGATAATAGGCGATAATTTTGTTTTGGAAAAATTACTTTGCTTGGGACAAGCAAGATTCTAGGTTGGGGGGAGTTGTTAAGTGGTAAAAAGTTGATATAATTATACCTTGAATTGTTATGAAACCACTTAACTGATGTTAATTCTAATATATTTTTCTCCCAATATAGGATGAATTCAACAATACCTTGATACAAGAGTAAGGAGCATAATTGTTAGCAGAATTGGAGTAAAATTGGAAGAAGGAAGAAGATTTTCAGCATGGAAGTCGCTCAAGCGGGATGGATTCTCGCTTGAGCGAATGTTAGTTATTCTTCTCTGGAGTTCACTCGCTCAAGCGACAAAGCGAAAATAGGCTACTTTCGCTTGAGCGAAAGTTCTCGCTCGAGCGAAAGACGCGAAGCCCAAAAGCCCAAAATTTTCCTACATGAAGAGAAGATGTGTTTTGAGAAAAGAAAATGGTTTTGGAGGAGAAGAGGCGCGACTACTACTAGGATTTCGTCCAATCTTCATCAATTCTTCACTTCTTCCACATTTGTGTTAGAATCGCGCAGCAGAATGTTCGTGTGGTCGGACAAAAACCAAGAGGGGGGGTGAATTGGTTTCTTAATAAAAATTAGGTTTTCAAAATTTTCCCCAAATTTTACCGATTAAAATTGTGTAAATGTAAATAGAGAAGAGATAGAAATCTTACACAGGAGATTTATACTGGTTCGGATCAAAAGACCCTACGTCTAGTTGCTAATCACTCAAACAGAGGATTAACGCTATCACTATGATCAAAGTTGTTACAAACAAATTACAATGAAAAGATAAAGATAAGAAAACACCTCTCTTGAAATCCACAAGAGATGATGAACAACTTTCCCTAGAGACGGCACAACACACAATCCACTAAGAACTCCACTTAGTGATTCTTATCGCTTCTAGCCCACACTAGGTTCCAAAAGCCCCCTTTCCTTGCAACAAACAGTTCTCTGACACTCACAACACTTAACTTTTGTATGGAAAAGGTTGTTCTATTTTTTTGAGTGCCATAGAAGAGTTTAAATAGAGAAATTAGGGTTTGGGAATTGGGATTTTCGGAATTAGGGTTCTTGGGAAAAGGGTTTTCGAAAATAGGTTTGATTTGAAGTTAAAAATCAAAATCTGACTGAAATAATCGATTAAAAGAAGTATTAATCAATTAAAACAGAGCCAAATATCAACAGAACCCAAACCTCTCTGTTTTAATCGATTAAAAGGTGATTTAATCGATTAAACCGCCTGATAATCGATTAAAAGTTGGTTTAATCGATTAAACCAGTGAGTTTTTACAGAAAATGATTTTTCTCACTATTTTAATCGATTATTTCCCTATTTAATCATTAAAGCCGAGCCTGGATGATAAATTTGAGCTTTTTGAAGCTTCTAAGGTGCAGACTATGTACTGGCTATCTTAAACTCTAATATTACAGACTCAATCTAATTGAAACAGAGTTATTACAATACAAAACAAGTCTTCAACACTCTAAGTCTTTGTGTTCTTGAATCATCATCAAAATCAACAATCTTCATGTCTATCAAGTGTAGAATCAAGTCCTTGAATGTTCAACAATTTGGAGCATTGTAATGGCCAATATGAGTGACTAACTTCATTCTCTAAGGATTCGGTGCACTTCCTTTGAACTCTTTTGTTTCATGGTGATATTTTGAGATATTAATCTATGTTTTGATGTTGTTATTCTTATCCTTTGTGCTTTGGAATGATTTATTCTTGATGTTTGAGGTATGATTGGAAAATATATTTTGAACCCTAGATCGCGGTAAGAATATTTGTTACATTAATTGCCAGGAATGGAATGAATGTATCAATTGCTTAACACCCTAAACCTAATGCTGGAAAATCTCTTAATTGTGTGAGGAATCAACATTTATTAGGTTTTCTTATGAATTTCATGTGTGAGGAATCAACATGGATGATTTGAGTAGGTGGCATCAACATTGTTAGGTGAATTGACATTCTTAATTGACATAACCATTACAAAAGAGGGATAAGGAAGGAAACCAATCCTAAGTACCTTTAATTGATATTTTCTCAACAATTTACAATTCTTTGTCATTTAATTTCAATTCAACTCTTATTGCAAAACCCAATCTGTTTTAATCCACTTAGTAAGCATAATTGGGAATTTCCATTGAAACCGTTTCTCGTGGGATCAACTTTTATTTAATCGAAATACTATAATACAATTGATAATTTAGGTATGCTTGCCAAAAATTCAACACTATAACACCACTAACTATTAGTAAACTAATAATTATGATCCTGATTTTGATTCTAATGATCAAATATAAACATTATCTCATGCTCATAAACATGTTGTAGACTGAATGCGAAAGCGTACCTAAATTAGCCATAATGATGATGTCCCCTTTAGAATACTATTGATCTTATGGTCTTCCACCTGAAGAACACATTTATTTCTCTCTAGATTTTCTCTCTTGATGGGATAGAAAGAAAGGAATGGAAACTGAGACTTACGTGTTGCAGGTTGCACAATTGTCTCGTGGCAGAGGCTTAGTGGGCCGAGTCACAATCCAAGAGTGGGATACCTTGTAGGACAATTGCTGAGGGGGAGATTGTTGCAAGTAGCATCAATTGTCCTGTGACGAAGGTCAGGTGGGCCGAGTCACAATTGAATCGTGGCGCTTGGGTTATTAAAGTAAAAAGAGTTGCGCTCTGACTAACGGCTATAGCTTTTGGCCTAGTGGTAAGCGCTCGATCCTAACATTGCGTTCTGTGTGTGCGCTCTTAGAAGCGGACCATGACCCTTTAAATAACCAGAATTATGTTAATTACTTAAGTTTTAGTATTTCTAATTTGGCCCCATCAAATTAGAAATTACTCTATGGTCTCTACACAATTTTATTTTCATGACATATGCCTTTAGCCAAAATTTTAATTTAGCCAGATAACTTTGTTATTTTGTTTAATAAATAATGACCCTAACACATTTAAATTATGTATCATATATATACATGACCCAAAATTTACCAACAATCTCCCACTGGTCACAAATATATATGTATTTGTTAAGTGGTAAAAAGTTGATATAATTATGTCTTGAATTGTTATGAAATCACTTAACTTATGTTAATTATAATATATTTTTCTCCCAAAATAGGATGACTTCGAGAATACCTTGATACAAGAGTGAGGAGAATAATTGTCAGCATAATTGGAGTAAAATTGAAAGAAAGAAGAGCGCTTAAGCGAATAAATGATGCGAGGCCCGACCCAAATTCTCTTATAAAAAGATAAGTTGTGTTTTGAGAAAAGGAAGCAGTATTGGAGGAGAGGAGGCACGACTACTGTTAGGGTTTTGTCTAATCTTCATCAATTCTTCACTTCTTCATCAATTGGAGCATTGTAATGGCCAACATGAGTGGCTAACTTCATTCCCTTAGGATTTGGTGCACTTCCTTTGAACTCTTTTGTATCATGGTGATATTTTGAGATCTTAATATATGCTTTGATGTTATTATTCTTATCCTTTATGCTTTTGAATGATTTATTCTTGATTGTTTGAGGTATGATTGGAAAATATATCTTGAACCCTAGATCACGGTAAGAATATTTGTTACGTTAATTGCCAAGAATGGAATGAATGTATCAATTGCTTAACACCCTAACCCTAATGCTAGAAAATCTGTTAATTGTGTGAGGAATCAACATTTATTAGGTTTTCTTATGAATTTCATGTGTGAGGAATCAACATGAATGATTTGAGTAGGTGGCATCAACATTGTTAGGTTAATTGACGTTCTTAATTGACATAGCCATTACAAAAGAGGGATAAGGAAGGAAGCCAATCCTAAGTACCTTTAATTGATATTTTCTCAACAATTTACAGTTCTTTGTCATTTAATTTCAATTCAACTCTTTATGCAAAAATCATTCTGTTTTAATTTACTTAGTAAGCATAAAATTGAGAATTTTCATTGAAACTGTTCCTCGTGGGATCGACTTTTATTTTATCGAAATACTATACTACAATTGATAATTTTGGTACGCTTGCCAATAATTCAACAAGTATTTCTGGCGCCGTTGCGGGGGAACGGTGTTCTTTGAGAATTCTTTGTTTAGCTTATTGAGTATTTTATTTTTATTTCTGTTATTATTATTATTATTATTATTATTATCATTATTATTATTATCATTATTATCATTATTATTATCATTATTATTATTATTATCATTATTATCATCATCGTTATTATCATTATTATTATCATTATTATTATTATTATCATCGTTATTATCATTATTATTATTATTATTATCATTATCATCGTTATTATTATTATTATTATCGTTGTTATTATCATCGTTATTATTATTATTATTATTATTATTATTATTATTATTATTATTATTATTATTATTATTTTTTAGTTTTTAATTTGTGCTAATATTTGCTTGAGTTACTCTTTTGATTTATGCATTTAAGAGGACATGTATCTTCAGAGCAGTTAGAATTTAATCAAAAAATTGAAAAAATAGCTCGGAGGAACCGGGGTAGAAGAAGAAGGGAAACTCAAGAACAAGCCACAAGAGAATCTGTTAATTCTTCTTTCACACTTGATTTACTAGACCCAATTATAGAAGATATGGCGGAAGAAGGAGCAAATCCAAATCCAAATCCAAATCCAAATCCAAATGCAAATCCACCTAGAAGAACTCTTAGAAATTGTGCTATGCAGCAAGGTCCAAGACATTTTTCCAGCATTGTTATTCCGGATGATCATACATTGCAGATAAATCCAACTTTCTTAAGCTTGATTAGTGCTCATCAATTCACTAGATTGGATCATGAAGACCCTTATATTCATTTGTCTACTTTTTATGAGTTTATTGATACCATGGGATTTAGAGCAACAAATCTTGAATCTGCATATTTGATATTATTTCCTTTTTCTTTGGCAGGTAGGGCAAAGGAGTGACTAAAAGCACATCCTAATCAGAGTTTGACTAATTGGAGTAGTGTAGAAGAGAAGTTTCTGAATAGATTTTTCCCACCATCCCGCTACATCAAAGCAAAATCTGACATCACTTCTTTCAGACAAGGAGCAGATGAACAATTTTGTGAAGCATGGGAGAAATTTAAATCACTGTTGAGAAGTTGCCCAAATCATGGATTTGATGATGTTTCTTAGTTGAATATTTTCTATACTGGCTTGTGACATGATGCAAAAATGCTATTAGAGGCTGCAGCAGGAGGATCCATGTTGGATGTAGAAATTGATCATGCCACCAGAATTATTGATGCACTAGCTTTTACAGACCAACATGCCCAACATGATAGACATCCAATTCAAAGGAAGAGAGTCCTTGAACTTAACACCACAGATGCTCTCTTAGCCCAGAATAAAATTTTGACCCAACAAATTGAAGCATTGAACTAGAAAATAGAGAAATTACCTCAACAAATGCACACAGTACAATCTATTCTTAATCAACAGATGAGTTGTGATGTGTGTGGAGGTGATCATGCAAATGAACAATGTTCTTATCAATACAACATTCAACAAGAAGAAGCTAATTATATGGGTGCCCAAGGTAGTAGTCACGACAGACAAGGTATTTTTCGTAATCCTAACAATTATCAGAATAATACTGCACAAGGATGGAGAGGGAATCAGAATCAGAATCAGAATTTTGGGTGGAACCAAGGTGTTAGCTCATCTACTAGACAACCTGCATTTCAACAACAGTCATATCAGCAACCTCCATATCAACAACAGCAACAACATTATCCTTCAGTGCCTGACAGAATAAGTAAATTAGAGAATACTTTAGAAAAATTCATGCAAGGCACTATGGCTAATCAGAAAAATACTGAGGCTTCATTCAGAAATATAGAGACCCAGATAGGCCAATTGGCTAAACAATTATCTGAGCAGCAACAAGGAGGACAATTTTCAGCTAACACACAAACCAACCCCAAGGAGCAATGCAATTCAATAACTACAAGGAGTGGAAAAGTTGTAGGTAAGGGGATTGGTGACAATATAGTTGTTGAAGAAGAAGTTTTGGTAAAAGAAGATGAAGAACAAGAAGATGAGAATAATAAAGAAAGACATATTCCTAATAAGAAGAACGAAGAGAAGATAGAAAAAGGAGGGAGTCAAAAACCATTTGTAGAGAAGTTACCGTATCCCAAGGCTCCTTCAAAGATAGATACGGAAAGACAGTTTGCAAGATTCATGGATATTTTCAAGCAATTGCAAATTAATATATCATTTGTGGAAGCTATGGAGCAAATGCCAACATACGCCAAATTCATGAAAGAGCTCTTAACTAAGAAAAGAAGATTTACTAATGAAACAGTAGAGTTAGAGGCAGGATGTAGTGCTATATTCCAAAAATCATTGCCTCAAAAGTCCAAGGACCCTGGAAGTTTCACTATACCAGTCACAATTGGTGAATTACCGGTGAAAAAATCATTGCTTGATTTAGGGGCCAGTATAAACCTCATGCCATTATCTATGCTCAAAAGAATCGGAAACTTGAAAGTAAAGTCTACAAGAATGACATTATAGCTAGCTGACAAATCTATAAAGATTCCTTATGGAGTAGCAGAAGATGTTTTAGTTAGAGTGGATAACTTCATATTTCCTGTTGATTTTGTGATTATGGACATGGAGGAAAATGAGGAAGTCCCATTGATCCTGGGAAGGCCATTTATGAAGACTGCCAAAGTAATTATAGATGTTGACATGGGCAAGTTGAAAATTAGAAGTGGAGATGATGAAGTTAATTTTAATCTGTTTGAAGTTGTACAACAACCGGAAGACAAGAAAGATTGTCTCAGAATAGACACTTTGGAGGAATTAACCATCTCAACTGAAAAACAAGATTACAAGCCTGTTGCACAACCCCAAAGACATCTTAGTCTGACTATTAAAGAAGTTGTTCAAATAAAGGTACTGAAACCTCCTGAAGCAGGTATGATTTATCCAATCTCTGACAGTTGTAAGGTTATTCGCAATGAAAAGAATAAAATCGTTCCCAAAAGGACAGTTAAGGGATGGAGAATGCGTATATATCACCTTGATCACTCACCTGCATGAGCCCTAAAGCAAATAGGTGTCAAGCTGAAGACGTTAAACAAGTGCTCCTGGGAGGCAACCCAATCTTTTGAATTTGTTTTTTTTTTCTTCTTCTTTTTGTAGTTTAAGTTTTTTTGTGCATTTTTCTTCCTTAGGTTCTTTCTTTGCAAGATTGCTCCAGGTACACAGTGCACTTCTCCTCAAGACTTTGAAGCCTTACTTCAATGATCTGGGGACAATCCAACTTTTCTGGAGGGGGTGAGAAAGTCTGCAGCTGAGGCTGAGGCACAAGATAAGGAGTACATGACAAGTAAAGAAAATGAGGGAGGAAACTTACTTTGCTTTTAATGTTTTTAATTCATTTGTTTTTAATTTAATGTTTTTAATTGCTTTATTTTAAATTTTGAATTCCCTAGTTGTCCCATAATTTGTTTTAGAGCCATATATGAGATTATTGCTTATTGTCTAATTCAAATCTAGAACGTGAAAAATAATTTTGATTGTTTCCAATAACAAGTGATTTTGGGATATTGAGTATGATAGTGAAAAAGAATTGATGAGGAAAATTAGGAATTAACTGAATTGGAGAAGCTAGCCAAAACCCAGGTGAGCAAAGTACCACAAACAGATAAATTGAGTGTCAACACTTTGTGATGATAACTGATATTGGTTGATTCTTTGATGTGATTACATGTGAGCAAGACTTGAAAATGATAAAGGCATTTTTTCTTTGTAGTAGATATAACCCAGAGCCAAATAGCCAACCATGCATTAATTATAGGACATCCATTTGAACCCCTTCTGAGCCAAAAAAATAATATTGTTTCTTAAACAGAACCCTTAAGCCTAAATACTATTTATCTACCTTCCTATATTTGAGAAAGGAAATGAGTATGAATGTCACTATTTTTCTTATTGTTGGGTATTGCTATTGTTGTCCTACAGGTATTGTTGGGGTGTTATTATTAAAAAAAAAAAAAGAGAAGTCAAAAGGGGGGTAATAACTTGTGAGATTATTAACTTATTGTCATTGTGTTAGGGACAAAAACATGAACTTTGAAACCTAACTTGAGGAATTGTTAATCAAGAATCATTCATATGAGTTGAATTTCTCAAATATTTTTGTATATCCCAGAAAAACCAATAATTCTTTATTAGCCCAGCCCCATTACAAGCCTCAAAAGACCTTTTGATATAAATCTTGCTTAACAATTGTTGATTGCTTGAAGATGATTATCAATATTGGATTGTCTAAATGAAGTGATTGAATGAGATAAACACTTACCTGTGAGAATTAGAGATGAGTATATATAACTCTATTTGAGAGATAATGCTTCTCTGAGGATAGTTGAGGACTAATTATTCTTTGTTGGTTTCTATAACTTGAATGCTTATGTGTTCTATTTTCATTTGGAGTTGTGAGCATCACCCCCTGAAAATTTTTACAACCTTACAAATGTGTTAGACTTTATGAGCTCAAAATTGTCATTATATTCCTTTAGCATACTCTAAAAGTATCGTCCATTGATCATATCAGGATATAGAACCAAACCAACTTTTCATTGCATCATCGCAACTAAAACCAACAATGATTACTAATCCTGACATAACCAAATGACATGGATTCATCATGAAATGTGTAGCATGAAAAATTACATGAAGGTGATCTGTACACGTCTATTTTCAACTAGTCCAAACTTTAACTTATCAAGATCGATATAATAACCTTAATGTACAAAGTGTAATAAATGAACGAAAAACCGCATATCTATAAATAATCAAATATGTCCAAAAAATCATTGTATACATACATGAAATTAAACATAGAACATAAAATATATGAAAATGACTAACTCCCACTAAACCACAAATTCCTCAAACTGTAAAACACCCATGTGATCAACATGCTCATGAAAGACCTTGGGCGGAAGTCCTTTAGTTAGAGGATCTGCTATCATGGAGGTTGTCCCTAATTGTTTTATGGAAATTTGTCCACTTTGTACTCTTTCCTTAATAACTAGGAACTTAATGTCGATGTGCTTTGACATAGTCGAACTCCTATTGTTGTTGGAATACAATACAACTGATTTGTTGTCACAATATAACGTAAGTAGTCTTTCAATGTCTTTCACAATTTACAGCCCTGTGACAAAATTTCTCAACCGTATTCCATGATTTGAGGTCTCATAGCATGCTACAAATTATGCTGTCATAGTGGATGAAGCTATAAGGGTTTGCTTGACACAACGCTAAGAAACTGCACCACCTGTCAACATGAAAATGTAACCTGAAGTGGATTTCAAACTATCTTGACATCCTACAAAGTCTAAGTTAGAAAACCCAGCAATCTCCAACTGGTCTGACCTCCTGTATATGAGCATATAATCTTTTATTCTCTTTAAATATCTCATGACCCTTTTTGCTTATTTCCAGTGGTCCATTCCTGGATTGCTTAAATATCTGCATAGAACCCCAACTATGTATGCTATGTCTGGACGCATACATACTTGGGCATACATCAAACTCCTTTACAGCTGATGCATAGGAAATCTCCTGCATTTCCTCAATTTCTAAATTCCCCTTTGGGCACTGATTGAGACTAAACTTGTCTCCCTTAACAACTAGAGTATTCCCAGATTTACATTCATGCATACCAAACCTTTTAAGAAATTTTTTTGATATAGCTCCTTTGTGATAATTCTAAAATACCCCGAGATCGATCTCAGTGTATCTGAATTCCAAATACAAAAGAGGCATCACCAAGATCTTTCATTTCGAAATTCTTTGATAAAAATTTCTTGGTTTCGTGCAATATGCCTATATCATTAGTGGTAAGTAGAATGTCATCAAGATACAAGATCAGGAAAATATACTTGCTCCCCTTAAACTTGTGATACACACAATCATCAACAATATTCATCTCGAAGCCAATGAGAGAATTACTTGATGAAATTTGTAGTACCATTGACGAGATGGTTTGTTTTAGTCCATAAATGGATTTTATCAGTTTGCAAACAATATTCTTTGGATCTCCCTACATAAAATTTTCTAGTTGAACCATATAAATTGTCTCATCAATGTTGCCTGTTAAGTGGTAAAAAGTTGATATAATTATGCCTTGAATTATTATGAAACCACTTAACTTATGTTAATTCTAATATATTTTTCTCCCAATATAGGATGAATTCGAGAATACCTTGATACAAGAGTAAGGAGCACAATTGTCAGCATAATTGGAGTAAAATTGAAAGAAAGAAGAACGCTTAAGCGAATGAATGATGCGAGGCCTGACCCAAATTCTCTTATAAAAAGATAAGTTGTGTTTTGAGAAAAGGAAGCAGTCTTGGAAAGGAGGAGGTACGACTACTATTAGGGTTTTGTCCAATCTTCATCAATTCTTCACTTCTTCATCAATTGGAGCATTGTAATGGCCAACATGAGTGGCTAACTTCATTCTCTTGGGATTTGGTGCACTTCCTTTGAACTCTTTTGTATCATGGTGATATTTTGAGATATTAATCTATGTTTTGATGTTGTTATTCTTATCCTTTATGCTTTGGAATGATTTATTCTTGATGTTTGGGGTATGATTGGAAAATATATCTTGAACCCTAGATCACGGTAAGAATATTTGTTACGTTAATTGCCAAGAATGGAATGAATGTATCAATTGCTTAACACCCTAACCCTAATGCTGGAAAATCTCTTAATTGTGTGAGGAATCAACATTTATTAGGTTTTCTTATGAATTTCATGTGTGAGGAATCAACATGGATGATTTGAGTAGGTGCCATCAACATTGTTAGGTTAATTGACGTTCTTAATTGACATAGTCATTACAAAAGATGGATAAGGAAGGATGTTAGAAAAGAAGGCTGAGATCAAGAGGGGGGGTGAATTGATCTTTGAAAGATTTTCGCAATTAACAGATTATCTATTTGTAAAAATAAGATTTCAGATCTGTTTTTGAATCACAAGGCAATCAATCAACAATAAACGCAACAACAGAGTTAAAAGAGGAGAAAGGTTTAGAAACATATCACCGGTGTTTATACTGGTTCACCCAATACCAGGGCTACGTCTAGTCTCCAGCCAAATTCCAGCTGGGTTCCACTAGATCAAATGTTTTACAGATTACAATCTTACACTTAATCTACCACAAGAACCACAATTCCAGTTCCTGCACCTAACCTTTCACCAAGAACCAAATTCAAGTTCTTGACAACCTCTACAACCAAATTCCAGTTGTAGAGAAACCAGTGCCCACAATTCCAGGCACCAAACAATACAGTAAAAGAATGAAAAGAAATGAAAAGAAGAAACTAGAATGCTCAAACCAGTTTTATGCAATTCTGCAGTAAGTTGTTTCTTCTCAAAAGAATGCAGTTTTGCCTCAAGAAAGATTACTTTTGAACTTCACAAAAACTAGCGCGAATCTTTCTTGAAAGAAGTACTTTTGATTTCTTGAATGATTGCAAAAGGATGTGTATCAGATGTATTTTAAAATGATCAAGCAACTCTGTTTTTATAGAAGATTTTCAAAATTGCTGGTTTAATCAATCTGTTAAAATAATCTTTTAATCTGTTAAAAGTGTAGTTTTAATCTGTTAAAACTTCTTTTAATCCATTAAAACGTTCTTGATTCTTTAACAGATTTGTTTTAACTGATACGACAACGTTTATATCAATTAAAACTCTTTACAAAAAATCTTCTAATTTGTTTTAATCGATTGTTTCGTGATTCAATCGATTAAAATACTGCAAAACTTTCTTGTAAAATTTTCAAAGTGATTTTAACTGATAAACATAAGTTTTAATCGATTAAAACGCTGTGTAGAAATTTTCTAAGTTGTTTTAATTGATTGAAACGTGTTTTAATCGATTGAAAAAGTTCTGATCGATCATAACTCAATTTTGATCGATCATATCTGATTCTGATCGGTCATAATTGCATTCTGATCGATCATCCTGAACACTATGTGGATTTAATCGATTAAAACCAAGTTGTATCGATTAAAATACTACAAAAATTCTTCTCTTAACATTTTAAGTGATTTTAATCGGTTATTTCGAAGCTTTATCAGTTAAAACACTGACATAAGGTTTTCAAAACTTTCTTTAATGAAAACAACCGGTTATTTTGAAATTATATCAGTTAAAAACTTGTTTAAGAAATCTTTTGTTAAAATACTTTGTTTTTAACTGCTTAAACGTTTTTAGAGGCATTTTGCAAAATCTTTTAAGTGAAGAAACCTCATGCAGCAGAAAAGATAAAAATGATTATACCTAAGCATAGCAGCGGACACACTAATCCCTCTATTCTTTTATCTAAGTGATTGTTGACCGCTACAAAGTTGACTTTGACTTTATCTTTGACTTCATCAAATCAATAAGATCTTTGCCAGAGTATTTCAATAAGATCTTCATCACTTTCAGTCTCCCCCTATTTGTTGAAGACAAACACCACTTTGAATAAAAACTCTGCAAGAGAAGTCACTTGATAAAACAGATTAGTTAGAAATAAAAAATGAATTATTTTCCTATTTCTCCCCCTAAATTGTTGCTTCCCCTAAATAATCCTAAATTGTTTCTGATCAACAGTAAAACAACTATTCTATTCAACTATTCTCCCCCTTTTGACTTCATCAAAAATAGGGATCAGAAGAGAAATAATGCAAAGGTATGTAATAAGTTTGAGATTTTAAAAATAGAAAAAAAAATGAATACGATATTTTACTCATGTAAAGATCAATCAAAGTTGATTCAAACTTATCTTCATTAACACGTTTGTAATGAATACAATTAACACGTGTAAAGATAAGGGAATCACGCTTTAGTAGCATGTTACAAGAACAACCATTAACTAAAGCCTTTAATTTTTCTTTTCAGAATAAAAATCGATTAAAAACAGGGCAAAATCGATTAAAAAGTTCTTGTTTAATGATTTTAATCGATTGAAATAAAGGTTTAATCGATTAAAACAGTGAAGGACTTCGAAAGTATGAAACATAAGTGCATTTAATCGATTAATTCGACATTTAATCGATTAAAATAGTAAAGAAAAATGTTGTATAAATTCTTTTAATCGATTTAAAAGATTTTTTATTGATTAAAACAACCAGTTTTGTAAACTAAGTAATGTTTGATGCGAATTCATCATGTCTAATCTAGTTTAAGTTTTGTAAGACCGATCATTTAGAAGGATGTTTTACAATAATATCAACTACATCTATTTAGATTTTAACCAATAGATCCATCAAAATCAGGATAAAATCTTATTTAGCCAATTTAACTGATGTAAACTTGTTTATATGGATTTTAATCGATTGATACGAAGTTTAATCGATTATTTTGTTGTGAAAGTGTCTCCTTTAATCGATTTGATCGATTAAAACCATTTTGTATCAGCTAACAATATCAGGAATCTATGTTAAATTCTATCTAGGTTTTCCTGATTTGACTTAAAACCTACATTATATTAATCAAAGCTAAAAATATTATTTCTGGTTAATAACCAGTTAATATTACAGTCCATAAAAGAGATTTTAGAAGTAAAAGAAATATGAAGTAAAGAGAGAAAAAAAAATAAGAATGGACCCTTTCTGTCCGAAAAAAAAAACTCAATCATCCAGTTGCCTTGGTTCCACAATAACATCTGAAACTCCTTTAGAATTATTGAAAGATCCTCTTGTTGGTTTGTTGTTAGGGATGCCAGATCATTAGTATAAAATTGATCCCTGTACTGCCAATAAAACACACATACCCTGTGCCAATTTTAGCTTTCCATTCAATTCTTGAATTTCTGTCTCAGATTTGTCTCCTTACAGTATCACCTCGTGACCTTGATGATTAAAACGAATTATCAAAGTTGCACAATTCCAATGAATTTCACCAAGAGTCTTGAACCAATGCATGCCCAAAATTATTCCAAATGTATTGCTAGGTAATACCAAGAAATTTAATGTAAACGTGTGTTCATTGAATCTCCAAGTTATCTGTTCGCACTTCCTAGTAATCAATAACTTATTATCAGAAGCAACCATTACTGAAAAATCCTTGATAAACTATGTTTTCAGTTCCAACAACTTGACCCATTTGTCACTAATGAAATTATGTGTACTCCCAGAGTCTATAAGAAAAGGGACATTCTACTTCTTGATAATTCCTTTGATTTGCAATGTATTACCACCCAACATTCCATGTAAAGCATTAAGAGAAATGTAGACATCTGCATCTTGAATCATGTCTATGTTGTTGTCAAAATATAGTTTGTTCTTCCTCAAAGCCCATGACTTACACTATATCAGCCTCAATTTCTTCCTGGGCAAAGAAGATAGCGTTAGGCTTACCCCAAACTTTACATTTCAACTTATGATTTTTATCTAATTTGTCACCACATAACCTACATAATCCCTTTGCAAACATGTCAGTAACTTCCTTTCTAAATATGGAAGTTGAGGTGCTACCTTTCGAATCGGTAGTTTCTGAAAACACCTAAAGCTTCAAACTGATTGTAGAATGACTCTGCTACAAATTAACCGGAGTTGACCTTGTTTGTGTTTCTGAATTGGACTCTTGTTTGCAGCAATTTATTTTCAAAAACTTTTAAAATTCCCTTTTGAAGTCTTGCAAGATGCATGCCTTCTTGCAGAGACTGTGGTTTATGAATTCTCACAGATTTTTCCGGTTTAGTTTTCATACCTAATAAAGAAAAACTTAATGTCATTGACTCAGATATAACTACATGAGCCAAAAAAAAATATAAACTTCCAAATATTCTCCCAAATCTTCCTCTTGTTGCAATCTTGGTAATTCAACAATATCCTCAAAAGCACGATCATCAAATCGATATGACATATCTTGTGATATTTGTTCCCAAGATTTATTCTTGAAACTGGGTTGATGCATGCAATGTCGCTGCCATGAAAAAGCCTTTCCATCCATGGATAACAGCAATAACTTTCCCACATTATGCCACTAGTCTAGTTTCCAATTCAAAGATTTGTTCAGCCTTCACTAATCATGAAAATTTGTGCCATGGAAAGGAAATTGGATGTTCCATAACAGACTACTCGAATTTAGACATGTCCGAAACTCATTCGGCATTATTCATGATTGTCTTGCCGCTATTCATGACAGTAATGGAAGAAACTAAATTCTCTAATGTATACTACAGTGAAATAATCGATTAATTCATAAAGGAATCGATTAGTCTTGTACAGAATGAAATTAATAAAATGATAACAGAATTTGAATCGATTAAAACGAAAAAGAATCGATTAATTTTGACATCTTAGTGTTTTTAGTTGATATAAATTCTTTTCAATCGATTAAAACAACTAAACTCAAATCCTGAGAACATTTTAATCGATTAATTCGCATTTCAATCGATTAAAATGGTACAGACAGATTTTCTGATACCCTCTGTAAGTTATTTTAATCGATTAATACTGTTTTATATCAATTAAAACAATCAGTTTATGAAAGTAGAACCTGATTTGCTGTTTTGAATACCAAGGGATTGCCAGATTTTGTTCCTGCAAAATAGATTTAGCATGTTTCTGGTACCCCTTTTTAATTACTGTGTCCAATTATGTTATATGAAGTGAATTTTTGGGAATCCACTTCATTCTACCTTTAGGTATGGCATATTTCTTAATTCTACAATATTTAATAGAATGCCCTTTTTTCATGCAATAAAAACATTTAACAAACGGAGACGAAACAGATTTACTATATGAAAAATAATTTTTAAATGCTCTGGTTTTCTTTCCAATAATCGGTGTAAAACCTATGCCACCACGGTTAATAACTAATTTCTGAGAATCAAGTATCATATCAAGACTAGTCTTTCCTTGTGCTAGTTTAGATGCAGTTTTTATTAAGTATGATAATCTTTTTTGTAACCCAGGACAGTTTTTACAATCTTTAAAATTACGCATGCAATCAGAATTATTACCTAATTCCAAATTTTCATTTTTGGTTTCTTCATCAACTATTTTCTTTTCAAGAATAGTGATCTTATTTTCTAATAAACTATTCATGCTTTTTAATCTTTTGTTTTCAGTTTCTAATCTTTTAGCTACAGTATGCATTTCATAAAAGGCATCTTGTAAAGAACTATAATTCATAGAAGTTGTTGAGTCAGAACTTACACTGGTTAGTGGAGAATTCGAATTGACCATTAAGCATGTCTCTGTAGTTTCTTCATAGGCCATTTCAAGGGTTTTCCACATTTGTGCAGCAGTTTGACAATGTGCTATCCTGAAAAAATTATTTTTGTTAAGTGCAGATATAATAATATTTTTGGCAATACAATCATCTTGGATTAATTTTTTCTCATAGTCATTTAAGCTAGACCAATCTTTGTTAAAAATATTAGTTTCTTGTTCAATGATATTCCACACATTTATACTAACAGATTCAATAAAGATCTTCATCCTAATCTTCCAAAACGGATAATCTGTTCCACAAAACAGTGGAGGTCTATCAATACAAGCACCCTCAGAAAATTTGTTTACAACCATGGATCGAAGAACTTAAATAACTCTCAAGAACCTCGCTCTGATACCAATTGTTAGAAAAGAAGGCTGAGATCAAGAGGGGGGGGTGAATTGATCTTTGAAAGATTTTCGCAATTAACAGATTATCTATTTGTAAAAATAAGATTTCAGATCTGTTCTTGAATCACAAGGCAACCAATCAACAATAAACGCAGCAACAAAATTAAAAGAGGAGAAAGGTTTAGAAAGATATCACCGGTGTTTATACTGGTTCACCCAATACCAGGGCTACGTCCAGTCTCCAGCCAAATTCCAGCTGGGTTCCACTAGATCAAATGTTTTACAGATTACAATCTTACACTTAATCTACCACAAGAACCACTATTCCAGTTCCTGCACCTAACCTTTCACCAAGAACCAAATTCCAGTTCTTGACAACCTCTACAACCAAATTCCAGCTGCAGAGAAACCAGTGCCCACAATTCCAGGCACCAAACAATACAGTAAAAGAATGAAAAGAAATGAAAAGAAGAAACTAGAATGCTCAAACCAGTTTTATGCAATTTTGCAGTAAGTTGTTTCTTCTCAAAAGAATGCAGTTTTGCCTCAAGAAATATTACTTTTGAACTTCACAAAAACTAGCGCGAATCTTTCTTGAAAGAAGTACTTTTGATTGCTTGAATGATTGCAAAAGGATGTGTATCAGATGTATTTTAAAATGATCAAGCAACTCTGTTTTTATAGAAGATTTTCAAAACTGCTGGTTTAATCAATCTGTTAAAATAATCTTTTTAATCTGTTAAAAGTGTAGTTTTAATCTGTTAAAACGTTCTTGATTCTTTAACAGATTTGTTTTAACTGATACGACAACGTTTATATCAATTAAAACTCTTTACAAAAAATCTTCTAATTTGTTTTAATCGATTGTTTCGTGATTCAATCGATTAAAATACTGCAAAACTTTCTTGTAAAATTTTCAAAGTGATTTTAACTGATAAACATAAGTTTTAATCGATTAAAACGCTGTGTAGAATTTCTAAGTTGTTTTAATCGATTGAAACGTGTTTTAATCGATTGAAAAAGTTCTGATCGGTAATAACTCAATTCTGATCGATCATATCTGATTCTGATCGGTCATAATTGCATTCTAATCGATCATCCTGAACACTAAGTGGATTTAATCGATTAAAACCAAGTTGTATCAATTAAAATACTGCAAAAACGCTTCTCTTAACATTTTAAGTGATTTTAATCGATTATTTCGAAGCTTTATCAGTTAAAACACTGACAGAAGGTTTTCAAAACTTTCTTTAATGAAAACAACCGGTTATTTCGAAATTATATCAGTTAAAAACTTGTTTAAGAAATCTTTTGTTAAAATACTTTGTTTTTAACTGCTTAAACGTTTTTAGAGGCATTTTGCAAAATCTTTTAAGTGAAGAAACCTCATGCAGCAGAAAAGATAAAAATGATTATACCTAAGCATAGCAGCGGACACACTAATCCCTCTATTCTTTTATCTAAGTGACTGCTGACCACTACAAAGTTGACTTTGACTTTATCTTTGACTTCATCAAATCAATAAGATCTTTGCCAGAGTATTTCAATAAGATCTTCATCACTTTCAAAGGAAGCCAATCCTAAGTGCCTTTAATTGATATTTTCTCAATAATTTACAGTTCTTGGTCATTTAATTTCAATTCAACTCTTATTTGCAAAAACCAATTTGTTTAATATACTTAGTAAGCATAATTGAGAATTTTTATTGAAACTGTTCCTCGTGGGATCGACTTTTATTTAATCGAAATACTCTACTGCGATTGATAATTTTGGTACGCTTGCCAATAATTCAACAAGTATTTCTGGCACCGTTGCCAGGGAACGGTGTTCTTTGAGAATTCTTTGTTTAGCTTATTGAGTATTTTATTTTTATTTCTGTTTTTGTATTATTATTATTATTATTATTTTTTAGTTTTTAGTTTGTGCTAATATTTGCTTGAGTTACTCTTTTGATTTATACGTTTAAGAGGATAGGTATCTTCAGAGCAGTTAGAATTTAATCCAAAGATTGAAAAAACAGCTCGGAGGAACCGGGGTAGAAGAAGAAGGGAAACTCAAGAACAAGCTACAAGAGAATCTACTAATTCTTCGTTCACACTTGATTTACCAGACCCAATTATAGAAGATATGGCGGAAGAAGGAGCAAATCTGAATTCGAATCCAGATCCAAATATAAATCCAAATCAAAACCCAAATTCAAATCAACCTAGAAGAACTCTTAGAAATTGTGCTATGCAGCAAGGTCCAAGGCATTTTTCCAGCATTGTCATTCTGGATGATCATACATTGTATATGAATCCATCCTTCTTAAGCTTGATTAATGCTCATCAATTCACTGGATTGAATCATGAAGACCCTTATATTCATTTGTCTACTTTTTATGAGTTGATTGGTACCATGGGATTTAGAGTAGCAAATCTTGAATCTTGAATCTGCATATTTGATATTATTTCCTTTTTCTTTGGCAGTTAGGGCAAAGGAGTGGCTAAAAGCACATCCTAATCAGAGTTTGACTACTTGGAGTAGTGTAGAAGAGAAGTTTCTGAATAGATTTTTCCCACCATCCCGCTACATCAAAGCAAAATCAGACATCACTTCTTTCAGACAAGGAGCAGATGAACAATTTTGTGAAGCATGGGAGAAATTTAAATCACTGTTGAGAAGTTGCCCAAATCATGGATTTGATGACGTTTCTTAGTTGAATATTTTCTATACTGGCTTGCGACATGATGCAAAGATGCTATTAGAGGCTGCAGCAGGAGGATCCATGTTGGATGTAGAAATTGATCATGCCACCAGAATTATTGATGCACTAGCCTTTACAGACCAACAGACACAACATGATAGACATCCAATTCAAAGGAAGGGAGTCCTTGAACTTAACACCACAGATGCTCTCTTAGCCTAGAATAAAATTTTGACATAATAAGTAAATTGGAGGATACTTTAAAAAAATTCATGCAAGGCACTATGGCTAATCAGAAAAATACTGAGGCCTCATTCAGAAATATAGAGACCCAGATAGGTCAATTGGCTAAGCAATTATCTAAGCAGCAGCAAGGAGGACAATTTTCAGCTAACACACAAACCAACCCCAGGGAGCAATGCAATTCAATAACTACAAGGAGTGGTAAGGTTATAAGAGATGGGATTAGTGAAAACCTGGCTGTAGAAAAGGAAATCCTACAAGAAAAAGAGGATGAAAAGAAGAGAGATGAGTGTGAAGGAGAAAAAGAGAAAAATAAAAGTGAGAGTATAGAAAAAGAAAAAAATACTGAAAAAGAAAAGAAAAATAAAAAGAGTGAGAAAAAGAGGGAGAAAGATGATAGTCAAATAGCGCAATTAAAGGGTTTACCATATCATCGTCATCCTTCCAAGAAAGATAAAGAAAGACAGTTTGCAAGATTCATGGATATTTTCAAGCATTTACAGATTAATATTCCTTTTATGGAAGCTATGAAGCAGATGCCGACTTATGCAAAATTCATGAAAGAGTTGTTAACTAAGAAAAGGAGATTTACTGCAGAAACAGTGGAGTTAGAAGTAAGATGCAGCGCTATAATTCAGAAATAATTGCTTCAAAAGTCCAAGGATCCTGGCAGTTTCACTATACCAGTCGCAATTGGGACTGTAGACCCCAAATCTTGCCCGGCCTCCAAATAAAGACCAGAAGACCTCCTATTTGAAGATGGACAAGCCTAACAAGCCATTAGGAGAGACTATTAGGCCCCATACTAGGATAGGAGGGAGTTTCTGTACCGAAAAATAAGTTTTCTCGCTTCGAAGGGACGAGACCGCCTTCTGGACAACCCAGACCGCCGTCTCGCCTCACCGCCGTCTCGCTCAACGAGACGGCGGTCTCACCACCTACGAAAGACGAGACGGCGGTCTCGTTCACCCAGACGGCGGTCTCGCCATTTCGACAGGTCGAGACGGCGGTCTCGTTGGACAAGACGGCGGTCTCGACCCTGTCAGACGAGACCGGCGGTCTCGCCACCTGATAGCGCGAAAACCTATAAATAGGGGCTCTCCCCCCCTCATTTCCACACACCAAGCACAATAGCTCTCCCTTCTCTCTAGATTTTCCCTCTCTAGAACCCCTCCGAAGCATTTCCGGAGTTTCTGAGTGTCTCTAGGCATAAATTGAGCGTCTTAAATCTTCTTTAGAATCCCTCCGAGGCATTTCCGGAGTTTCTGAGAGTTTGTAGAGTGAAGGGTAGCCAAAAAGCACCCACTCTTTAAAGAAAAATATATAAAAGCTTGCTTTGGAGGTGCACATTCTCTCTCCTTCTAAATTTTACCGCTTTCATTTAAATCTATGCAATAGATACTAAGGCCATGTAGTCATAATCTCTAAATACCGCATAATAAAAGGGTAAAAGCGCAATTTTCCAGTTTAATTATTTATTCAAAGTAGCCGGCCTATCATAGGGAACCCGAAAGGGGCGTCGTAAAGGAACTAACACTTCCTTTACACGTAACTAACTCCCTTACCCAACTCTGGTTCTAATGACCAAAGTCGGTTTTCGAAAACCAACGCCTTTTTAAACCCCTTTTCCGATGTTTCCGGTAAAAACATCGGTGGCGACTCCACGAACCCTTCAAAACTTGTTCTTGGGTTAGCCCGGTTATCGGACAACCCAAGAACACTTTTCGAAAACCTCGTCTCTAGGTTAGCCCGGTTATCGGACAACCTAAGGACGTTGTAACCACCCATAAAAATGCGAAAAACCAGAGGGTCGAAAAAACCATCGCGTCGCTCTGACCGCGCCCCTTTTCGGGAGGCGGCGACAGGGACATTACAAGTAGGTAAGGCATTACTCAATTTGGATGCTAGTATAAATCTAATGCCTTTGTATATGCTTAAAAGAATAGGAGACTTGGAAGTAAAGCTTACAAGAATGACACTACAGCTAGCTGACAGATCTCTAAAGATTCTTTATGGAGTAGCAGAAGATGTTTTAGTTAGAGTGGATAAATTCATATTTCCTGTTGATTTTGTGATTATGGACATGGAGGAAAATGAGGAAGTTCCATTGATCTTGGGAAGGCCATTTATGAAGACTGCCAAAGTAATTATAGATGTTAACATGGGCAAGTTGAAAATTAGAAGTGGAGATGATGAAGTTAATTTTAATCTATTTGAAGTTGTACAACAACGGAAGACAAGAAAGATTGCCTCAGGATAGATACTTTGGAGGAATTACCCATCTCAACTGAAAAACAAGATTACAAGCCTGTTGCACAACCCCAAAGACATCTTAGTCTGACTATGAAGGAAGTTATTCAAAGAGAGGTACTAAAACCTCCTGAAGCAGGTATGATTTATCCAATCTCTGACAGTTGTAAGATTATTCGCAATGAGAAGAATAAATTCATTCCCACAAGGACACTCAAGGGATGGAGAATGTGTATATATCACCTTGATCACTCATCTGCATGAGCCCTAAAGCAAATAGGCGTCGAGCTGAAGATGTTAAACAAGCGCTCATGGGAGACAACCTAATGTTTTGAATTTGTTTTTTTTTTCCTTTTTGCAGTTTAAGTTTTTTGTGCATTTTTCTTCCTTAAGTTCTTTCTTTGCAAGATTGCTCAGGTACACAGTGAACTTCTCCTCAAGACTTTGAAGCCTTACTTCAATGGCCTGGGGACAGTCCAACTTTTCCGGAGGTGGTGAGAAAGTCTGCAGCTGAGGCTGAAGCACAAGATAAGGAGTAGATGACAAGTGAAGAAAATAAGGGAGAAAAATTACTTTATTTTTAATGTTTTTAATTCCTTTGTTTTTAATTTAATGTTTTAATTGCTTTATTTTAAATTTTGAATTCCCTTACTGTCCCATAATTTGTTTTAGAGCCATATATGAGATTATTGCTTATTGTTTAATTCAAATCTAGAACGTGAAAAATAATTTTGATTGTTTCCAATAATAAGTGATTTTGGGATATTGAGTATTATAGTGAAAAGGAATTGATGAGGAAAATTAGGAATTAACTAAATTGGAGAAGCTAGCCAAAACCCAGGTGAGCAGAGTACCACAAATAGATAAATTGAGTGTCAACACTTTGTGATGATAACTGATATTGGTTGATTATTTGATGTGATTACATGTTGGCAAGACTTGAAAATGATAAAGGCATTTTTTTTCTTTGTAGTAGATATAACCCAGAGCCAAATAGTCAACCCTGCATTAATTATAGGACATCCTTCTGAGCCAAAAAATAATATTGTTTCTTAAACAGAACCCTTAAACCTAAACATTATTTATCTACCTTCCTATATTTGAGAAAGGAAATGAGTATGAATATCATTATTTTTCTTATTGTTGGGTATTGCTATTGTTGTCCTACGGGTATTATTGGGGTGTATTGTTAACAAAAAAAAAAGGTGTAAAGAAAAAGGAAAAGCAAAGCTTAAAAAAATTGGCAAAGCCAAAAAGAATACACGCAAAAGCATGAAAAAAATATATATTTATTTATATAAATAATTCAAGGGGGGAATAATAACTTGTGAGATTATTAACTCACTGTCATTGTGTTAGGGATAAAAACATGAAGTTTGAAACCTGACTTGAGGAATTGTTAATCAAGAATCATTCATATGAGTTGAATTTCTCAAATATTTTTGTATATCCCAGAAAAACCAATAATTCTTTCTTAGCCTAGCCCCATTACAAGCCTCAAAAGACCTTTTGATTTAAATCTTGTTTAACAAATGTTGATTGCTTAAAGATGATTATCA
Source organism: Sphenostylis stenocarpa (assembly GCA_963425845.1). Taxonomy (NCBI): domain Eukaryota; kingdom Viridiplantae; phylum Streptophyta; class Magnoliopsida; order Fabales; family Fabaceae; genus Sphenostylis; species Sphenostylis stenocarpa. Next base: position 56,032,366 of record OY731406.1, read on the forward strand.
ATATTGGATTGTCTAAATGAAGTGATTGAATGAGATAAACACTTACCTGTGAGAATTAGAGATGATTATATATAACTCTATTTGAGAGATCATGCTTCTCTGAGGATAGTTGAGGACTAATTATTCTTTGTTGGTTTCTATAACTTGAATGCTTATGTGTTCTATTTTCATTTGGAGTTGTGAGCATCACCTCTGAAATTTTTTATGTTGTGGTTCTGGAAGACAATGTGATAATGGGCGATGGTTTTGTTTTGGAAAAACTACTTTGCTTGGGACAAGCAAGATTCTAGGTTGGGGGGAGTTGTTAAGTGGTAAAAAGTTGATATAATTATGCCTTGAATTGTTATGAAACCACTTAACTTATGTTAATTATAATATATTTTTCTCTCAATATAGGATGAATTCGAGAATACCTTGATACAAGAGTAAGGAGCACAATTGTCAGCATAATTGGAGTAAAATTGGAAGAAAGAAGAACGCTTAAGCGAATGAATGATGCGAGGTCCGACCCAAATTCTCTTATAAAAAGATAAGTTGTGTTTTGAGAAAAGGAAGCAGTCTTAGAGAGGAGGAGGTACGACTACTGTTAGGGTTTTGTCCAATCTTCATCAATTCTTCACTTCTTCATCAATTGGAGCATTAGAATGGCCAACATGAGTGGCTAACTTCATTTTCTTGGGATTTGGTGCACTTCCTTTGAACTCTTTTGTATCATGGTGATATTTTGAGATATTAATATATGCTTTGATGTTGTTATTCTTATCTTTTATGCTTTGGAATGATTTATTCTTGATGTTTGGGGTATGATTGAAAAATATATCTTGAACCCTAGATCATGGTAAGAATATTTGTTACGTTAATTTCCAGGAATGGAATGAATGTATCAATTGCTTAACACCTTAACCTTAATGTTGGAAAATCTCTTAATTGTGTGAGGAATCAACATTTATTAGGTTTTCTTATGAATTTCATGTGTGAGGAATCAACATGGATGATTTGAGTAGGTGGCATCAACATTGTTAGGTTAATTGACGTTCTTAATTGACATAGTCATTACAAAAGAGGGATGAGAAAGGAAGTCAATCCTAAGTGACTTTAATTGATATTTTCTCAACAATTTACAGTTCTTTGTCATTTAATTTCAATTCAACTCTTATTTGCAAAACCCAATCTATTTAATATACTTAGTAAGCATAATTGGGAATTTTCATTGAAACTGTTCCTCATGGGATCAACTTTTATTTAATCGAAATACTATACTGCGATTGATAATTTTGGTACTGTTTCTGGTGAAAATTTGATCGATTTCGATTAAATCGAGACTTAAGTTCTAATCAAATCTTAACCATGTAGATTCTTTTTATTTAGGCTAGCAAACGGTTTTCAATCGAAATATGTATGAAAATCGCAAACCCCATGGTCTCGAAAAAAGTTAATAATCGAAAGTACTATTTTTAGTGTTTTTTTATTAAGAAACGCGAAGCAAAGAAAGCAGTAAAAGTGTCGAATCGAAATGTAGTGCAGAATATTAAATTGCAGAGAAATGTAAAATGCAGAAAACCTCAAATTTGCATAAAGTGTAAATGGCAATGAATCGAAATTGTGGAAATGTAAATAGCAGGAAATCGAAATTGCAAAAATGTAAATGGCGAGGATCTTAAACGCATAACCTTAACTTGCATAAAAGTAAATTTTGCATAAAAGTAAATGACAAGGAATCGAAATGACAAAACTTAAAAGTTGATAAACGTAAATTGCAATGAAAGTAAATTACCAGGGAAAGTAGAGAAAGCGATAAAGATAATCAATGAAAACGGAAATCCAGAGCATTAGAAACTTCATGATGCGTCGTTCTCCTGTAGACTATTCACTTGCGCTTCTGTTGTCTCTGCCAATTTCCCCTTCTTCCTCAAGTCTTCGCTCTATTTATAGAGCACCCTTCAAGTAACCTCCTAAAAGCAGTTAATAAAACTGTCACCACGATCCAACGTGCACGTCCCTTAGTTCTACGGTTTAGGAAACTGCATTCCACGTTCTCATGCATGAGAGAACTGCTCCCTTGATCTTCGATCTCTGCCACGGTTTAGAAACTGCTTCCCATATTCTATGTGCGCGTTAACCGTTCCCTCGATCTAGATTTCATACATCGAGTGTTTTGAATTATTTTGATTCCCCTTAATCTTAACATTACACCAGATTCAAATTTCTCGATTTTCTTCAACAATAGACATCAAATATTCTTCCTTCGATTCTCGATTCTGATTCTCGATTTATATGTGTTTTCATCTTGTGGTTACCGGGTGTTTCCTAACTATCTTTTATCAAATTTCCAACCAACCATATGATCTTCGATATTTCTCTCTCTTCTTTTTTCGATCCTGGTATTGATTTTTCTTTTACTAACAAATGCCCCCCTGGAAGAATATCAATTTTTATATTCTTCCAAATATGACTCCCGGCCTTAATCGTTCTTGAAACTCGAAATAACTCCTTAGGGTTTTTAGGGTTTCCGGGGTTTTAGGGTTTTTCTACTTTATGTCACCTATCACATCACCTCTGCTGCCACGCTTTTAATTACCCGCTTCAAATTCGCCGTTTCACATACCCTACTCGGCTTCTTTAAATACTTTTATCAATTTTTACCCTTGTTTTTTACCACGAACCTCACTTCTCCTTCGTTGCACTTCGTCATCTTCAACCTTTCGTCTTCCTCTTCTCTACCGACTGTAATGGCGACCTCCAAATCCTCTGATTTCTTTGCCCCACCACTTTCCTCGATGACCTCCAACCTAATAGAGATTAATGGGAAGAAGTTTGCTCCGGTTCCTTTGATGGAAGAAGCCTCACAAAAGATTGCCGAGACCCAGGTACTTATCCCTTACGTCGCTGATAGTGTAAGTTATGCGTTTGGTGGTCCTATCCGCTACTGTGGCGGATCGTTTTCTTCTTCCCTCAGCCTTTCTTCAGAGAGTAAGGCTCTTATTCATCAGTCCAAGGTTCGAATTGATTTTCTGAATATTGTCTCCAAAGTATATCGAACAGGCCCTCCCCACAAAAAACCCTTGTACATTAGGTGGTTTGACCGAGTTAAAACTAAGTTTGGGAACCATTGGAGAGATGTAGGGATCTTCGATTTCCTACATCTGTCTCGATGTGATCTGTCGTTTTTAGATATGGCCATGTTTTTATCTGCTGTCCATCTGTGGAATAAGGATTTACATGCACTGGAACTTCCTTGTGGTCCCCTTTCACCCACCCTTTTTGAAATTGCTGCAATTACTGGATTAAAGCCCATAGGGGAGAAATACTATAAGGGTGCTTTCCCTTCGGATAATTCTTTAAGGTAAAAAATCGATTGGGAATCGAAGGCATATCGACATTTTCTCGAAAAACATTTTGTCGACGATCAAACAGTAGCTGTTTTTGATGAAGAGCATGTGGCCTTCTTGGTATATTGGCTTTGCACCCACGTCTTTTGCCCTCGATCCATCCAGATCTCGTCCCACCTTTATAATCTTGCCTATCTCCTCCACACTGGCCAACCACGGATTTGTTTAGCAAAGTTGTTATTGGCCCATGTTTATACTTCTTTTGATGAAGCCGTCGATATTTTGAATACCCCCAGGGCCTCAGGGAATTTTTCAGGTCCCATTTGGTTCATTCAATTATGGCTTACCTCAATTTTTGAAAGTATCCTCCCTCCAACCTCCAACATTCCCCCAAATTTAAATTTGGAAGGTGCTCGATTGTCCTCTCGACACCCTCACCACAAATCCGACGAGACTAGTTATCGCAATTACCTAAGATTTTTGTTGACTCGATTTCATTTTGAGTCAAACTTGGCCCCCTTCACCGAATATCAAGGGAAAGTAAGTGACAAGCTTCGAGGGCCAGCATGGTTTAAGTCAAAATTCCCTGCTCTTACTCCCGGGTTACAATCAGAATTGGTCGAAGTTTGGAGCAATTACCTAACCCAAGATGTTCTGGTATCGGGTTTTCAATCGAAGGATCTTCAACTCGTCACTTATTATCCCCAGCTCTTCTCGCGGTAGTTTGGTTTGAGTCAAGCTTTACCCTTTTTCCCCCTCAATACCTCCTCAAGGTCCAAATTAAGTGAATCAACTATTGGACGGGAGCTTGCCAAACTGTTGCCAAAAAACCCGATGCATTTTTACCCTTATACTTTTGAATCAAATTATTTATCTACTCTTGGTTTTTCTCAGTGGTGGACCGATTGGTTTTCAAATATTCATTCTAATTTTGACATAGTCCAATCAAAATTGACTGCTCGTCCTTCTCTTGTGTTGCAGGACAAATCGAAGGCGAAGAAAGGTACATACTCTCACTATCTCCAAATATCTCGATTCGAAAATTTTTATCGAGCATGCTACAACCCCTTGAAATTAGAAGAGACCTTTTATGATGTTTTTATTTCCCTAGTCAATAAAACAGACACTAACTAATCAAACCACAAAATAATCAATCATCGAGGCAAAACCCCATTTGAAATGTATTGTCCCAACCATCTTCCCACTTTCCCTTCAGCTCCTTTTAGACTCGCAAACCTTTAACTCATCCTAAATGGGTTTGAGAGTTAAGATCCTTAAAAGAAACTCTTTCTCCCAAACCCAAGAATAAAGAGATTTCGATATCGAAACTATCCTATTTCCCTTACCTAAACCTTCCTCAAAATCTTCTTCCTCCCTGGCTTGTCCATATCAACTGAGTCAAGATTTTAACTCCATCACCCTTTGGTGAGATTTTATTGCCTCTTTTAGGAGTATTTTTAATTTTCTTCACATTGCAAGCTAACTGTTTTTCTTTTTTCGACAGTTTTGAAACCTCATAAAACCGTCACCTCCGAGAAAGACTGGGAGTCTTCGGATGAGTCAGATCCATCGGCCCCCACTCAGAAGCGCAAGCATTCTGCCACAATTTCTTCATCTTCGAAAAAATCGAAGGTTTCTTTTCGATTCCTTATTGTCTTATTTATTCAACTTTCTTTGTCTATAGTTGATTCACTTCTAATTTCAGAAACAAAAATCAAAGAAGAGTCCTCGATCCATTCAACCACCTGCTATAAATCCGTTATTGACGGACTCTAACACGGTCAGCAAAGCGGGCCAAACAACACCCACCACTCGTTCAAGTCACGTAAGACCCCTTTTTACGCAAATTTTATATACCTAGATTTCGACAAGGCCCATAACATGATGACTTATTGAGATACCTTTTTCCCCCGTGGCAAAGATGACTTATGTTCGTTTATTTATCGCCATGACCGCTCTTTAATAATGACCTCTTTATCAACTAGATGTTAAAAATATTTTTCTTAATGGTGATTTGCAAGAAAAAATCTATATGGAGCAACCTCCTGGGTTTGTTGCTCTAGCAGAGTCTTTTGGGATGATATGTCGTCTTCGTAAATCCCTATATGGCCTAAAATAGTCTCTTAGGGCCTGGTTTGGAAAGTTTAGCAAGGTTGTTCAACAATTTGGTATGACTCGGTGTGAAGCAGGTCATTCTGTCTTTTATCGACACTCGAGTGCTAGATGTGTTACTTGATAGTATATGTTGATGACATCGTTCTTACAAGTAGTGACAACAATGACATCTCTTAGTTGAAATAACATCTCTGTCAACATATTCAGACCAAAGATCTTGACAAACTTAGATATTTCTTGGGTATTGAGGTGGTACAGTCCAATGATGGTATTGTTATATCTCGGAGGAAGTATGCCATGGATATTTTGGAGGAAACTGGATTGATGAGTTCAAAGTCTGTTGATACACCCATGGATCCCAATACTAAATTTCTACCAAATCAGGGGGAGCCTATATCTGATCCTGAGCAGTATAGAAGATTGGTTGGAAAATTGAATTATCTTACAGTTACTCATCCTAACATTTCCTTTGCAATCAATGTGGTAAGCCAATTTCTTAATTCCCCATGTGAAGATCATTGGAATGCAATCATTCGTATCTTGAAGTATATTAAAGGATCTCCTGGAAAAGGATTGTTATATAGTTTTAATAACCATACAAGAGTTGTTTGTTATTCAGATGCTGATTGGGCAGGATCTCCTTCCGATAGAAGATCTATATCTGGATATTGTGTCTCCATTGGTGGTAACTTGATCTCATGGAAAAGTAAGAAATAAAGTATTGTGGCAAGATCTAGTGCAGAAGCAGAATATACAACTGACCTCAGCTGCCTGTGAACTTGTTTCGCTCAAACAATTGCTTAGAAGTTACAATTTGGAGATGTCACTCAGATAACACTTGTGTGTGACAATCAGGCTGCTCTTCATATTAGCTCTAATCCTATCTTTCATGAGATGACCAAACACATTGAGATTGACTATCATTTCATTCGAGAAAAGATTATGTCTGGAAACATCAAGATTGAGTTTCTTAACTCAAGTGATCAGTTAGCAGATATTTTTACTAAGTCTTTACAGGAGCCTAGAATTGATTATATTTGTAACAAGCTTGGCACATACGATTTGTATGCTTTAGCTTGAGGGGGAGTGTTAAATATTGTTAAGATATTGTTAGATATTGTTAACCACAATATCTTCTGTTTATTTTGTTTACTTTCAGATACTCTTTTAGTTGTACCTCTCTCTATTATAAATATATTACCCTATGTGTGGTTTATACACAAGGGAGATTAATCTCAATTCATATTTCTTCTATATTCAAGATATTCATTAAATAGTTTGATGGTGATAGATTATAATTTTAAGCAAGATTTGTGGAATCGCATCCCTAAGGTAAAAGATCGTGTTGTGACCGAATCATTGGATCAATCATAGGACGAGATAATTTATTTGGACACTACACAATCCCCTATTCTAAAGTCATAAAGGTTGAGGCTCGAAATAAGTCAAATGACTGCGTTATTATGTCATCTTTCAATTAAAAAGCGAGACCCTTCATTTGGACACCACATAGTCCCCTTGCCTCAAGCCAAGAATGATGAGGCTTATGTAGGTTAAATGACCACGTTATTATGTAGTCATTCGGTTATAGGGTTAGACTTTTCATTTGAACACCATTGTCATACCTAGGGTCATCGTATAGAGTCGTCCGACCTCAAAAGGTCATCGTATAGAGTCGTCCAACCTTAAAAGGTCGTCATGTAAAGTTTTCTAACCTCAAATGGTCATCATGTTGGATCGTGTCAAAACCTTAGAACGTATCCGCATAACGTCAAACTAGACTAAAACCAATAAATAATTATCCATGAATATATTTTCAATATTTCACATCCAAATGAATTCAAAACATAACAAACTTTATTATATATAATATTTAAGTACATATCTTTTTTGTTAAATTTCCACTAAATAACAATAAATAATAATATTATTAAATAACAACAATAATAATAATAATAAATAAATAATAATAATGATGATAATAATAATAATAACAATAAATGAATGATAATAAATAATAAAAATGATAACAAATAATAATAATATAATTCAAGATATTAGTTTCATTGTTTTAATGTACTAAGTATATTTTTACAATCTAAAACTAGCCCTTACCTCATTAGCAAGTGTTTTGTCAATCAATATTTTACTGTAACCAAGATGTCCATAAAGAAAAAAAATCTTATCTTAAGATTAACCCTAGGTCTCTCATATTATTTAGCATATTTCTACATCTTACAATACGAGTGCTCAAATTCATTTTTCAAATGATCAAGTCCTCTAACATTATCCCATTTTATATTGGAAATGGAAAATAATCCCTCTCTTTTGAAGGTTGCATGGTTTTTATTGCTTCCTGCATAAATGTACAAAATATTTACAGAAAAATAAAACTCAAAAGTTGTATAAATAATAATAATAAATAAATAAATAAAAATAGACTTTAATCTTATCTGTTGTGTGTTTATAGGTGATGCTTGTGTACTGCTCACAAAAATCTGGTGCTTGAACTCATGGAGATATGTATGCATCCAACCCTTTCTAAATCAATAATCAAGTCATCATCAATCAAACAGGGGATTTATTACAATGTTTTCTTCCTCCATGGAAGTATTTTCCTTGCTTATTATATTCCATAAAAGTTTTTTGTTCCTCACATTTTTCTTGACTTTTCCCTATTGTGTAACAAAAAACACTTCACTATTCTCCATAGATGACGCCAAATATTGTTGCCCAAAAATCCCTAGATTTTGATAAACTATATTTCTTTTTTAGTGAACTTGGTTGTAACTTAACCTTAAGTCTCTTTTTAATGAATTTTTTTGCTTTGGATCTAGAATCTTTGGGTCAAGGCCCAAGATTTTCTTATTATGTACATTAAATAGTTTGATTCTTATTATGCAGGATTTATGGTATTAGATCATAATTTTGGGCGAGATTTGTGGAATCACATCCCTAAGGGAGAAGATCATGTTGTGACCAAACCATTGGATTTATCACATAACGAGATAATTTATTTGGATACTACACAATCCCTAGCCTCAAGTCATAGAGGCTAAGATTTGAAATAAGTCAAATGACCAGTGTTATTATGTCATATTCAGTTATAGGTCGAGACCCTTCAATATTATGAATTCATTTGGACGTGAAACATTGAAACTATATTTGTGGATAATTGTTTATTGATTTTGGTTTTGTTTGACATTATACAAGTTCGTTTTTAAGGTTTTGACACGATTCGACATGACGATACGATGATCCTTTAAGGTTGAACAACTCTACACGATAATCCTTTAAGGTAAGATAACTTTACACGATGGCCCTTTGAGGTCAAACGAATCTCCGCGATGATCCTTTGAAGTCGGATGACTCTATGCGATGACCCTTTGAGGTCGGAAGACAATACAATGACCCTTTCAGGTTAGACGATTAAACATGGTGACTCTTTGAGGTTGGACAACTCTTCACGATGACCCTTTGAGGTCAGACAACTCTACATGATGATCATTTGAGGTCGAACGACTCTACACGATGATCCTTTGAGGTCGGATGACTCTATATGATGACCATTTGAGGTCAGACGACTCTACACGATGACCCTAGGTACGGAAATAATGTACTTTGATTATTAGTATAATAGACAGGTTGAGCGACTTGACATAATATCTTTGTCAATGACGTACCTAACTCTTATCGTCTGTAACTTAAGGTTGAAGGTCTATATGGTGTCTGAATGAAGAGTCTCGCCTTGTAACCTAACAATGACATAATAACACTATCATTTGACTTACCTAAGCCTCATTGTCCATGACTTGAGGTTAGGGGGCTATGTGGTGTCCGAATAAATAGTCTCCCCCACAATGACATAATAATGTGGTCATTTGACTTATTTTGAGCCTCAACCTCTATGACGTAAGGCTAGGGAATTGTGTAGTATTCAAATAAATTATATCACTGTGTGATCATTCTAATAGTTCTGGCATGGCATGATCTTCTTTCTTAGGGGTGCAATTCCAAAAATCTTGTCCAAAATTATGATCCATCACCATAAATCCTGCATAACAAAAGCAAGCTATTTAATAGACATAATAACATAATCTTGGGTCCTAAATCAAAGATTCTATATGCAAAGCAGAAGAACTCATAAAAAAGAGATTTAGGGTTAAGTTAGAACGAAGTTCACTGAAAAAGAAATATAGTTGATCAAAATCTAGGGATTTTTGGGCACTAGCAGATTTGAAAAACATAGAATTCATTATATAATTTTATTCATATTATTTTTGTACACATATACTATGATCTTATAGTATTTTACTCCAACAAATCAGGACTAAATAAAGAAAGTTCTGATTATATAATATTTTGTACCGCTATACAAACCTATAATTTAGCTAATCAAATATCTTTATCCCAACACTCCCCCTCAAGTTGGTAAATGGATGTCATATATTCCCAACTTGTTTAATAATCTCCTAAAAATTTGACTTGTTACAGCTTTGGTAAGAATGTCTGCCAGCTGATATTCAGATCGAATATTTGGCAATTCCAGAATATTTTTATCAAGCTTTTCCTTGATGAAAAATCTATCAACCTCCATATATTTCATCAGATCATGTTGGATAGGATTGTGAGCAATGTCGCGTGCAACTTTATTATCACAATACAACTGAATGAGACGTGTATGTGCATACCCTAAATCTTGGAAAAGTAGTCAAAGCCACAACCTTCACAAAGTCCGGGAATCATTCCTCTAAGTTCAGCTTCTACACTAGATCTAGCTACAACTTTCTGCTTATTGCTTTTCCATGTGACAAGATTACCTCCTACAAATGTAAAGTATCCAGAGGTTAATCTTCTATCATCAAGAGCACCTACCCAATCTGCATAAGTATATATCATCACATCCTTGTAGTTGGAGTTCTTCTTGAACATAACTCCTTTTCCAGGAGCAACTTTTATGTACCTTAAAATCTGTATAACAACATCCATGTGTTTTTACCTAGATTGTGCATGAACTGGCTAACCACACTAAGAGCATAAGCTAAATCTGGCCTAGTGTGTGAGAGATACATCAATCTCCCTACAAGTCTCTAATATCTTCCCTTGTTAGTTGGAGTTTGATCTTCAATGCATCACTTCAATCCCCCTTCAATTGGAGAATTTGTTGGTTTGCATGCTATCATTTCAGTTTCTTTTAGTAAATCCAATGCATACTTTCATTGTGTGAGAAAAATACCTAACTTTGATCTCGAGACCTCAATTCCAAGAAAATACTTCAAAGGACCAATATCCTTCATCTCGAATTCCTTTGTCAAGTACTCTTTCAATGTCTTGCGTTCCTCTAGATCGTTTCCCGTAACTATCATGTCATCAACATAGACAATAAGAATTGTAATCTTTCCTTCCTTTTTTTTAGAAAGAAGGTATGATCTTGGTTGCTCTATTGATATCCAAAAGCAAGCATTGACTTGGTGAATCTACCAAACCATGCTCGTGATGATTGTTTTAGTCCATACAATGATTTCTTCAACTTGCATACCTTCTTGCTATGTGTATTCGGGATCCCACATCCTTCTGGTAGCTCCATATAAATTTCTTCAGACAATTCCCCGTGTATGAAGGTATTTTTTACATCAAATTGTTGTAAGGACCAATCAAGGTTTACAACTAGAGATAACAATACTCGAACTGTACTAATTTTGGCTACGAGAGTAAATGTTTCAGTGTAATCTATTCCATATGCTTGTATGTACCCCTTTGCCACTAATTTAGCTTTGAATCTCTCAATTGTGTCATCTGCATTATACTTCACAGTATACATCCATCGGCATTCTACTGGTTTCTTTCCAACTGGACAATCTACTAATTCCCATGTTTTATTTCTTTGCAAGGATCTCATCTCATTCATAGCATCCTTCCACCTACAGTCAGCTAAAGCTTCCTGCACACTATTAGGAATAGATATAGTAGATAATTGACTTATAAATGCGATATTTGAGTTAGACAAATTCTGGTTACAAATATAATTACTCATAGGGTATCTTGTCTTACTGGTGAGGTCAGGATCATAAGTAGGCTTAGGGATACCTCTAGTGACACGTTCTGGCCGAATTCTTTTTTCTGTATTAGGTTCTTGAGGGGACGATTTGTGTGGTATATCATTAGCATCAACAGGAAAATTTTCGATCTCGACATGCTCAAAATCTTCCTCATTATGTGGTTGTTGATCATCACATTGTTGCATACTTTCATCATCTCTTGATACAACTTTGTAACTTTCTTTCTCCAATCTGACCTCAATATCAATTTCTTGAAGAACAAAAGTCTGAACTTCATCATAATTCTCCCCCTGAATTTCAGACTCGAGGGAAAAATATATCAAGGTTTCATGAAAAACTACATCTATAGTAGTAAACATTTGCTTAGTTTGTGGATTGTAGCACCGATATCCTTTCTGGTGATCCGCATAGCCAAGGAACACACACCTTTTAGCTCTAGGAGACAACTTACTTCTCTGATGCTTGTGTAAGTGAACATAAGCAACACAACCAAAAACTCTATGTGTTAGTTCAACAATTTTAGGACTTACTACTGCATCTGTAAGTGATTGAAGATGTGTTTTATACTCAAGAGACCTGGATGGTGTTTGGTTGATAGTGTATATTGTATATGTGACAGTTTCTCCCCAATATATTGTTGGCATGTGAGCTTCAATTAGTGCAGCTCGGACCACCTCCAATAGATGATGGTTCTTTCGTTCTGCCACCCTATTATGTTGTGGAGTATTTGGACAAGATCTCTCGATGAACAATTCCTTTGGCTACTAAAAAATGTTGAAGTTCGATTGCATATGTTCTCCTCCGTTGTCACTGCGCGAGTACTCGAACTTGTGCTTTGTACTGGGTCTCAATCATTTTGCAGAATTTCTGACATAGTCCTCCAACTTCACTTTTAGACTTCATTAAACATAACCAAGTCATTTGAGTACAATCATCAATAAACGTTACAAACCACGTTGAGCCAACCAACGTTATAACCTTAGATGGACCCCATACATCAGAGTGAATGATCATAGAAGGAAGAGAACTTTTATTTGAAATTAAAGGAAAATATGTTCTGTGACTCTTTGCAAGCTCACAAACATCACAATAAAAAGTTGAAGTGTCTACTTGGTCAAATACATTTGGAAATAATTTTTTTATGTAACCAAAAAATGCATATCCTAGACGCTTATGCCACAACCAAATATCCTCACATTTTCTTACTTCTTGAGACCCTTTTGTTGCTAGCACTAGACCAAGTCTCTTTGGATATTTTTACTGTCGAGTCCAGGTAATGCAACCTTCCTCGCCTAATACCATAACCAATTGTCTTCCTTGTTTGAATTTCCTTAAAAACACAAGAGATAGGCCCAAAAATTACAACACATAAAAGAGCTTTGGTTATTTGCGAGACTGACAATATATTATATTTAAGAGAATGAACAACAAGGACAGTATCAAGGTTCAAATTGTTTGAAATAGAGACAGTTGCTTCTCCAATGATAATGGATTTACTACCATTGGCTGTGGAAATATTTTTTTGTGAGGAAGGTTTAAGATTTTTAATTTGTCTAACATCAAAAGTCACATGATCAGAATATGCAGAGTCAATTATCCATACATTATTCAGAATGGTAGATGTGCTTATTAAAGCCTTACCATTGAAATCATCATTACTTGCGATTGTAGCAAGCATCATGCCTTTGTCGTCCTCTTTGTCAATGGCAGTTACAATAGCGAGTTGGATTTTTTCGAATTCTTTTTCGATGCTCGACTGTGATCCCACCACTCGGGGTATCCTATGATTTCATAGCATCATTCCTTGGTGTGTCCATCCTTATTACACTAAGTACACTTGTAGTTACCTTTTTCAAAATCTTTTGATTGCTTCGATTCTATGTAATGATTTCTTGGTTGCTTCTTTGTCATCATAGTTGTCGAATCGAAATATATCTTTTATTTTTAATGTTGTTCATCGGATCTGTCTCTCTCGGATCAATGCATAACATTCTTCTAAATCAGGTGTCACTTCCTTGCACAAGATTTCTCCACGAACTTGCTCAAAATCATCATCCAGTCTAGCAAGAAATATATGCACCCTTAATCTTTCAATAGACTTTTGATATGACTTCATATCATCGGGGTCCTTCATGACTACTTTGTCACAATGGTCCAATTCCTTAAAAATATCAACCAACTCCCCATAATATTCAGTTAAGGTTCTATTATTTTGTTTTGCAGTGAATGTCCTTTGATTAAGGGCAAACACGTGTAGCTCATCAATTTCATCATAAAACGCCTTTGACAAAACATTCCAAATATCGAGGGCGATGGGTAAGCGAAGATACTTTTTTTTTCATTTACGGCTTCATGGACATCAATAGCCATCTTTTCACCTTTTGGTTTTCAACATACCATTTTTCATATCCCTCATCTTTCTCTGTTGGAGGCTTCACCTTCCCACGAATGTAGGACAATTTTTCCCTCTACTGTAATGTGCATCTCCATTAGTTGTGACCATATGTCATAATTGGATTCATTTAAGATGATGCCTACGTTGAAGACACTTTCAGATTGAACAATCACTGGAATTAGTTTTTCTGCCATCTTTCCAGTTAAGATCTCCAAGGATTTAGAAAGAAAAAGAAAAAGATTATAAGCCCTGGTACCAAATTGAAAAGCATAGAATTCATTCTATAATTTTATTCATATTATTTTTTTACATAGATACTATGATCTTATACTATTTTACTTCAACAAATCAGAACTAAATAAAGGAAGTTCTGATTATACAATATTTTG